>QNTS01002227.1:124516-137495 GCA_003317085.1 Hucho hucho
ACACACACACACACACACACACACACACACACACACATACACATTCACCTGACAGGGTGAAGTAGAATTATCCAGTAAAAGTGACAGGGATGTGACAAGCAGTCCATTAAATCAAACCCCAGACACTAGCAGCTCCCCTCTTTCCATCACTCTGGTGATGAGGCTCCCATCAATGTGGCCATTAAGTGGATTGTCTGGCCATGCACAGACAGGCAGCAGATCTGTTACCAGGCATATTTATTTATAATGTCGCCATGAGGAGTAGGATATCAACATAGCTCTGAAGTGTGAGTGATGGCCTTTTAGGAATCGTCAAAATCGTCTAATTTGCTCAGATGCAGTTTAAACTCTATTCCTTCTTTGTTCAGACAAATACAAACTTTATTGACGAGTCGGAGACAAGATGGCTTGTCACGGAACAGCGCCGCTGCGTTAAAAACGCGCATTTCACAAGTGAGAAGGCAGTTAACCTTTAAACAGATGGATAATCCCAAATGGCTTTATACAATTAATAGAGTCTAAACAACCACGGCGCATTCACAAAACTGACCATTTCTGTCACACAGTCTTCACTTTCCCAATGTGTCATCGTCTCCCCACTTGTGGCCACTGTTTTAATGTACCCAAAAAATACTCTCCAAAGTTATGTTTGTAAAAACATATTGGTAATGTGAGTTATTTGTTTATGTTAAGTCTGTAGCTACCAGGGTTGGGGTCAATCCCATTTCAATTCAGGCAATTCAGGAAGTAAACTAAAATGGTCTTATTATCATTGAAATGGAATTGACCGCAAATTATAGTCAAGCTTTAAAACAGACCGATGTGTTAAGGCTTACAAAATACCCTCCATACTGTTGGAGGGTCACATTTCCTATTAGCTCCTATTATCTTGCTAACATGCTAACAGCAGTGGACAGGTGCTAGGACTGTGGCCTTCTATTCCAGGCCTTGAGGCCCCCACATCCCCACATCTCTATACATCCAGGGCCTGCGTCTGACCAAACCGGCCCCGAGGTCCCTATCCCCACTCCCTCTAATCTGGTTACTGGGGCAACGACAAGGATTAGCCGTGTGACATGGGAGGGGTTTCTCTAATGAGACTGCTCATATGCATAATTCATGTAAACACGATGGTGGGGAGGGGGGAATTGGGGGGGGATGTGGTGGGAGGGGGTGGATGTTGAGTAGAGCCATAATGGAAAAATGCGTACAAATACACAGTGATGTCTGAATAAACACTTCAGTCAGTCACTGGTGCAGAGATGAAACAGAGTGGAATAGAGTGAAACAGAAGTGGAGGGGAATGGAATGGAATAGTCTGAGGTATTATTACAGAAAGGGTGGTATTCATGTTATATCAAGACATTCAGAAGGCACTCAAAGCAGATGATGACCATTGAAATGCAGTGCTCTATAGGGGGAATCTTGACCCGAGTTAAGCGCACGTAAATGGGACTTCCATTTCTATGCACTTGTCTCTCTACATGTATTCTGACCTTGAATTTAGGCATGAGAATAGCATGCTATTCACCCACTATTCGTTTGGGGTGGAGATTTAAGAAGGTGTGTCATGGGTGAGTCCACAGAAAGACATATTCTTGACTTAATTCCTCTATATCTCCACCACCTTGACGTGCGATGAAACCATGAATAAGGTCGAGCGAACCCGCTGTCATATTAACATGACATGTCGTAGGCTATAATTTTAATCATCATTTGCAGGGATTCAATTTGGAGACCCAGGCTTTTCTCAGTTATATTTTAAATGTTGTATTATGTTAAATATTAGCCACTATCAGGAGCCACCATCAGTAATACACACATACATTTATACTGTAACTATCACTTAAGCAATAAGGCCCGGGGGGGTGTGGTATATGGCCGATATATCACGGCTAAGGGCTGTTGTTACACACAACGCAACGCAGAGTGCCTGGATACATCCCTTAGCCGTGGTATATTGGTCATATACCACACATCCCAGAGGTGCCTTATTGCTATTATAAACTGGTTACCAAGGTAATTAGAGTAAAATAAATGTTTTGTCATACCCGTGGTATACCACAGCTGTCAGCCAATCAGCATTCAGGACTTGAACCATCCAGTTTATAATTGAATGTAAGTTTCCTTCATTTTGTAGCCTACATTCTGCATCATTCCATTTCATTCCGTTTGCCTTTCTTTATTTTGTCACGTCCATCTAGATTTTCCTGAGGGTTGCCAACAATAATGGATCATAGGCTAACGTTGTGAAATAATTAGGGACATGCAGCCTTTTCGAATCATTATGGAACTCAGACAACATGTAGCAGTTTTAACCTGGGGCCCGGCACATGGTTCACGAGGACTGGACAGTTGCCATACAGTTCCATTACCAGTGAGAATTTGGGTAGATATATGACTATTGTTCAACCCCTATCATACACTGTTTTCTACCTTCCAATGTCTCATGCATTGAACTTGAATATGGCAACTTTGAGGATGAAACAAAGCACTGTATTTTTGTTTCATCAATATATTTTGTGCGCAAAGGCTCTCCAACCCTGTTTTTTATGATTCATACTTACTTTCCTAACTCAAAAATGTGCCTAAATAATTAACAAGATCAGAGTATTTTTCAATTGACCAGTTGCTGCTGAAACGGAGACGTTGATGCTTGGGGTCATTGTCTTGCTGGAAGTTTCAGCCTCTGAGTCCTAGCAGAGGCAACCAGGTTTTTGTTTACAATGTCCCGGTACTGGGTGGAGTTCATGATGCTAGTGACCCAATGCCCCAGGACCAGGTGAAGCAAAACAGCCCCATAACATCCAACCATCCACCACCATATTTGACATTAGGTATGAGGTTATTTTCTGCACATGCATCCTTTTCTCGATGCCAAACTTTCCGCTGGTGTGCATGGCCAAAGACCTCTATTTTCACTTCATATGGTCATAGCACCAGGCTCCAATCGAAGTGGCAATGCCATTTAGCTCTAGGTGTTTACATTTTTTGGTTGCTCACAATAAAGGCTTTGTTCACAGAAACCTTTCCAGAGATCCTATTGGCAGGGAGGTGGCATCTAATTGTAGAATAAGAGACTTGGTGACTCCATGATGCGACCAAGTTCTGTAATTCTCCAACTGTGGCCCTTCGACTTTTTTTTGCCTAAAGAATCATCCTTCTCACTGAGCGTGGGGACAACATACACATGCGTCCTCTACCAAGCTAATTTATCACTGTTCCAGATGTTTTCAACTTTTTAATATTTCCCTGGTACACTATATATACAAAAGTATGTGGACACCCCTTCAAATTAATGGATTTTGTATTTCAGCTACACCCGTTGCTGACAGGTGTATAAAATCAAGCACACAGCCATGCAATCTCCAAAGACAGACATGGCAGTAGAATGGCCTTACTGAAGAGCTCAGTGACATTCAATGTGGCACTGTCATAGGACACTGTCAACAAGTCAGTTTGTAACATTTCTGCCCTGCTGGAGCTGCCCTGGTCAACTGTAAGTGTTGTTGTAGAGAAGTGGAAATGGCTAGGAGCAACAGTGGCTCAGCCGCAAAGTGGTAGGCCACACAAATTCACAGAACGGGACCGCCTAGTGCTGAAGCGCATAGCACGTAACAATTGTCTGTCCTCGGTTGAAACACTACCGAGTTCCAAATTGCCTCTGGAAGCAACGTCAGCAGAAGAACTGTCCGCCGGGAGCTTCATGAAATCGGTTTCAATGGCCGAGCAGCCGCAAACAAGCCTGAGATCACCATGCGCAATGTTAAGCCTTGGCTGGAGTGGTGTAAAGCTCGCCGCCATTGGACTCTGGAGCAGTGGAAATGCGTTCTCTGGAGTGATGAATCACGCTTCACCATTTGGCAGTCCGACGGACGAATCTGGGTTTCGCGGATGCTACCTGCCCCAATGCATAGTGCCAACTGTAAAGTTTGGTGGAGGAGGAATAATGGTCTGGGGCTGTTTTTCATGGTTCAGGCTAGGCCCCTTAGTTCCAGTGAAGGGAGATCTTAACGCTACAGCATACAACGACATTCTACACGATTCTGTGCTTCCAACTTCATGGCAACAGTTTGGGGAAGGCCCTTTCCTGTTTCAGCATGACAATGCCCCTGTGCACAAAGCGAGGTCCATTTAGAAATGGTTTGTCGAGATCTGTGTGGAAGAACTTGACTGACCTGCACAGAGCCCTGACCTCAACCTCATCGCACACCTTTAGGATGAATTGGAACGCTGACTGTGAGCCAAGCCTAATCGCCCAACATCGGGGCCTGACCTCACCAATGCTCTTGTGGCTGAATGGAAGCAAGTCCCCGCAGCAATGTTCCAACATCTAGTGGAAAGCCTTCCCAGAAGAGTGGAGGCTGTTACAACAGCAAAGGAAGGACCAACTTAATTTTAATGCCCATGATTTTGGAATGAGATTATCGAAGAGCCCGTGTCCACATACTTTTGGTCATGTAGTGTATATATATATTAAAAAAAATATATACAATTTGCCTGATATATGTAGGTCAACAACCATTTGTCTCTTTCATTTCTGATCTTTTTCACAATGTTGTTTAACTTAAACAAGAGCTCTATATCTGAGCAATTGTATTAGCATACAAAAATATCATTTTTTCATTTGTATAATTTATTTTATCCTGTGTTTTTTGCTATCCTTTATCAAAGGTGCCAATAATTTTGAAGGTGACTGTATATATTTCTGTGTGTGTGTGTATATTATATGTGGCTGTGCTTGTTTGTGTATGTCGCTTTTCACTGGTCATGACAAATGTGTCGCCCCTTCAGTGTGGTGTAGCTACAGTACAGAGATGCCCTCCTGCCACCTCCTCCACCTCACCCCCCTCTAACCTCCACCACCGACGTCACCCCCACTCCCACCCACCGCCACCTGCATAATGACCCCCTCTGTCTTCCCTGCCAGCGCCCATGTCCAAACCAAACACAACAGATCAACAACTCGGCATGCAGATCGTGTCACGGGATAAATTATGCGCAGTGTGTCAGGTTCATACGTGGGCTTGGGCTTGCTGTCCGTGACATGTGTCAGGGAGGCCCTGCGTCTCCCTCCGAACGCGCTAATGACGTGACTCCGGGTAGCCTCCCTCCACCCCCGCCTGCCCTTCTTCCAACCCCCCACCACACCGCACCCAATCCCTCCCCCCCCATCAGCACACGTTAGACAACGTGTCACTTCCAGGGGGGAAGGACCCTCTGTTTTGGGGGATAAAGACGGACTACGACTGTCTGGTCCACTGTGAGCTAGGGGCTATTGATGGCTGAGGAACTCCACACATACAACATGACATATTATGCCCTTTTTTAACAATTCAAACCTTCTCTCTCACACACACACAGACACACACTCTACCTTGACTTCCCACTCAAGATGCATTTTTTATTTATGCCTTGTCTTTCGTTTTTTTGCTTTTTGTCTTTGTATGCAAATCCTGTCTGACTTGTCTGAATTCTGTGTGTCTGTCCGGGCTCCTCTTTGATTCGGAGTGACTGAGGACTCCACACATGGTGATTGCCTCCACTGGGCCTAGTCTGAGCCTTGCATAAGTAATTGAGATGTCAGTATGCGTTCTCATATTCCCCCAACAAAACTGTAGGAAAACATGCATTGTTGAAGGTCATTTGAATAATTCCTTAATGGAAGGGAGGCCCGTTGTTTTGGGGAATGCATGAAAAAGCAAATGTCACTGATCAAAACCAAGCAGCATCACATCTCACTGATGCAGCGGCAGCAGCGGTGATTCCCGGAGCACTTCTCTATTCGCGGGGTGGCGGAGTGAGTGGATGGATAAGTGTCTCTGTGCATATGAAACATAAAAGCAGGCAGAGTGTTTTCTCAAGAGTATTTTTTTGTAACACAAATTGGTTTCGAGTCATTTTCTACATTGACCTCTTTGATATAAAATAAGAAGCGACAGGGACATGGTGCATCTCATATTCAGAGACCTCTCAGGAGGTCAATGACTCAATCATACACACACAACAGATAATGGGGAACGCATCATTAAAGATTTACTGTATAAGTTTTATACATTTGGGTTTTGACAATGTGTCCCCTGGCACCACTATTGACGAGATCCTCTAGATATATTTCTCTGTCTATTATTATCATAAAATATTTTAACAAACGTATATGCCATCTGTAAATACGAATAAAAAATTTAAATTACGAGCTTAATTGGCTGAGATAATGGCTGGGCTGGAAATGCCGAGATGAGTATTGGTCTGCCATGTAGCAAGCTTCTGTCTATAACATGAGCTGCTCAGTATGTGTAGATAATCCTTGCTACCGTAGCTTTTTTGAAAGATATACCATTAGCCAACAACATTGCTGCCCAGAATTTAGCAGTGGGAAAAAGTGATGTGATGGACTACTTTCTGCACACTGTCAGTGTGATCCGGACCAACAACGGGCCAAACAAGCTGTAGCTAGCTATAAACCAAACGGAAAAGACAAGCCTCCGTGAAGCCTTCATCCATGTATACGGGTAAGAGTCTAGCTACATTTTCAGATATCATATGTTTTGTCAGAAAGTCGTTTTCATTGCAAGTTAAAGCATACTGTCCGCTAGCTAGCGAACTTTAGCTTTCTGGCTCGCTAGCTAATGTTGCTGACTTGCTAGCGAACATTACGTGTATGATCTGTGTAGTAATAGTATTTGTATCTCAGAAATACATTTGCATTGCTAGCTATAGCGTAACGTTAGCTAGCTATCTAACATTGAACCTAGTTGGTTAGCTAGCTATGACAATCTATGGGTTGGGATTATGGTTCATTGCTAGCTAGCTACATGTCTAAACAAAAGACTCCACTTGCAAGAGAATGATTACATGACCCATCAAGTTAGCTAGGTGTGTCTGGGGGTGATTACGGCCATCTATTTCATGAACATGTGTACATGTCTAGACAATAGTGACCCCTCCACTTAGCTAGATTTGGCTGGGGGTGGTTATAGTATTGTCTGGGTAAGCATCATCTAATAAATATAAAATATTTATACAATATTTGTATCTACACACTTTCAAACTCAGATTAAGATATAGGCCAAGGACTAGATAAAGTGTATTTTTACCTAGAGTTATTCCTTATTGTAGGCTACTACTTTTACCACTTTTAGTCTTGAAATCTTTGGTTGTTTACTACACTACCTTACTTACTGTGTTTAACACATAACCTCACATGTGAATCCTTAAAGAGATGGGTGGGGCTAAGGCTTAAGAGGGTGTGAACGATGCTGAATAGGTGTAAACAAAGAAGAGCTCTCCAGTAGGTGTACCAAAACATTCAAGGGCCATTTTCTCAAAAGTGGGGTTACACGTTTATCAACTTTCAAAGCAGAATTACTTTCCCGCTGTTCATCAACTGCAGTGTATGATATGCCATTTTGTAGCTCTGAGTCTCTACTTTTATCCAATGTAAAAAAAATTCTAATAATTAAGTGGTGCTACATAAAACCGAATTGCAGTGGTCGGTCACAACTAAATCAAACGGTCAAAATTATTTGAAAAGGAAAAGAAAACACATCTTCTTCTTGTATTGCAATTATATTTAAAGAAAGAAAGGAATACATAGTACAGTTTTTCTCAAAAGTGTACATGGACTTTTTGGAACAATGTTGTCGATTTGTGCATAATGGGGCAGGAGGGGATGGCTGCCGTTTTATTGGCTCTTAACCAACCGTGCTATTTTGTTTGTATTTTTGCATTGTTTGTAAATTATTTTGTACATAATGTTGCTTCTACCGTCTCTTATGACCGAAAAGAGCTTCTGGACATCAGAACACCGATTACTCACCTTGAATTGGACAAATCATTTGTATTTAATGAGTCGGACGAGAGGGATTTACTCTAGACACCCGAACAGGCCCTCATCCCCGTCATTCGCAGGAGAAAGGATATCGGGGTGCCTTGTGAGGATCAGGCGATGAGTGGCTAATCTGCCTTTGCCATCCGTACTGTTAGCCAACGTACAATCACTGAAAAATAAATGGGACGAACTAAAAGCACGCATATCCTACCAACGGGACATTAAAAACTGTAATATCTTATGTTTCACTGAGTCATGGCTGAACGATGACATTAATAACATACAGCTGGCGGGTTATACACTATCGGCAGGATAGAACAGCAGCCTCTGGTAAGACAAGGGGTGGCGGTCTATGTATATTTGTAAACAACAGCTGGTGCACGATATCTAAGGAAGTCTTGAGGTATCTCATGATAAGCTGAAGACCACACTATCTACCTAGAGAGTTTTCATCTGTATTTTTCATAGCTGTCTACATACCACAACAGACCGATGCTGGCACTAAGACCGCACTCAATGAGCTGTATACCGCCATAAGCAAACAGGAAAACGCTCATCCAGAGGCGGCGCTCCTGGCCGGGGAATTTAATGCAGGGAATCTTAAATCAGTTTTACCTCATTTCTATCAGCATGTTAAATGTGCAACCAGAGGAAAAAAAACTCTAGACCACCCACACACAGAGACGCGTACAAAGCTCTCCCTCGCCCTCCATTTGGCAAATCTGACCATAATTCTATCCTCCTGATTCCTGCTTACAAACTAAAATTAAAGCAGGAAGCACCAGTGACTCGGTCAATAAAAAAGTGGTCAGATGAAGCAGATGCTAAACTACAGGACTGTTTTACTAACACAGACTGGAATATGTTCCGGAATTCTTCCGATGGCATTGAGGAGTACACCACATCAGTCACTGGCTTCATCAATAAGTGCATCGATGACGTTGTCCCCACAGTGACTGTACGTACATACCTCAACCAGAAGCCATGGATTACAGGCAACATCCGCACTGAGCTAAAAGGTAGAGCTGCCACTTTCAAGAAGCGGGACTCTAACCCAGAAGCTTATAAGAAATCCCGCTATGCCCTCCGACGAACCATCAAACAGGGAAGACGAACCATCAAACAAAGGGAAGCACAGCCGAGAGCTGCCCAGCGACACGAGCCTACCAGAAGAGCTAAATAACGTCTATGCTCGCTTCGAGGCAAGTAACACTGAAACATGCATGAGAGCATCAGCTGTTCCAGATGACTGTGTGATCACACTCTCCACAGCCGATGTGAGTAGGTCAACATTCACAAGGCCGCAGGGACAGATGGATTACCAGGACGTGTACTCCATGCATGCGTTGACCAACTGGCAAGTGTCTTCACTGACATGTTCAACCTCTCCCTGTCTGAGTCTGCAATACCAACATGTTTCAAGCAGACTACCACCATAGTCCCTGTGCCCAAGAACACGAAGGTAACCTGCCTAAATGACTACCTGACCCTTTGTAACATTACCAGTAAGTAGCCTATATGCAAACACTTGGTGGCACAGAAAGAACGGAAAAGGAATAGCAAACAATTTATTAATTAAATTCCTCTTGCAACTACACTATATCTGACTAAGTGAATAACTTAATTTTGAGTTAATGTGGACCCATTGACTCAGACTTGGGCACTTGGACCAGGACTTGAGCACTGGGACTTGGACTTCAGCCATAAGGACTCGTGACTTGACTCGGACTTGAGCCAGGAGACTTGGGACACGATTCAGACTGGAGGTTTAGTGACTCGACTACTGGGCGAAACAGTCATTAGCCCCTGTTCTACTTTTGGACACCAATGTGGCTGTGGCTTCTGTGGAACGTTGATAACAATGGCAATGACGGAGGTGCAACCCATACTACTTTTCCAACACTTTGTAGCACCATCTGGTGATTGTTCTTCTCTCTCTCTCTCTCTCTCTCTCTCTCTCTCTCTCTCTCTCTCTCTCTCTTTCTCTCTTGTGTGTGTCTTGTTTGTTTTGTATTTAATTACCAATATCTATTTATTAGGAATTTACATGGCCAGATAATTATTCTATATTCTTCAATATGTTTGTCATATTTTTGCTGTTGGGAAGAGAATAGGGTGTTGTGCAGAAAAATGTGTTGGTAGGACAAAGCTATGTATGTTTGGAAGTCAGTGATTTATGTTTACTATAGGTTAATGAGGCAATACAAATGTGATGTGACTAAAATGTCATGAAAGGGCATTTAGTTGACTAAAATGGCCCACTGTTTTCGTCATTTTGACAATAACTAAACTAAATCATTATTCACATGACATTATTTTAGTCAAAATCATTAAGACTAGACTAAATCTAAAAAGAGATGCAGCGAATAATGTTGGGTTACTCCTACAGTAAATAATCTCTAGTCATGATCTACTGGGACTAACTTTCTGTTTTTTCTACTTGGACTCAAGAGATAAGTATGGTTGCATTAATATTTTTGCAGGCAGTCTTGTTCTTTTGATGACTGTATTTGCAATTTTGACGGTATAATATAGTTTTGATTAATTAATTTATGTTTTGAGAAGGCATCTACGTTTTGAAAATGCATTTACTGTTTTGTAAAAGGCCACAGAGTTTTGTGTCTTGTGGACACCTTACAGTGAAATGCTTACTTACAAGCCCTTAACCAACAATGCAGTTTAAAGAAAATACCTAAAAAAAGTAAGAAATAAAAGTAAGAAATAATTAAAGAGCAGCATTAAAATAACAATAGCGAGGCTATATACAGGGGGTACCGGTATAGAGTCAATGTGCGGGGGCACCGTTTAGTGGAGGTAATTGAGGTAATATGTGCATGTAGGTAGAGTTATTAAAGTGACTATGCATAGATAATAACAGAGAGTAGGAACAGCGTATGAGAGGGGGGGGGGGCAATGCAAATAGTCTGGGTAGCCATTCGATTAGATGCTAAGGAGTCTTATGGCTTAAGGGTAGAAGCTGTTTAGAAGCCTCTAGACTTGGCGCTCCGGTACTGCTTGCTGTGCGGTAGCAGAGAGAACAGTCTATGACTAGGGTGGCTGGAGTCTTTCACAATTTTTAGGGCCTTCCTCTGACATCACCTGGTATAGAGGTCCTGGATGGCTTGGCCCCGGTGATGTACTGGACCGTACGCACTACCCTCTGTAGTGCCTTGCGGTCGGAGGCCGAGCAGTTGTCATACCGGAGGCCGAGCAGTTGTCATACATAGTCTCCTGGGGGGGAATAGGTTTTGTTGTGCCCTCTTCACGACTGTCTTGGTGTGCTTGGACCATGTTAGTTTGTTGGTGATGTGGACGCCAAGGAACTTGAAGCTCTACTACAGCCCCGTTGATGAGAATGGGGCCGTGCTCGGTCCTCCTTTTCCTGAAGTCTACAATCATCTCCTTTGTCTTGATCATGTTGAGGGAGAGGTTGATGTCCTTGCACCACATGGTCAGGTCTCTGACCTCCTCCCTATAGGCTGTCTCGTCGTTGTCGGTGATCAGGCCTACCACTGTTGTGTCATCGGCAAACTTAATGATGGTGTTGGAGTCGTGCCTGGCCGTGCAGTTTTGAGTGAACAGTACAGGAGGGGACTGAGCACACACCCCTGAGGGGCCCCCAATTGAGGATCAGCGTGGCGGATGTGTTGTTACCTACCCTTACCACCTGGGGGCGGCCCATCAGGAAGTCCAGGATCCAGTTGCAGAGGGAGGTGTTTAGTCCCAGGGTCCTTAGCTTAGTGATGAGCTTTGAGGGCACTATGGTGTTAAACGCTGCGCAGTAGTCAATGAATAGCATTCTCACATAGGTGTTCCTTTTGTCCAGGTATGAAAGGGCAGTGTGGAGTGCAATAGAGATTGCATCCTCTGTGGATCTGTTGGGGCGGTATTCAAATTGGAGTGGGTCTAGGGTTTCTGGGATAATGGTGTTGATGTGTTCCGTGACCAGCCTTTCAAAGCACTTCATGGCTACAGACGTGAGTGCTACGGGTCAGGTAGTCATTTAGGCAGGTTACCTTTGTGTTCTTGGGCACAGGGACTATGGTGGTAGTCTGCTTGAAACATGTTGGTATTGCAGACTCAGACAGGGAGAGGTTGAACATGTCAGTGAAGACACTCAATGCCTCTTTGTTTGACATCATGGGAAAATCCAAAAAATCAGCCAAGACCTCATGAACCTCTGGTTCATCCTTGGGAGCAATTTCCAAACGCCTGAAGGTACCACGTTCATCTGTACAAACAATAGTACGCAAGTATAAACACCATGGGACCACGCAGCCGTCATACCGCTCAGGAAGGAGACGCGTTCTGTCTGCTAGAGATGAATGTACTTTGGTGCGAAAAGTTCAAATCAATCCCAGAACAACAGCAAAGGACCTTGTGAAGATGCTGGAGGAAACAGGTACAAAAGTATCTATATCCACAGTAAAACGAGTCCTATATCGACATAAACTGAAAGGCCGCTCAGCAAGGAAGAAGCCACTGCTCAAAAACTGCCATAAAAAAGCCAGACTATGGTTTGCAACTGCACATGGGGACAAAGATCTTACTTTTTGAAGAAATGTCCTCTTGTCTGATGAAACAAAAATAGAACTGTTTGGCCACAATGACCATCCTTATGTTTGTAGGAAAAAGGGGGAGGCTTGCAAGCCAAAGAACACCATCCCAACCGTGAAGCGCGGGGGTGGCAGCATCATGTTGTGGGGGTGCTTTGCTGCAGGAGGGACTGGTGCACTTCACAAAATATATGGCATTACGAGGAAGGAAAATTGTGGATATATTGAAGCAACATAACAAGACATCAGTCAGGAAGTTAAAGCTTGGTCGCAAATGGGTCTTCCAAACGGACAATGACCCCAAGCATACTTCCAAAGTTGTGGCAAAAATGTCTTCTGGACAGCAAAGTCAAGGTATTGGAGTGGCCATCACAAAGCCTTGACCTCAATCCTATAGAAAATGTGTGGGCAGAACTGAAAAAGCGTGTGCGAGCAAGGAGGCCTACAAACCTGACTCAGTTACACCAGCTCTGTCAGGAGGAATGGGCCAAAATTCACCCAACTTATTGTGGGAAGCTTGTGGAAGGCTACCCGAAATGTTTGACCCAAGTTAAACAATTTAAAGGCAATGCTACCAAATACTAATTGAGTG
>QNTS01002227.1:139023-158104 GCA_003317085.1 Hucho hucho
AAAAAAATCAAATAATGACAGCTGTGATGGAAACAGGTAGCTTCGGTACAATTTTATAAATGCCGACAGATACTGTAATTTGTTCATTCAACATGGTGGGATCTTTTTCTGTGGGTAAAATTAATTGGTATGATATGGTGTGTGGACTCAGAAAACCATGCAGTTTATTAGGCTATCGGTGGTTTAACTTCACAGGGTGGTTTAAGTGCATGGTGATATTGATGCTCCGTTCCAATAAATATTGAGGTTCTTATTCTGGTGACATGATGATCGATGCTTGACTGCGGTTTGACAAATACAAATATTCTCCATTCTTATCCATAATAATCTCATCATGTAGACTAGCCTACCAGCACAGCCTACCCGTCTGTACTTTATCTGCGAACTGTTGGCTAGAGCGCACGTGTCAAGACCAGACTAGGCACATTTGCTATTCATCCGCAGAGTTGAAAATGCGATGGAAACACATTGAACTTTAGATTTGTATTCAGTACATGAGAACGTAAGTGAAAAAGTACATTTTGTGTGCACTATATCATCACACAATGATTTTTATCAGCAACAAGTCCGTTGGGTGGAAACACACCACTGGTGGGAAAATGTGCATATTTTATTTATTCGGGATTCAGAATATTCCATTAAAATCTGTTGCCAATTGGATGGAAACCTAGCTTGTGACTGAAATCTGACTAGTAAATGGACTGGACAATAGTTTTTGGAGAGTGTAGAGATTGACAGATTTTCAGTGATAAGTACAATTAATATTAGCAGTACAGATGCACAGTGCAGTTGTGTTCAGCAGTGGGAAGGACTCGCTACACCCTACATCAGCTGGTGAGGTTCGGGGAGCAAGAGTTGAGTGTGGGCAGAAAGGCTCCGCTCCATACACATTGCACAGGGGACTCCCTTTCTTCCCTGTAGCTAACCAGTCACCACCAGCCTTCTAGTTAGCTACCCTTCTCGCAGGCAACTCTCTTGCTTACCTGTAGCTAACCAGTCATCATCAGCCTTCTACAGTAGTGAACTACCCATTGCCTGGATAAGAAACGTAAGCTGCTTGACGAAATAAAAACAACAGCATTGAGTGTAATATAAAATTAACAGTCGAGCTCTGTTTTTCTCTCCCTTGAGTATAAAAAGTAGTCTGTCTTTGAATTTGTAGTCTCCCTCCCACGTTCCCCAATGGATTTCATAGCCAGGTTTGATTGGCTTGATTCTAATCCTTAGTTCAAATGATGTGACTGGTAACACCAGCGTTACATTGTTTTCTTTCTATGGCTAACAACCTGAGGTGCGTTCAGCAGGATGTAACGTTTTGGAACGTACAGATAGAAATATGCTAGGTAGAACAAACATCACTCTCTGACATGTTGAATAAGTAATAACTTTGGAACTATTCATTGGAATTTCTATCAGCAATGTTTGAGAACGTTTTGCAACTGAACGTGGCCTTTGTAACATTACCAGTAAGTAGCCTATATGCAAACACTTGGTGGCACAGAAAGAACGGAAAAGGAATAGCAAACAATTTATTGATTAAATTCCTCTTGCAACTACACTATATCTGACTCTGCGGATGAATAGCAAATGTGCCTAGTCTGGTCTTGACACGTGCATTCTAGCCAACAGTTCGCAGATAAAGTACAGACGGGTAGGCTGTGCTGGTAGGCTAGTCTACATGATGAGATTATTATGGATAAGAATGGAGAATATTTGTATTTGTCAAACCGCAGTCAAGCATCGATCATCATGTCACCAGAATAAGAACCTCAATATTTATTGGAACGGAGCATCAATANGACATTTAATCCTAGTAAAAATTCCCTGTCTTAGGTCAGTTAGGATCACCACTTTATTTTAAGAATGTGAAATGTCAGAATAATAGTAGAGAGAATGATTTATTTCAGCTTTTATTTCTTTCATCACATTCCCAGTGGGTCAGAAGTTTACATACACTCAATTAGTATTTGGTAGCATTGCCTTTAAATTGTTTAACTTGGGTCAAACATTTCGGGTAGCCTTCCACAAGCTTCCCACAATAAGTTGGGTGAATTTTGGCCCATTCCTCCTGACAGAGCTGGTGTAACTGAGTCAGGTTTGTAGGCCTCCTTGCTCGCACACGCTTTTTCAGTTCTGCCCACACATTTTCTATAGGATTGAGGTCAGGGCTTTGTGATGGCCACTCCAATACCTTGACTTTGCTGTCCTGAAGCCATTTTTGCCACAACTTTGGAAGTATGCTTGGGGTCATTGTCCATTTGGAAGACCCATTTGCGACCAAGCTTTAACTTCCTGACTGATGTCTTGTTATGTTGCTTCAATATATCCACAATTTTCCTTCCTCGTAATGCCATATATTTTGTGAAGTGCACCAGTCCCTCCTGCAGCAAAGCACCCCCACAACATGATGCTGCCACCCCCGCGCTTCACGGTTGGGATGGTGTTCTTTGGCTTGCAAGCCTCCCCCTTTTTCCTACAAACATAAGGATGGTCATTGTGGCCAAACAGATCTATTTTTGTTTCATCAGACAAGAGGACATTTCTTTAAAAAGTATGATCTTTGTCCCCATGTGCAGTTGCAAACCATAGTCTGGCTTTTTTATGGCAGTTTTTAAGCAGTGGCTTCTTCCTTGCTGAGCGGCCTTTCAGGTTATGTCGATATAGGACTCGTTTTACTGTGGATATAGATACTTTTGTACCTGTTCCTCCAGCATCTTCACAAGGTCCTTTGCTGTTGTTCTGGGATTGATTTGAACTTTTCGCACCAAAGTACGTTCATCTCTAGCAGACAGAACGCGTCTCCTTCCTGAGCGGTATGACGGCTGCGTGGTCCCATGGTGTTTATACTTGCGTACTATTGTTTGTACAGATAAACGTGGTACCTTCAGGCGTTTGGAAATTGCTCCCAAGGATGAACCAGAGGTTCATGAGGTCTTGGCTGATTTCTTTTGATTTTCCCATGATGTCAAGCAAAGAGGCATTGAGTTTGAATGTACGCCTTGAAATATATCCACAGGTACAACTCCAATTGATTCAAATGATGTCAATTAGCCTATCAGAAGCTTCTAAAGCCATGACATTATTTTCTGGAATTTTCCAACCTGTTTAAAGGCACAGTCAACTTAGCGTGTGTACACTTCTGACCCACTGGAATTAGATGTCCTAACCGACTTGCCAAACCTATAGTTTGTTAACATGACATTTGTGGAGTGGTTGAAAAACTAGTTTTAATGACTCCAACCTAAGTGTATGTAAACTTCCGACTTCAACTGTAGATCCAAAATTGCTTGTACGCGATTGAGAAAAAAACAACACAACAACTTCCCTTCTTAGGAGGAAGTAACCTGCAGTCGGGCAGTATGGAGAGATTTTAGAGGAGGGGATGGTGTTTAATAAAACCACATCCCTCATCCCCAAGATGGAGAAACATTTCATCTTCAGCATTTTGTCTGGGCATGTGATGGATGAAGGGGCTTGGCGATATACACCTGCAGTCCTCATCCAGGCAGGCTAAGAGATCATAACTAAAGACATGGCAGAAAAAGATTATCTACAACATCCGTTATAGCTGCATGTGTCAGCCACCATCATTCTGCCAAGACAACTTTGTCACATCTCCCTCCTACGCCAACATAACCTTGCTTTGATAAAAGGCCCCTGGCCGGCCATCTAAAACAACTGCACTATTTCTGACACTAATATGGCATTTTACAAGGGCGCCTCAGTGGCAACCTGCAGATATCAATTACATCCAGCTGAAGGAAGCGGTGTGACTGCAACATGACGGACTCCAGTGAGTTACAACACCATGAAACACCAGGGAGAGTGTTCAGGGTGAATCAATGATACAGCAGACTGATCAGCAGCACAGAAAACATGGAAACTTAACTAGAGAGTGAAATTTCATATCATAATGTCGAACAAACTATTTCTGTGGAGCGCTGTATTCAAACTGAAGCAAATGTCAGCTCAACATAACATTTGACAATGGAACGAGGAAATGAAACAGCGTTGTTCAGCCATCTTTCACGCCACGCAAACACACGTCGTTAACTCCCACCGCTGACAATAGCTACTCATATCAGGAGACAAACAGATTGTCCCCGTGTTCGTTTCAGTTATGGTAGAAAGTTGCCTTTTGTCTGTGTTGGTTTTGTTGTGCTGATACTGTCAGGCATTGTTTTGCTGGGTGTGTGGTATTTTGAGGGGGTATTAAAGCGCACGTTGGAGCGCAGAGTTCAAGGCTTTAAGCGCCCGGTGGTGGGATCCTCTGCTTCCGCTTGTCTTTGTTTAAGGGGGAGTAACTCTGATCTATCTGCCTGCCGGTAACCACAACATATTCACAGGTAAGACAGTCCACAGACACATGGACCTAACAGGCACTTGAGGTGTGTGTGTGCCTGTGAGTGTGTGTGTGCGTGTTTGTGCGTGCGTGTGTGTGTACGCAACGTGCAGAATACAAACCCAGAGGCAGAGCTTCGTTTTATAATACACCTTGAAGGGGATTTAATGCTCCTGTGAGGGATAAGATGCAAAGTCATACAGGATATGAAAACATGGCAACACACACTACCTCAAGCATTTGAACTATTGAGATGTGGTAGAGCTGAGGAGTGACTAATGTTACATACACCTTTCCATTTAGGGAACATTTCCCTATACTGTAGGCTACAGTAGGCTACTATTTGGAGCGATTGTTCTTCTTTCATATTTTGTTACAGTAGGAACGGCAGAGTTGATATGTTCACATACTGTTACAAGCCCAGGTAATATTTAGTTATTCTGTCTGTGGCCCTTCTCGACACCCACCTCTGTCTGCTGCTCCTGTACATAATGGTCCGATCCCTGGGAGGAAGTCGGCATTTACTAATACAAAACCTCGAGGAAATCCCTACGAATCCTCAGGGCGCACGTATCTGCGTGCCCAAAACACAAAAGCTATGCAAATCTGCCCAGGCTGTGTTTATCTACCCTCGGTTTCCGTTTGCACCGCGGGAACCAGCATTGTGTCCTGCGCTGCGATTATCGCATGTAATTTACATAGAATACGCACAGGAAACAGTGTGCTGATCTCTAACAAAGCAGGGAGAGAGTCTCTATCTGCTCAAAAGACTGGATCTGACAGCAGAGCAAAATTACAGGTTTAACTGTAGGGTATTAAACCGACAAATCTACAAGGTTTTTCCTTTTTTATTTCTTGTGTGCATTGAACAGTATCTCCTCAAAGTGTTCCTTGTTTATCTGCTCTGTTTGTTTTATAACCCAACTCCCTAACACCCCTTCCAGGAAAACTGCATCCTCATTCCGGTTAATCTTCACTCTCTGTTTCCTTTGTCACCGAATCCATGTAGCACATGCTAAGGTGCAGCTGGATCAAAAAAGGTGTGTAATTTCCACAAAGACTCGACTTACTAATGTGTTTGTGTGTGTGTGTGTGTGTGTGTGTGACAGTGATAGGCACAGCACACTCTGCCAATAGAACACGTTTCGAGAATGAGGAATGTAAGTCATCATACTGTGGTGCTCCTCTGCTGACACAGTCTAGTTTAGTACCCAAATCTGAGACCTGAGGGAGAGACATCAGATCATATTCTTGATGGTGCCGTTTCTCTACAGCTTCTAGAGGAACATATCTTACGTGAGACTGTTAAACTACATCAAAGGTCAAACAAAGGTCACTTCCCACTGGGCACATTTCATTGAAATTACACAGAAACAACGTGGATTCAACCAGTGTGCGCCCAGTGGGTTAATACTATAATCCACCTTTCTGTCCCTGATTTATTGGATTAACTCTTGTAAGAGTTGGCTGTGTGACATTATTCAGAGAAACTCATATAATAGTATTGTCTCAGTTCAAAATACCCATTGCGTGACATCTTAATTGTGTTATTTATTGAGTTGCTCAGTGTCGACAGTCAGCAGTCCGGATCAAATGGAACAGACACCCATCTGACTCGTTTCCAGGAAGACAGGCACATGCACATTCATTCCCATCATGAAGTCAACACTGATTCTTTCAGTGCAGAAAACTCCAAAGGCCAGTCACAAGCCTAGCACGGGGCTCACAGCACAATCAACACCCTTACAGCCTATCATCCCCCTCATCATCATCATTATATGATGATTCTCAGTCATTAGTCCGTGGTATGACACTAGGTTTTTAATAGACTTTTTAGACATCTTCATGTGTATCATTGAAGAAGGAACGCTGATGTTCTTTTGTGTGTACTGTAAACGTAATATATCATGTTATGTCATTTGTTCTAATATAATGTTGCACCTTATATAACCTTGTAAACACCGAATGTTGTGCAAGGTGAGTATTTAGTTACAGTTTTTCATCTGAGCACCTATAAGTGTGTTATTTATTTTCTTCACCAGAAAATAGTAACCACAGAGAATTACCGAAGTTAGGTCCCAGTCTTTTCACTGTGTCTATGTACTTCCATGCAAAATGAACACACAATCACAAATGCATGACTGTTACCAAGAACTGCTTTGAGATTTATTTTACAATTGAGAAAAAAACAAAATGAAACAAACTAATCGGTGCTAGAAATCTTTTTTTTTTCAATATCATTGATAAAACATTGAACTGTATTGTCATTGTGCATCGCTTAATTCTTTTTCACACCATATCATGCATCAAATTGGATGCAAGTATAATTAAAATCATTTCTGTAAACCAAGCCAAAGAAGCTAAATTCTTATTTCTTAAAAAATGAAATTTTTGTGGATCTACAGTATATATCTATATACACCATTTTTTAAACATTTTTTATTATTTTTTATATAAAATGATGATATAAAAGTTAAAGAATGCACACACCTTTAATAACAAAGAATGTTGAGCTATTGCAAATGGCAAGATATGTCTTATGGAGTATGACATTTCACTGCGAGTCACTTACACGTTAAGGACTGTTCTTTTTATGGTTTAATTCAAAGCGGCAACATTTTAAAAGAGGAGTTTGTAACAAACCATACAATTGGAAAATTACTGTAAGTGATACTTCACATAAAAATGTTTCTTTTTTTAGCAAACTTGCATACTGTACGGCCATTCATTTTCACTGACTGATATGTAACCGGAAGCAGCATTTCAATTACTCTGAATGTTACACTCTCTGTTTATTTTTGTAATACAATGACAGATTTCTGAGCAGGCCATTCATTATCAAAGATGTTGCAGTGTGACAAGAACCGAGAGAAGAAAATAATTTATCTTTCAAATTAAAACAGATTTTGACAAATGCAGAATATCTTAAAACATGTTCTCTTTACAAATAAAATCTTAAACGTCTATAAGGTGCTACTTCAGTCTTTCAAGGGGTTCTTCCATTCTTTTGGTGTGTACAATGAATTTTTACCTTCTTCATATCAAGTATTGTACAGTTTTCTTTTCCCCCTAATTCATTTTCACCACTTTAGTCACCATCGAAACAGTAGTCGTTTTTTTTGTCATGAAAAGATACAAAAAAACTTGTGTTTAACCTTGGTTCACTAAAATACATGCACAGATCAGACAAATAGCATATAAATACATTACAAAATAAGTGTTAAAAAAGCTTGGCAAAAAAAATCTAATAAGACATGGTCCAATCAGGCAGTATCACAACAAAAAATAAGACTGATTCTGGCGGCTCAGTTCGGCCCAGTGCAGTAACTGTGAACAATGTTATTTTAGTGCAATGAAATTCTGGTCAGTTACACAGCCATCTTTCTGTCTGTTTATCTGTCTCTTCCCTCAGCTCCAGACCCCTCTACTACTTCTCCAGTTTCTCAAGAGCAGTGACGAACACCAGGTGATCTTCTGGTGACTTGCTATGGGTCTTGCTGAGGTGCAGTTTGACCGCGTGCTTGCTGACGAATGTCCGATTGCAAAGCCTGCACTGGTAAACTGAGCCAGTGTCGTCGTCTGGTGCGGTCAGGGATGCCAGAGTGCTGCCAAAAGTCATTTTGTCTGTGATCACCTTGGAGGCAGCCTGCTGCTCCCGTAGGTGCTCATTGGACAGCTTGGACAGGTCCTTCAAGCTGAAGCCCAGGTGAGACTCCAGGTGGCCGATGTAGGCGGACGCAGTCCTGAACTGCGAGGCACAGTCACCGCAGAGGAACACAGGCTGGCAGGAGTCCATGTTCTTCAGGAACTTGGTCCCGCCAGTCCGCCGGAGCTGGTACTTGACGTTGGCCAGCCAGTGAGAGATGGTGGTCATGGAGAGGCCTGTGAACTTGCAGATGTGGACCCGCTCTTGGGGGCCGAGGTCCGTCATGGCATAGCGGCCCTCCGGGGTCTCCCGCAGGCTAGAGCAGAACTGAGCCTGGAGGATGAGGAGGTGCTGGGGGTTCCAGTTGGACTGCCGCCCTTTCCTCTTCTGGACCGGGGAGAGGTCCTCCAGAGCATCCTCAAACGCACTGCCGTCTACGTCCGACTTCTCTGAGATGGATGACGGGGTGGAGGACTTGGGTGTCAGCCTGCCTGTAAGGTTCTTCACCATGTCTGAGATGTCCATCAAAGCATTCTCTCTCAGAGGAGAAGAAATGTCAGACAGAGACAGGCTTGACATTATGGGTTTGTTACCATTTATGCTGCTGTTGCTGTTGATGACAGTGCTGCTGTTGCTGTTGTTGTTGTTGCTGTTGCTGTTTTTGGACTTCCTCAGGTCCATAGGCTGGTCGTTGCTCTCGTACTGGTAGTAGCAGTTGATGGGCTCGGGTTGCTTGGCTTGAGTCTGGTTGAAGGCCGGTTTCTCCATCATGCTGTTGCTGATCTTGTAGAGCATGGCCAGAGGGTCTCCAGCGGGGCTGACGGGCTTGGAGGCCTTGCCCAGGTGGTTGTTCATGATTGACTGAAGTGCGCTGAGAGGGTTGATGAAAGGCCTCTCTGGTGAGTGATCGGTGATGATGCCCAAGCTGTTGGTGCCGTTGGTGATGGGTGACTGGCGAGTTTCTGGGCCATTCTTTGAATGGCTGTGGTGGTTGTCTACCAGGCTCTCTTTGGGCTCCTTTTTGCAGACCAGCTCTGACTCTACATTTCCAGGGCTGCTGTTCCTCACGAGAGGCTTCCCGACGGTGAGGTCATTGGGTGCTGAGTGGTGGTCCCTCTGCTCTTTCAGTACAGGAGACGACGACTTGATGGAGGATGGATGCCTGTGGCGGTCCAAGCTGACCATCTTCTCCTCTTTCTTCACAGCAGCAGCAACAGCTTTTCTTGTGACCTTCTCCACCAGCTCTTCCATGGCAGTAACATTGCTCCTGAGAGAGGGCGGAGATGCAGGGCTCCTGGGGGAGTGGATCACTGAGCCTGAGTCCTGGGTCACCAGGCCGCGGAGCCCGCTGTTGAACACCGGCTGGATCTGCACACTCTGGACCGAGGAGTGCAGTGCTGCATGCTTCATGTGGCCCTGGAGCTGGTAAGCAGCATGGATGCTGGGGTAGCCACCACCCCACTGAGGCGTGCCCGTCTGGGCCTTGCTGATGGCACTGGACACAGTGTTCTCCAGGGACTTGAGGATATCCAAACCTCCTTTAGGAGCCTCCTCCAGGTCCTCCTCTGTCAGATACTTATACGACCCAGCGTTCACCTCAGTCTTCTCACCTGGCTCTTCCTTCTCCTCTTTGATCTTTTTCTCCCCGGGTTCGCTCGCCTCCATCCTCTCATCTTCCGGTTCTCTCTTTTCGTCAGAGCCGCAGGAGAGTGCAGGGGAGACAGGCTGAGATTTGACACTGGGAACGGGAAGCCTGTTGGTGGTGGGTGGCAGAGGGATGGATTGGATCTTCTCCTCCACCACTGGGTCAAACACTAGCTGCTTGCCCTTTTTTGAGGCGGAGTTGGTAACCTTGAGGAAGTGGCCCGTGACCATCATGTGGGCAGTCAGCTGCTGTAGTGTATCGTGGGAGCTCCCGCACTCCATGCACTTCAGGATCTGGGCCTTGCGAGCCTCGAACTGCCAAGTGTAGCTGGCACCGTTCTGATAGCCGTAGCGGTTGTTGGGTGTGACATAGGGGTTTGACATGGACTTGGGGTCTTTCCCAATGTCCCCTTGCGGCATGTGGCCACCGCTACCATGTACAGAGTCTGGGGAGCATGGGGATACCAGGGCGTCCTGGAGGGCTCTTTTTTTGGCAGAGGGCATCAGTTTAGTGGCCAGGGCTGGCACCGGTTCTTTGAGAGGCACTTTCTGGTAATGCTTGGTCTTGATCATGTGGACGCTCAGGTCCTGCAGAGACTCAAAGGAGTGGCCGCAGTACATGCACTTCAGCACCTTCTGAGCGTCCTCTTTGCCCTCCATCTCCATCAGGGAGCGCTTGCGGGGCTTGGACCAGCGCTTGCCCCGCTCTTCCTCCTTGTCCTTGTTGTCGTCACGGTAGTGTCCCGACTCGTTCATGTGGACCGTGAGCCCCACCAGCGTGTCGTAGGCACCGCTGCAGTCTTTGCAGCGGAACTTGCTGGCGCCGGTGAAGACTGAGCCGTAGAGCTTGTTGTTCTGGCGGTAGAGCTGCACCGTGCTGAACAGGCTGGGCTCAGGCAGCAGTTGGTAAGGGGTATGCTGGAGGGTCTTAGCCAAGGCTGCCTGGTGCCAGTCATAGGCCACAGCCCCACCATTACAAGCACCACCACTGCCACTGCTGGTGCCACTGTTGCTACTGATGGAGGTAGCCGTGGTGCCGTTAGAGCTGCCACTGCTTGTGTGGTGGTTGGCGGTGGCGGTACTTCTTCTCCCATTGTGGTGGTGGCTGCTAGCATGGCTGTTCTCACTATTGTTGTTGTTGTGTGTGGTGGTAGTGGTGGGGCTGGTGGCGGTGGGGATGGCGCCAGCAGTAGCCGGTGTGGCTTTCATGATGTCCATGGCAATGCTGGACCAGGAGGCATCTGAGATCAGGTTTGCATAGACAGCTTTCATCTGAGCCAGGCTGTCCCTCAGGGAGAGGCCATTGTTCGGTCCAGAGGGGAGGGGGGCTTCCTCCCTCTCATGGCCATCCCTGGAGGAGGTGCTCTTGAAGTCTGTGAGCCGGTCGCTGGCATCGCTGAGCGGGGAGCCGTAACCAGCGTCTGGGTTGGTGCCGTTGCTGAGTGGAGAGGCCCGGTAGCTGGGCGGCTGGCCTCCATCCTCTTCCTCGTTGCAAAGGTACGCAGTGTCCTCCCCGTTCAGTGACAGCCCGTCATCCTGCAGGTGTTCCTCATCGACTGCTCCTGCCTTAAACTCGTCCTCTGGTGAGTAAGCTGGAAGAGAGCGATAGAGAAAAGGGAAAAAGGAGGTCAGCAAAGTGAAATGAGAGATTTACAACGCACTAACACGACCACTGACAAAACACAGTGATGAATAATCTGTGGCAGGAAATATGGGCTTTTATCTGTGTGTGTGTGTGTGCATGCGTATGTCTTTGAGTGTCAAGTGGTGAAGAAATCTAGTTTCATAGAGAAGAAAGGCACTTTCTTTCTTTGCTCCCTACCCCATGCCTCCTGTTCCCTAGGATATCGCTAACTGCTTGGCCTTGTTAGCCAGCTGCTCGACTCTCCACCTTTCCTTCTCCCCCATGCCTCATCTCTACACCCAATCATTCACACACACACACAGTGAACTTCACTTTATTTAGTCATTCACATGGTGAGCTTATGCAAACCAATCAGGAGGGAGGGAAACAAAACGCTAATTCTGGGATGTTGTAGCATCTCCTTCACCCACACTCATGTGCCAAAGGCCACTCTCACGGAGTTAACAAATACAATTATATTAAATACCAGACAGTACTATCAAGTCATCTCTACAATGTCAAATAGGGGAGTGACGCTCCTTGACTGTCTCTGTTATGTTTGACAGCTTATTGAGAGGTGGAAGTGGGTATGGGTCATACTATACATGGCGTTCGGTATTATTTCCCTTGACACATACAGTGTATAAACAACTTATCATTAAAAAACACAGGGAAGGAAACTAAAGAACGCACAGGATAGACAACATAACGTACCAGGTACGAGAGAGAGAGAGAGAGAGAGAGAAAGCAAAAGAGAGAGAGAGAGAGCAAAAGAGAGAGAGAGAGAGCAAAAGAGAGAGATTAAGGACAAGAATATGAGAAATATTGTGAGGGTGTCTGCGAGCAAGTAGAACGTAGGAGAGACAGGCGGCAGGAGAGAGCTGGTGAGCAATAAAGCCAGGGAGCGGTGGGGTGGGGTGGGGGGGGGGGCAGAGTAATAAGAGGTGGAGAGAGGGAGAGAGAGACGGAGCAAGGGAGGGAGACAGGAAAGACGGCCCCCTCAGTTCTCCCTTCATCTCCTTCCTCCATGGTGAGATGTGTGTCCCAGATGCCAGCATCAGTCTCTCCTGATGAAACAGATGTGCTGTCAGCTTCAAACAGCACGCTAACCTGTCATATCATAATCTAAGTGGACATAATACCTGATATATGTACACTGGCACCATTTACTGCTGCCTGAGAAGAGATGGGAGGGGAAAAAAGGCGACCAGCTGCATACGGAAGTGTGTGTGTGTGTGTGCACGTGCGTGTGTGTGTTTGTGTGTGTGTGCCTGCATTGGTGTGTGCCATTCGCATGTTCTCATACATGTACGTTTTAACACGGTCTCTTTCGACATGAAGGCCCTAACGTTGTCTATAGGTTTGTATTTTCTGTCTATGACTGATATGCCCTTCTCTCCAAACGAGCCACATACTGTATTCTCCTCATTCCCTTGATTCCTGACAGGATTTGGAGGGAGACGATCGCAGCACAGGAGAACCTGGCTGTGTTTCAAGCCCACTGACAGACAGAAGCTGAGACAGTTCCTAAAACTCTGAAAATCCCTAACACAGCAGATTAGCATTAGCTGTATACTGTAGAAACTCTAACTGGAAGACATTTCCCCGGTGTTACGCCAGCCTTCCCCCCACCAACAGCCAACCTGTGCTTGAAAAGAAAGAGGACTATGAAATCATACTGTAAAATGGCTATTCAGTCATCACTAGCCTCTGATTAGTTCCAGTGAACTCATGTGAATTACCCATGTGAATAACTATGTCCACATCATCGGTGCCAAAAACTGCATTTTGCCAGCCCCACAAATCTCCGGAATGAAAGGGTGAATGGAACGGAAGACAAATATCTGTGAGTGAATGACAAAATACAGACACAGAGGGGAGGGGCAGGGAATGGTGAAAGACAGGACGTGAAGGAAACCCTTTGACGATAGCTGTCAATCAATGCTCATCCCCTCATGTTGTCATGGAAACAACAAAGAGAGCCTGCAGACAAAAGAACTACATAAAACATCTGTAAAATCGCAGGTTGGAAAGTGGAAGGCTTCAAAAACCATGAATAAGGGATCTTTTGATGAAAGCCATCAAAAAATGAGGCCTAGGTAGAGAATTGCGAAACATAAAATCTATATCTTTTGACACTGTGATTAAATCGCAAGCAGATGAATGCCCCCCCCCCGCCCCACCAAAAAAAGAAGTAAACAGAAATAGGACAGCTTTATCAGTTCAGCCATTCATGAAACCCAATCGAACACAACGACTCAAAATCCGACTGGTGACCGAATCCCGCCTCCTCAATGTGTCCTAGACCTAGACACACATATGAGGGGAGACGGGAGCGAGGGGAGGGGTTTGGCGTGCCGTCCCCAGTGGTTTAGCTTGCCGAGCGGGTGATGGCTGTGAGCGGGGCCATCTGCACGGGCGTAAAGGCGCCTGTCACTTCTGCTCCGGGGCGCATCGCCGTCAACGGGACAGGTGGTGGCGCAGCCAGGATGTGTCCGAGGCCTGTGCTGTCACAAACGGCCGGGATCAAGCCACACCATGTCACCGCAACACACACACTAAACGCCACGCCATTTCATATTATGCGCAACAAACTACACTATCAGTAACATGCCAACTGCACGTCTGTGGACATGTAACAGGGAAGCCTTAACTGTTAGAAAACAAAGTAAAGCCTAGTTTCGTCTCACGTTAGGGGGTTTCCAGATGTGTGTAGTCTTGTCGGAGAGTAGAGACAGACAGACAGACAGACAGAGCGACAGAGACAGAGAGACATGGGTTTAGATGGTGTTATGATTAATGGGTCTAGGATGACTGTGTTCCTTTTCACTCTGTACTGTCTCAACATGATGTTAGGGCTGGAGGTGTCACACACACACACACTAGTCTGTTTCATTTGATTTGGAGAATGATAACAAATGAAACGTAATCACATCAGCGTTTTAGCAGAGAGTAGGCTCGGCGTCATATCACTTCTTCTCAAACTTTGGCATCTCGGTCTGGCCCTTCCATTTAGTGTTTTTGTTGTCTTTCCGAAATCTGCTAGTTGTTAAATCAATAAATCTCTCTGTCAGGCCGGCAATGCCGAAGTCAAACCCAAACAAAACAGATAAGAAAAGCAGAAATGCAACGAAACGAGAGAGGGAGAGAGAGGGAAGGATAGAACGGGGGATGAGACCAGTCAGTTACTCCGCCATCCGACCCCATTTCCCACCCCCAACACCCCTCCTATTTCCTTACACACATTTCTCTATTTATCTGATGTGATTTTGGGAAGAGGGGTGCAATCACCGCATTAATGTCCAATCCCGGCCCCCTTCACTCATGTGATTTAGGCTGGTGTTGGAGTGGGCTAGTGGGGGTATGGGGAGCTGGGAGGGAGGTGGGGGCCAGGGGCCATTTAGCCCACGCTCTAATGGGAAACTGGCAGTCTTATTCCTTCCCTTACATTCTGTTTGTCACCCCGCTCCTCCATTACAGTCCTCTCAGCCCTGATGGCTTTGGACAGGAGCTGATCAAAAAGCCATCGCTTGACCTACACGCCGCGGCAGCCCGACAAGACGACTTGCGCCAGACAGAGAGAAAGAGGGATGAGATAGAGAAGAGGATGAGGGGGAGGGTAGGATGAGTGTATGGGAAGGGGATGAGGAGGACGGGTGGGGGGTGATAGCTCCTCGGACAGGGACAAGAGGGGAGGGGGTTGTATATAAAATAATAAAAGTATTGTTTATTCTGTCCCATCATGTAGAAAACCCAATTATGGTAATGTCTGCTGCCGGCCCGCCGTGTCAGAGAGAGGGAGAGCAGACAGAGAGCATGCTGGGTTGTGGATTCCTCTGGAGCAACTAACGTGAGAGAGCAGTGGCCTGCCTGCATGTCGGTCTGCCCACGAGGCCCTCCCCTCCCTCCCCTGACGGTACACACTTAGAAAAAAGGGTTCCAAATGGGTTCTTTGGCTGTCCCCATAGGAGAATTCTTTTTTGGTTCTAGGTAGACCCCTTTTCGGGTTCCAGGTAGAACTATTTTGGGTTCCATGTAGAATTTTCTGGGGAAAGGGTTCTATATGGATCCCAATAGGATTCTACACGGAACCAAAAGGGTTCTTCCTGGAACCAAAAAGGTTCTTCAAAGGGTTCTCCTATGGGGACGGCCGAACAACTGTTTTAGGTTCTAGATAGCACCTTTTTTTCTAAGAGTGTAGGCACAACAGCAGGCCAGCATTTGGACCTGGCACCCTCCACTCTGGGCCTGGAACCCTCCACTCTGGGCCTGGCACCCTCCACTCTGGGCCTGGCACCCTCCACTCTGGGCCTGGCACCCTCCACTCTGGGCATGGCATCCTCCACTCTGGGCCTGGCACCCGCCACTCTGGGCATGGCATCCTCCACTCTGGGCCTGGCACCCTCCACTCAGGGCCTGGCACCTGCCACTCTGGGCCTGGCACCCTCCACTCTGGGCCTGGCACCCTCCACTCCCCACCCTCCATGATACAGTTGGTTGCATACAGGACCGTATAGAGTAGGCTACATGTAGATGTGTAAGGTAGGAAACAACGGATATCTACTGTAAGTGTCTGGAGTTTAGCACCACTGGAGGGATCATCTTACCTAAAAACTTAAGAGGTAAAAAGTATTTGTAAAATATAGAGAAATCAAGAGATATAAGATCATTATCAATTTCTGCAATACATTATTTGTTTCCCTTGCATCGTCTTCCTAAGTCCTAATTTCTAGTCTGGAGATGTGAGTGATATAGATTCTCCTAAAATAATTCCCCTCTACTGCCACCCCTACCTCTTTACCACCACCTCCTCCTCCTCTTCCTTTCCTTTTCCTCCTCTTCCTTTTCCTCCTCCTCCCCTCCACTGCTTTTCTCTCTCTCTCGTCCTCCACACTGGTCCAACCACCGACGTCAGCCCCTCCCGAGTAGAAGAATAGAGCATATGGCCAAGCACCTACAGAGCCTTATATAACTGCTGCGCCATTCCACCTCACCGTACCAATTTATCTCCACTCATTTGAGAAAACTTCCAGCCGGAGCAGAGTGGAGCGATGGCCACACACACTATTCCTGTAGACAGAGCCGGAGCGTCTGTGTGTGTGGACATGTTTAACGATACTTGTGGGGACCAAAAGTCCCCACAAGAACAGTAAACAAACCAACCTTTGACCAATTTAGGGTTGGGTTAGAATTAGTGTTTAGGGTTAGGGAAAGGGGACACCTAGTCAGCTGTACAACTGAATGCATTCAACCGAAATGTGTCTTCTGCATTTAATCCAACCCCTCTGAATCAGAGAGGTGCGGAGAGTAGTTGTGTAGGGTTAGGGGTTAAAGGTTAGGTTTAAGGTTAAGGTTAGGGGTTAATGAAAATAGGATTTTGAATGGGTATCAATTGTGTGTCCCCACAAGGTTGGGGGTTGACAGCTGATGTATACACAACTTGCAAGGCATAGTTACAGTTGCTGTAATGTGGCCTCATAACCTTGAATATTTTTGTCAGTTTAAGTGTTAGCCAAGGGTGAAGAGTGAGGCGATGAAGTCATGTCAACAGAATGGCTTCCAGATTGCTCTATTCCCTTCTGTGTCCATACAGTAGTACCATAGCTTAGTGACTTCACTACAGCACAAAATACAATTATTATTCTAGAGATTGAAATGTGAGATTATGATGGGAAACACACACACTGGACACTGCAGTGTTGTATCGTAACAGCTCTTACACGAGACGAAAACTACTGCCTGGCAGACAGGTAGCACTGTTCTGTGGATAGTATGTGTGTGTAGATACAAGAGGTATGGTGTGTGTGTGTGTGTGTGTGTGTGTGTGTGTGTGTGTGTGTGTGTGTGTGTGTGTGTGTGTGTGTGTGTGCGTGCATGAATAGACCTGGCTCTATAAATAAAACAGAAGCACCACACACACAAACACACAGACATCATTTCTGCACCATGCATTCTTGTACACTAACCCACACACCCACATATTTATTTAGCAACATGACTGTTGGTTCTCCTGTCTGATTGTAAAGAGAGGGATGTAAAAACGAGTGGAGTGCTGTGGGATCAATAGAGTCAACCAGCAGGGATCGATCGCAATTCATCTCACTTTTTTTATTTTCATTCTCACCCACACACACTGAGCATGTTACTAGCTTGTTAGGAGAGGGGCAACACACGTGGGTTCATGCACGTATAGGCGTGCATGTAAACACACACACATGCAAACACACACAGACATACACATTCAAACACACGCACACAACCAGTCCGAGGTTCATTAAAACAATATGGAATGTATGTATTGGGCATATCAACTCGTCCCGTCGTCTCCTCTGCATAACAAGCCCTGGATAATTAAACCATACTTTTCAACGCGTCCGTTTAATTACCAGAGACAACGTCGGGAGGCAGGAGAGTAAACAATTGCCTTTGAAGTGAGGAGTTAAAAACCGCTCCAACACAGATGCTTTTCATTTAGGTTGGATGTTGTTTTATATGGTTTATATGAACAAGTAATGTTCAAAACAATGCGTATGTGTGTGTGTGTGTGTTTTGTATTTTTTTCCCGGTACTTCTTCTCCAGGAATGCTTGGAAAGTAGTAGGCTGGTGAGGTAGTGGGTACAGGTACCAGGGGTGTGGGTGTGTGTGTGTATTACACGCCAATGTGTGCATTATGTGTGTGTGTTCACTGAACAAACACAATGGGCTAAGGGTATATTAATTGATTTGGGGCCACCTCCTTGTCCAGGGTGACCGTGACAGCGGACAACAGGGGGACAGACATGACAGTGGCTGGGACGGTCGAGTGGACGCTTCAGGTCAATGTCAACACACACTCGCCGCTTCCAGCAGCTTAGCTAATTACACAACGGGCCCTTAAGGCCACTTACAACAGGTTAGCTAATTAACAAACAGCTGATTACAAATGAACAGAGAGGTGTTCTTCATCTTCCACCCCACAACGTGATGACAAACACTAACCGCTTGTAATTAGTTCTGGGTAAAGGGAGGGGTGAAGAGGGCAGGGTTGTGTGTGTGTGTGCTGTTTTGGTAAAGGGACCCCATCTATGTGTTAAACTAACAACACTGTCATAATGTAGTTGCCACTTTGTGAAAAGTTCAACGGTCCAATCACAGTTAACCCAGTCGATGTACCTTCCTATTAGCATAGTGAGAGTCATCAAAATAATTTAGGGGTTGAGGGCTAACACAACTCACAGGCCCAGACGGCCATAAGGCTCCGAGTCGCACCTGCCAGCAGTTATAAAATCCTTTCTCTCTCCCTCCACCCTCATTTTCTCGTCCCCTAAAACATCCGCTCTCTCGCAAGGCCCCAAATGTCCATCTGCCCATATAAATCCCTTTTTAAAATGTACCCCCCCCCCCACCACCACACACACACACACACACACACGCACACACACACACTGGCATGCATGTCACCTGTGCCTTTTAAGCTGCCGTCCCCCCGTCCCTCCCTCCCTCTCAAACACTTCCCTTGAATTCCACCTGCCCCCTTTCAACATCAATACCCCTTCCTCTCTCCTTCCTTCCCTTTCTCTTGCTATAAAGGCACCTGTGACTTTAAATCTGTGTCAGGCCCTGCCCAGGCCCGACAATCCAGCAAGCCCAACTTCACCTGAGCACCCCACCCACCCCTCCTCCCCTCCACCTCGACAAGGCAACAGTGCAGCCTAGAAAACTGCCCGGCCAGCCGCAGCTGTCTCCATCGCCTAGCAACGGCGAGCCTGATAGATGACCCCAACGATGGATAATTACCGTAAATCACAAGAGCTCAGACACTGAGGGGGAGAGCAGGGGAGAGGG
>QNTS01002227.1:170136-201381 GCA_003317085.1 Hucho hucho
AGTAGGAAAAGGTGAGTCACAGAGGCTATAAAAAGCAAGCATTTCACTTGGAGGGATGCCTTATTTAAAACACCGAGATATGCAAATACAACAGAATGGAAAAATAACACTGATAGTATCTTTCTTTCCCAGTAACATTTTTTGTGGCAAATGATTTCTAGGGAGGAATTTTCAAAGAAACAACTCCCACGTGAGCATGTAAATCTCCATAACTGAATATTCCCAGAGTTGTCTCAGCTCTCTTCGGACTACTCTTCTGTCACAGATTGTCTATTCCATGAAGGCTGTTTATAAATGGTTTAAGAATATTAATATTCTATATCCCATACTAGGTGTTTAACTGGTTTGATAATACTATGTAATATGCATGTGATACATACTCACTCTCTGGGAATAACCGTGTATGAGACTGTGTTGTGATCAAATATATTATCTTTGGGAAAACAATAACTCAGAATGTAGTAGACGTGGTACAATACAAAAATGACATTCACACACCTACAGTCATACTGCTCAGCTACCACTTTTATCTATGTTCTCCTCTCACACACACACACGCACACGCACACACACCTCCAGCTAAACTATCCCAATGACAAACAACACACTTCTCTGCACCCCCTACTACAAGAGCTGAGCATAGTCAGTGAAAAGAGCATTTTACCAGTCATGCAAATGACATAATTTCCTACAACTCCCAGCAACGCCCTCTTTCCCAGTAGTTCCCTGCTCGGGAGGACGCTGTTCCTCAGTAATGATGAGGTGCCAACAGTTGGGGAAAAATCGGTTTCTTTTACTTGCTTTTTCTTTCTATATACACACACATGCCAACCATAGTGGAATGGATTGGGACGAGCAGTGGTGTGTGTGTTAGATGTGAGTTAAAGTAACACTTAGGGAGGAAATAAGCCTTCAGGACTGTCAATGACAAGTGTTCATTTTCTCACTCATTGAACAGAGCTAGCCACTTTACAATGTGTGCGACTGTGAGATTAGCCTGTCCTGAAATAGAGAGAGGGGTAGAGTGGGAGAGTGGGTCAGTGAAATAGATGTTGAGGAGGTTTGGTCTCTCTGTCAGGGGGAAGGTTTGCCAGTCTGACTTTGGTCCCACAGGTAATCCACACAGGATAGAGTCCACCCGGCCCGACACACATCCCTCAACACACACCTCTCCAGCTACCTCAGCGAGGCCTGGTGAAGAGGACGATCATGGGAAGTCCTTATCTCTGGCTAACCACACCCATCGGGAGCCACAGCCTTCCACGGACCGAAGGGCGCAATAATTACTAATGCAGCACTTTACCGATTGGCACGCTCGCCGGCGCCCCTTGTTTTCGGGGGCCGACGGCTAGGGGGGCTAACCAAAGTGACACGAGTAAAGTGTTATTTCTTTCACACGCCGACAGCTGGGCGAGAGAGGAGGGGGTCGCCCTGGCTCACTCCACCCGGCAGTAATTCTTAATTGACACCTGTCAGGATAATGGCAGCAGTCACAGCTGCTGCAGGAGAATTTGTCCATCGTCCCGTTCATCCGTCAGCTGTAATGCCCGTCCTGAACAACTGCCCCCCTCCAGCCCTGTTGCTACCTGCCTAGCTAGTAGCTACCCCCTCTCCTTCTTTCCTCTCCTGCCCACCCCCTTTTCTTTCGCTCGCCTGCGTTTTGCCGCCAATCTACATACTGCTTTGTTTGAAAAAGTTAAAAAACAAAAATGGCTATCTTAAGCGTTGGTTATGGAGAGCTTTGCCTAATCTCTGCAATGTTGGGAAAAGAGTAGAAGATACAATGAGAGGTCTTTGCGCTAGTAAGAGAGGAGGGAGTGTGAGGGATGCATGTTAGAAAGAGGGAAGGGGCAACAAAGATACGGGGAGAGAGATAAGATGGACGTGAGAGAAACAGAAAGAGAGCGGGAGAGGAGGAGGATGAGTGCGAGGGTGTCCCTGGGTAGGGCTCGGCTCTGTAGTGGGCCCACCTCGTTTGTCTGTTTGTTTGTTGGCATCAAAGCGCTTGCCTCTCGTTCTCCGTGCTCGTCCCCTGCTAACTGATGTAATGAGTGGGTAAGCTACATGTTTTTCTGCGCCGAGGAATTCAAATACTTATTAGACAAAATATTCTGTAATTGCTCATCTTTTATTGATGACAGAAACATGTTCAATTTGGCTGGTACAGACTTCCCATAGCACTGCCAAGCCTCTCGAGGAGGAACACTACCACTGATCAAGAGAACAAATTTACTCGCTGGAAATAGAATACTTTACTTAACAACATTTTGGATATCAAAAGAATATTTTCTTGTTATTGGACTCAAATTATGAACCTAATAAAGCGGCAACAATTTTACAATAATTTGCTGTTAAACCACCTAGACCCTCTGTAACTACTTAACGGAAAACAATAAGCCTACTCAGCATTAAATACTATCTACGGAATAACATATGAAACAAAGAAACACACATTTATTAAAATATATATTACAGTTACTGTATTGTATTTACTCTTGTTCTCAATCTAATTAAAACTCCATACAAATAACATTACTAAAATACTTTCATGTAAAAAATGTTTTTTAAAACACTTAAAAAAAAAGTTTAAACTATGACAAAGCAGAGGACTGGGCTAGTGAATCCCAGAGGGTTGCCTTCTTTATGTTTGCCGTTGTTTTCTTTTCTGTCCCACAACCCACTCCGAGAGACATTTTTCTCCCGAGCGACAAAGCACATCTGTCTGCTTTAATGATATGATTTCCCATCATTCTAAGCCACCCCCATTATGACCTCCCACCGTGCCACGGTGTGTGTGTGTGTCTACAGTGCAGAGAGGGCGACACTCTTCTGATGGTAGCAGCGTGCCCTGAGGGCAGCTTAGTGAAAGAATGAGAAAGATAGAGAAAGACAAGATGAGCTTAAACATTATATGAAATGTATCCTTAGCTTCACACATACAGTACTGAATGCATAACAAAAATATGTATGGTTGTACGGCAAAAATATTCCCAATGTCTACTACTCTCATGCCTTATATCTGGAATATATGTGTCACTACTAAACACACACACACAACTCCAGCTAAGGCAGTAGAGGTTGCGCGACTGACTGGCTCAATTCCCAGATGCAAATTTAACTATTAGTCTCAGAGGGGGGCAGAAGAGCAAAACTGGCTATCGACGAAAGAAATCGATGCCACCTGCTAACGACACAGGCGCTCCAATTAAAGTAACCTCTAGTGAAGCAGAGAGAAGAGAGCCTGACCGCCAAACACACACTCGGGGAACTGTTACACACACACAGCACAGAAAAACACCCTACTGTATATCACTGTACATTAGTGATACGTGTATGACGCTTGTGTGTCCTAGTTAGCTTGGAGTCCTTGTGTTACTAATGTGGTAAGCAGAGTGTCAATGTACTGCCCTCTGACATACTCTAAACGCAGGGCCCAACAGAAGGGAGACACTGGAGTGCTACAACGACTACTCTTGGTATCAGCATTTATTTCATCAAAACACACACACAACAGCACACGCGTTCCTATTCAGAGGCACTTAGGCATATCGTTGCACTCACAAATGTCATATTCACATTTCCTTCGAATTGTTAGACGCACACAAAAACACGCAATTCTAAGGACGACAAGCGTTGGCTTCAGGGAAAGCATGTGAAACACGCTTAACCTTTCCTTGACCTTGACTAAATTGTCAACTACATTTGCACACACCTCCAAAAACAAATCTTTCTGTTCTCCAGCTTCCAGATTATACTTTTTCCGGTGCTAATATCATTTTCAGATTTTACTCCCCAAGATATTTTTGGCAGACCACTACAGGTAAAAAAATACACCTTGTGTAAGATGGTCCTCCTCAGGCTGTTGATTTAAGAGTGGGCCGCATAAATCTCGGGCATTCTGATTCTTTAGAGCGTAGAATATCATGTAACAGCATCGTCGAGTTAGAACACAAAGGTCGCTGTGTAATCTTAGCTACCCCGGGCATGCTAAACCATTAATCCCAGGGCACTGGGCTTCTTAACCCAATACAAATACACTGGAAGATTTTTTTATACCAGGTTTCTAGTATGCCCCCTAAACACAAGAACGGGAGAGATACATTTTCCATACATTAAGACTAGGGATATACGTGGTTTAGACATGAAGATGTGAAAGGGTGTGTGTGTGTGTCTCCTTCAATGTGCTGCTTCAAAACGTTTACAAAATGTACCATCAAATGAAAATGCCTAGCAAATTAAAGCTATACTTTGTATGGTAGAATTATGTTGCATAAACATATTAACATATTATCTGATTATTATAATTTCATATTACACTGACCAAAATCTGGAAAACGTAGCTACAATTCCCGCATTAAAAACATTTACAAACCCTCAGAACTAGTTTGAGGTGTATAATTTTCTTCTTACGCACAGTAACGATCACATGGGACATTAAGAAAGACAATTACGGTTATTCTAATATATAAAGGGAAACATAAACGTCGCACCGCCATTTGATGCAGGAGGGTAGCCTACATGTTACGACGAAGCTGATTTTGGTTCGGTGTGTCTGGCCTTTATTACGTCGTTAAAGGCAGAGGATTAGGGAGGTCATTAAGAGCCATTGTCTCCTCCGACATGATTAGTCAGGTAGCAAAGTCCATTTGTCACCTGCACGAGCAAATTGAGTTGATACTGCACTAGGGGCTATGGGGACTGTATAATATCAACTTGATTACATCAAGGCAGCTGCGGACTCGACACCTTACTGAATTTGTCAGCATTAATCGTTAGGGCCTGTCACAAATCCATCAGGTTTACAGATAATTAGGGGCTTTCTCTAATGAAGCCCCGATAAGCAACCTTACCTTTTCTCTCAGATTATTAAGAAGACTCTATCCCTGGGAAAGAGATGTTTTTCTCCCCTGACTACTAGCTCTGACTGGCTGAGACACACAACCCCCAATTTAATGAAAGACAACGTCACTCTTCTCTCTTTTTTTGCATTGCTCCTGTCCTCATCACCCTCAACTGAAACTGATATTCAAGGACAAAACGAGGCCTGAAATAAAGTGATGTGTAACACACATACACACACACTCTTATCAACTGCCTTAAATACACTGTAGGATATAAACCGTAGCTCGTCTTTACCTTAAATGACAGGATATCTGAAATAAGAGGAGTAGATATCATGGTTTTCCCATGACACTACGTTTACTGTATATCAGGGAAAGGTCTTTTGTATGGCTATGGCCCAATTATAACCGTTAAATGTCCACACACACACACAAACAAACACACACACACAGAAAGTAAAAGGCCCTATATTAAATGTTGCTCTATTCTACCCCCCCCCCAACACTAGTGAACAATAAGAGTGCCCAATACTATATATTGTGTGTATAAAATTTGTCCAGACATGTCTCCTTGTGGTGCTCCGTTCAGCCCTTCTCTAAAGGTCCAGTCCTGTACCCCTGGGGTTCCACATTTGTTTTGGTTGTACCTGGTTTACCCTCTCAGTGAAAATATAACTCACAACAACCTCTTTTCCCGATGGTCGCTCGAGTACTCATTCTCTAAACCTCTATTACCATGGTACTACCATGGCGATTTCCCCCTCGACTCTCCCTCTCTATTTCCTTATAGGCTACAGAGTACCAGGCACGGTTCAGTAGCTACTAGCTAGCATTGAAACACTGGACCATCGTGCTTTAGTTGAGTGTGTGTCTGTATTTGTGTTAAAGTGGAGGGTTGGAGTGTGCTGTTATTTCCAACAAACTGTCATGATCATGACAGAATGGTAACACTCCTGTCTGCCAAGTGATTGACTATTAAAGGCCATGATGTATAAGCTGGTCAATGACAGGCAAGCAGATCAACAGGACCATGTTGAGAGGTCAAGGTGATGGCATGTTTTCATGTAAGATCTGTTGGGAACCATCCTGTATGTGATCCTATAGCCCGCTACCCAGCTTTTTTTTATGTGATACAAGACAAGAGACGAATCAGGTGCAACTCAACAGTGAGCATAAAGCATAAGACTGCTATTCAACACTGTGTGTCAGAAGCGTATGAGTTGTAGAGAGAAGTACTAGTTGAATACTCCTCACAGTCAATCCACACTGACTCCCCATCACTTGGCGCCTATTTAAAATGATAAACTTGCCGAGTTCAAAGTCTTCGCTGCCTGGCCCTCCTGTTCGGTCCGCTTTACACCTCATATTTCAGAATCTCTTTAAAATTCTATAACTGTCTTTCGTTCACTCCACTTGTTAATGCCTAACATCAAAGGCTGCACCTCATTAGCACAGAGGTAGAAATCCCTGTCACTCATTTACATTTGTTTAAAGCGGCTTGAAAAAGAGAAGAGAGTCAAAATCCAAATCACTAGACCTCAACCTCGACATCTGGTTTATCAGTGGTTGTCAGATAGTAAATACTACAGTCCTGTGGATGTAGACATGGACTGCATTGGTAGAGTGTTCGGCAGGATGAGAGGAGGGTGTGCATTTGGATAAGAAGTGTAAACCTCCATGTCTTTAACCCAGACCTGGGGGGCTACTGGTGGTAGGCTAGTTCAGGTGCCCTAATTAATTAGAATTTAGCCCTTTCTGTGATCCTCGAAACACTCCTACCTCCTCCCTCTTTCATTTTCATTCTTCCTCTTTCTTCTCTCTAGTATTTTCTCTAGAAAATAATAAAGAGATAAGGATCCCCCTCCTTTTAAAAACTTTTTTATTTTTAGACAACAGGGGGGTTGTCCTTTGAGTGGCTAAATCTGTAAGGAGCATGCGTGTCTCCATGGACAGATGTATTGACGTTTATCAGGGATGAATAGATCAAAGGCTGCCACATGACAGGCGATCAATCACGCATCAAATCAATGATGGCAATCCTCAAATAAAACCGAAAAGAAACAAAACCGGCTCTGGACAGTTTTTCTCCCTCTCTTTCGAAGTCAGTTATTAATTATTACTCGCTCTTTAACACTGCAATGAACCCCTATAGAAACTCTATCTCTAACGTTTCGTTTATCTAGCTACCCAAGTAGTCGACTTTTCTGGCAAGTTAACACATTAGGCCTATCGTGTCATTACAAATGCACCTGGTTTACTGAAATCATATTGCAAAATAGAAAATAATAATGGTCAACTAATGAAGATGTGTTGAAAGTAAAACTTATTTTTAGGCTATTACACATGCGTAATATGAGAAATGTAAAAGGGAAAAATAAAAAATGTAGTGAATTAAAATAAAAAGTCCAACATTGGATCTCCATTTAGTAAGAGACGGTGAAAATGAACGTATGTGTGCGCTCGTGCTTACCTGCTGATCGCCTCGGTTCTTGCTGCTTTCTCCTCGGCATGGTGACCGTCACGTTCCACGGTACTTTTCATGCAGGAATCAAAACAATAAGTCTGTCAGTGGAGAAAAACCATCCCGTAGCTTTTTTTTCGGAAATAACTTTAAACCGTTTTTCTATTAGAATGGTTTGTTTCTTTTGTAATTGTGGGTTTATGCCAGACAACCTGAAACGGCCACAATGTAACTAAATATGTCCTTTCGGCCTACGAATAGAAACAAATTACAGAAGATAGAGGACAAACGAAAAAAAGGGTTTCTGTGATATCAAAACGATGCACGAATTTCGCCAGCTCATAACATGTCTATCAAATATCATCTTCCCTCATCTCTGTGTGTCAGAAAAAGAGACAGACATCGAAGCCAAGTTTCAGTCACTCCTTTACTGCCATAGGGGGCTACAAGGCGGTGTTGAGGCTACTTTGTATCGTCTTCACTCCAAAATAAATAAACTCTGATGGTAAGCAAATAAGTCCAGTGTGAGCGAACACAATGTATTTCCGTGGAAGGCTGCGCTTCTTCAAGCTCAGATCTGAAACAAAACAGAATAGAGAAAACAGACAGGCATTAGATGGTTAATGTCAGTCCGTCACCACGCCACCTATTCCGATCAAGCCTCGCCGTCAGCGGATACTTTTCTCCCCTCTCTAGCTTGAGTCGGGGTGGTAGGGATTCTACTTACATTTCTAGTCGTGAAAATAATTATTATCAGCCGCCGATCAAGGAATATGCAGGTGGTTGATGTGGTGTGGAGCCTGCGACTAAAGAGAAACAAACAAGATGCAGGCATCCACCCTCGCGGAGAGAATTTTTATTCTGTAAAGTCCAGGGAGTGAACCGAGGTCTCGTCTGCTCCTCCGGAAAAAAAATGAAACGCAGGGAATCTAGAAGCGTTTCAGACAGTCTCAACTGATAGACAGACGCATCGAGCGGCTTTTCCTGCTTCATTTTCACTCCTCCCCTCGCGCTACAAGCGTCACCCTGACAGTAGAACCCACCTGTCAATCTTTTTAATTGTCTTGTTTTTCCTCCGCTTAAAATTGAAATGACTGACAAAGCAAAGCTTCCATCAGTAGGCGAATATCAAATTGTTGCTTTGAAATATTGATCCATAAACTTCCTGCATAATGTTATTATGGCAATTAGTCAATTATTACAAAGCTATTACTAGGTTAGGCTATATTACTACAACTAGGCTAATCATTAATCATCATCATCATATGAAATAAACTTACACTAACTTTATTTTGCCTGACATATGCTATCCTATGTCAAACCCAACATGGCAATGTTTTGGACTTGCATATTTTTGGAACATTCGGGCTGAAGTTTCCTAATGTGAGAGCACCAGCATTTACGCATGCTTGAGGAGAACATATATTCTGCAGATAATAGCCTATTAAACGGTGCTTGTTAATACCTGAATGGCTGTGTGTGGAACTGGCTTTGATGGCAATTCTTTGGCTTTTTGTTTGTGTACAATCGTTGAGGATATGTTTGAGACTACGATTGATATGTTTCACCTTGCTGGGAAGTGTGTCATGTCCGGGAAGGGGAGGGACTCTAAGGAAGACAACAGTAAGAGTTTGGCTGCTGCTACAAGGTTGCGCCGTGCTATAGCCTACTTATCATCAAAGCAAACGTTCTAAAAACACGTTATTGCGTGTCGATCTTATGCGACAAAAAAACCGCGCTGGTAATATTGTTTTAATTGCATTGCATCGGCGTGGCCTGCTACGTGAAGGAAGCCTTGCATAGGCGAACGATAAACGTATTGATATCAGCGCACAGCCAGTGCCAGTGAACTTTGTCACATATTCCCTCCCTGGTGCAATGTCCACCTCTTTCTTATTGAGAAACGGTAAGAGGGTGTTTTCAGTAATCGGCGGGGTGTGCAGAGGAACCGATGCACTTTCTAGAGTTCATTTGGTATCGCGCCGCTTCATTGTAGATTTGTCCTACTCCACGCACTTCATGGATTTTAAAGGTTCCTCGATACCGAGCTCCATGAAAAAGCTGGTCGTAACGAAGCTTAGCCAGAATTTCAGAGACGCCGTTGCCTTGCAAACTGTTCCAGTCCCGACACCTGGCGACGGGGACTTGCTTGTCAGAAATCGGTAAGTTTTGGTTAGAAATTGGATAGGTTCCCATTTTCCGCGGGTGCGTAGCCTATACATTATAGGCTATTCCAATATTGGGCACATTCTGGAGCCAATATCTTTGATAAACTATTTGGTATTGTTTTCAAGTTATGAAAGGGTATCTTACCTCGGTTAGAATCGCCTATCCTTCCCCATCGAAATTAGTAGCCTACTTGCGACCATTTCAGGAGCGAGCAAAATACGTGAGGAATATTTCCAAGTTCCGCCCCTACATTTGTCTATCAATCCATCTCGGCATCTCGCTCTGTCCTGTCTCCTTACGTCACGAACCTGCAAACAGAAAGTCTTGGGGGGGAGGGGGGGAGGGGGGTGTAAAGACTCGCACGAATAGATGAGGAGATGGAGAAACCGCTTTGGATGGCATTTGGGGCTGCGGCAGGATCCTCATTTTCCGCTGCATAAAACTCATGCATAAGACTCAATATATGTCTGTCTGGTTCAAAGCAAGATATTTACAAATGTTGATTACGTTAACATGTTACTGAAACAGAGCAGGAATGTAGGCAACTTAATCTAACCGGTTATTTACTACAATTTAAGTCAAGGAGATATTAAAATGCCGGTCAATGCTGGTGTAGCCTATTAGAGCGCAATTGATCAGTGAAGGCAGGGTCTTGAAGGCAGGGTCTTGTATTATGGTTTAGAGACCAAGGACATAGTAGCATCATCTAAAGATCAAATAGCTTTTCACATTTACAGAAATTGTCATATGTAGCCTAAACCTTTTTCACAGGTTTGTTTTGTGTGAGTAATTTGGTATGTGTAATTTAGGGATTTTTTTTTTAAAATTGTATGTCATTTATAACTTGAAAATTTGGAACATTGAATTATAAATACAATTTGCCATGGAGAGGTAGCCTATCTCTCATCTTGGGAAAAGGAAAGAACTGTTGATGCAGTGGTAGGTTTGGTGCTTTGCCCTCTCCCCCTCCCGAAACCTTGAATTGTAGATTGAAATAGATTGAAAAGTATGGCATCACATATTGTTCTATAATTTAATGTAGGCCTAAGCCCTTATACTTTTTTTAGCAATTCTTTGTGTGTTGTCTGTAATGAATCCTTATCAAATGAGTTGGCCTGGAAAATTACAACATTTAGCTATTAGCTAACAACTAGGCCTCACAGGCACCTTCAACTGACAAAAATAAGTTAAAGGGCCTTGTTATCAAGGCATATTTCTTGATATGGGTTATTATTTATTTGTTAATAACTACATCAGAAAGGCCAATTCTATGGTCTCAATGCAGAGCTCGGGATTAGCAGAAATGTCTGTGATGCCGCATTTAGGCCTTGTATAAGGTCTGCTTGGTTAAATTCTCTGAGGTGGGGAGACAGTTGCACAACAGCCTACTGTAGTCAAAGGTCATTTAATTGCACATATATCCTATTGCCCATTATCATTTCCATAGGCTATTGATGACCCTCAACCTTTTGAACTCTGATTTACCCATGAATTAGACTGGACTTTATGAATTAGATAGTGTAGGCTGTCATTTAAACCGCACACAGCTGCAAACCACAGGTGAAACAAGCTTTGTTTAGAAATGGAGGGGGGTCAGCTCCACTGCTAAGGTAATTGCACAAAAGAGGAATCATTGGTGATAGTTAAAGGTAATATATCAATATATTTTAGAAGGTCTTTGTAGTTGTGTGGTATGTCTATGGACAGGACATGGCTGGACCACTTGGCCTCTGCTATGCTTTGGTTCACAATGCAATGTGTATCAGGAAAATGTTATATATTTGTGTTTTGTTTTATGCATTATTAACCAGAATTTGTGTGACAAATGTTGAGTTTAAATTGAGATATGCATTAATATCATGTTTCAGTGACCGAGATTGTTGTGCATTCAAAGTTGCATCATTTTGTTTTAAATCAAGCATCTTTAAGAATATCAAGCCCAATCTTGACTAGAGATCCCAGTTCACTTTAGTTTTGCCATTTGAACTTGCTGTTATTTAATGCATGGTGTTTCAGTACTGTTGGTCCATTATGAGAGATTCAGGTTAAAATATTTACTGGTATGGGAAAATTCAGAAGGGCTACAAAGAAAAAGCGAATTGGAATGTATAGTCAAACCTATATGTTTTCCTATATTTAATTGGAGCCATTTATTTGTAACTAAACCGGGCTGGTACATTTAAGTGCTAAAAGTGACATGCACAATGATGAGTCGCAACAAGGGTTCTCCTGGAGGATAGAAAATTATTCATTTATACATTTCTTTCATACAAGGATTTTTTTCTCTCCATGTCATCAACTGAGATGAAAACAGTTTTATTTTTTCATGTCGATGTAAAGAAATATACAAGATTTAAAAGTGCAGTTTGTTCTTGTGTGTCTCTCAAGACAATGACTCATGACATCATGCAATGTGTTTTGGGTGGGTGTTTTTTCAAATCAAATGGAATCATTGCCAAAACAAACCAATGTTTCCTTCCCGAACGATGTCGCAGATGTTTTCTAGGGAATAGAAGTGAAATCCTGACCTTCGCAGACATTACTGTAGGCATTCTGAAGTGCACCTCTTTGTTATTATAACATAAACTATTGTCATGTTATTATCAAAATCACTAAAGTATCCTATACCGACATTAATAGATTTTAATGCTATGTAACAATTGTTAATCATTCTGAACTGTCATTCACTTATATTTTCTTCTCTGTTCCATTCCATGCAGATTTGTTGGAATCAATGCCTCGGACATCAACTACTCAGCAGGCCGCTACGACCCTACGGTCAAGCCACCGTTTGACGCCGGGTTCGAGGGCATTGGCGAGGTGGTCGGACTTGGCCTGAGTGCCAGCGCCCGCTACACCATTGGCGACACTGTGGCCTACTTTGCTGATGGGGCCTTTGCAGAGTACACAGTGATACCCATGATCAAGACTGTACCCGTACCCGCAGTGAAGCCAGAGTTCCTCACCCTGCTGTTAAGCGGTGCCACAGCTTATATTGCCATGAAGCGGCTTGGCGACCTGGTGAAGGGCGAGACAGTGCTGGTGACGGCCGCTGCCGGGGGCACGGGACAGTTCGCCGTGCAGTTTGCCAAACAGGCCGGCTGCCATGTTGTGGGCACCTGCTCCTCCAACGAGAAGGCTGGCTTCTTAAAGACCATTGGCTGCGACAGGCCCATTAACTACACGTCCGAGGACCTGAGCGCCACGCTGCGTAAAGAGTACCCACAAGGCCTGGACGTAGTCTACGAGTCCATAGGCGGCAGAATTTTTGACATGGCGGTCAACAATCTGGCCAATAAGGGCAGGCTGATCGTGATCGGATTCATCTCAGGGTACCAAACGGCATCAGGGGTCCCAACTGTTAAAGGAGGGACTCTGCCAGTGAAGCTGCTCCAGAAGTCAGCCAGCGTGAGGGGGTTCTTCCTACCTCACTTCCTGGCTGACTACAAGGAGGCGATGGGAAGCATGATGCAGATGTTTGCTAAAGGGAAGCTGGTGTGTGAAGTGGACTGTGGGGACATGGCCCCCGTGGGCCGTTTCGTGGGGCTGGAGTCCGTCTTTAGGGCTGTGGACTACATGTATGCTGGGAAAAACGTTGGAAAGGTGGTGGTTGAGGTGACTCCACCCTCACTGGACAGCAAACTGTGATTTGCCTTAATGTGAATGCACTGGAATCCTCAAACAAATTAAATGTATGTATGTACATTGAAATGAACTATGCAAGTACATATGTTGAAGGCAAATTACCCAAACTGTGACAATGTACCGTACTCTGAGTTGAATATATTATTTTGAACAGTTTATTTCAGCTGAATATACTTTGATATTACTCAAATGTTGTTCTGTTAGAGACAGTTCCTTGTTAATGTTTTGATGATTGTATTGAATAAAGCAAAGCCAAAGTCCTAATGAATGGGGATCATACTTGTAGAGTGAAGATTGCTGGTGTAACAACAGAAGGTTATGTCAAGAAAAAAATACTGTACCTCTAGATCAAATGCCTCTCATGCTCATGCTATCACACACACTTGTTGAATTGCTCTGTGCTCAAGACTAGAGCTATCTAAAATGTCATCCTATTAACATTTGTATTTACAGTAACTAGACTAGTAGCTGCATTGACTGTCCACAGCTTATGCATGATTACTGCACTCCAGACAATGTACCAGCATATCAGCTGAACTTGTCCCTCTGTTTAACAGGAAACAACATAGCCGAGGACAATATTGCATAATGATCACATGTAGTGTTACCAGTTTGAACCTCTGTCATATTTTTGGAATATAGGCCTAAGCATGCCCAGAGCAATTGACCCGTTTAGTCAGTCACACACACACACACACACTCACATACAGTGTGTACTTTGTATACATGAACAGATTACACATTCATATAATTAATAAATTAACTTAAATCAACAGAAAAGATTTCTCAATGTATTGTAGATGTACAGTAGGTTTTAAATAGCACATTTTGAGAAGTATTTGCAATGGATCATGTGTAATTAACACTCAAATATCTAGAATACATTATTTATCTTACATTCTTCATTATAAAATCTAATTTTGTTGTGTTTTGTATACACTTGTCAGAACTGAATGCAGCATCAGGTGTGCTTGGTATTTTATAGCATGTTTGTGGCTGACAGAAACAGCGTTCATATAATCCATCTTTCCATTCACATGCCCCAAGCTGCACATAATAAAAAGTTTGTCCAGCTAACCAGAACTTGGGGTTGAAAATACCATTCGTTTTTCCCACAACAAGCAGAAAACCACTTATATTGAATGTATTGTGGAATGCCCTCTGAGGTAGGCCTCCAGTTGTCTTTCTTTCTGTTACCGTGAGGATAAGGTTCCACTTGATGTTTTGGATTCTCTTAAGCCAATTCACTAATTTCATTTTTTTCTAATTTAAATATAGAACCCTTTAAGCTAAATATCATGTTATCACCTACATTAGAGGTGAGGGTAGATGGGATACTAGGTGGGATACAATTGTCATGGAGAATATCTAGAATACCTTATCTTCCATATTAATTCTAAAACTATTTACAAGTTAATGTGGGTGTTATTCTGTGGCCTTTTTTTAAGTGAGAAAAGGTCATAATCTTTTTTTTAAAGACAATGCGTTATCTATCAAGCCTAGGAACACAAAAACAAACACCTGTTTCCACCGGGGAGGGTTGTCTGTGTGTTCATGCACTGTGGACATGCAATATCCTCCTCCAGGTGGCCACTCAAAAAAGATCTCAGTGTGAAATACGTTACAGGTGTGACCCCAGCATGCAAAGCTGCTACCTTCGCCAGGCAGGCAGCTCAGGAAATCAGAAACATACCTACCAGCCTGAAGCCATTTGAACCTGTACCAGTGTGTCTCACACACACATACACACACCCATATGTGTTCCAAGAGAGTAGTGGTCCGTGTAATGCATACAGTGTATTTTTGTAGATTGGTTCTTACATTTAGTATTTTTATTTTAGGTCCTCTGATTTCTACTCCTGTGTTAAATATAGAAATGAAGTGATCCATCTCTGCACCTATCCTTGTAAGTGTTTGATAAAAGTGTCACTGTACAGCATGAATGAACGTGAGCAACCTGAAAGCAACCTGCCTCTGTTAAGGCAGATGCACTTACTGCTCATAAAATGAATTGTTCACTCAGTCATTCTAATGCAAGAGCATACTCTCACACGCTAGTCACACAAAGGTGAGAGAGGTGATACAAATGAATGTTCACTTAAATTTACCGTGCCTGACTACTATTGCGTGCATACTCTGGATAGAGGTACGGACTGTCAATGTGGATCTGTCTTCAATTATCAACCGAGGCCTCACTCTGGTCCTCCGGGTCCCACCTGTAACAGCCATGATTAGTGCGCATTCACAGTCCAATTAAAGCGCAGGACAATCTGGAGAAAACAACCCATTTTATTTAATTGGCTTGTAGTTGTTAGCAGGCTCTTAACAAACCATATAGACACATACCCATTGTAGTCAACTTCTGAGGTATATGACAAATGTTTTTGGAGTGACAAACATGTTTTGGAAAAGTGTAGCGTTTCCCAACGTAGTTTGAGAATATTAGTTTTTGTTAAAAAAAAATAAAAAATGTATTGCTTAGACTATAGTTAGGGGTTTTGAGATACAGTATAATACATACACCTTTAACCTGAGTATAGCCCTTAAACCCTAAACGTAAGATTGAAAAGATTAGAATATTGCAAACAAGAAATAACCACAAGAATTATGTGAGAAAAGTTCAAATCTAAAATAAATGTCCAAAAGTACATGTCATGAATAGGTGTGATACTTGGTTTGCCAGAGGTCTCTGCTTTGTGCATTCCGGATACACACCCAAAATGGGATCTGTGACCTTTTTACAGCTTTGCTTTCAATTCAATTGAACCATATAATTGTTGATTAAATGAATACATTGAAAATACTGTCAACAGTTTACTGAAATGCCAGTGTTGTAATACATCCAATCAATTTGATCGGCTGGGTATTCAATCAACCTCAGTGTTACTTTAGACTCTGCCATCCCTGTTCCCATACTGGAACACCTAACATCGACGTCATTCTGACGGTGAGGTCTGGTATAACCTGGTGCCTTAGCGGCTGACTGTCATGGCTCAGGTCCACTCTCAGTCACTAAGAGTCACTAAGAGTCACTCAGACCCCTCAACCACCATCACTCCTCCCCTCGTTACAAAACCCCACTGAACTAATTAGTCAATGCACACCCAAACACTGTAAGTTAAGGTAAAAACAGGTGACTTTCCAATATTTTTTTCCTGGTGGTTTTATTTAACAAAATTTATAATAATGTTACTTTTAGTAATTTTGTATTGCATAGAAATATGAACACTCAAGGTTTCTCTTGCGAGCATTTTCCATACTAATGTCATTATTTTGCATTTCTCCATTTTTTTTATGTTCACTTTTAGAAAAAAAGGGTTCTTTGGCTGTCCCCATAGGAGAACCCTTTTTTGGTTCCAGGTAGAACTCTTTTGAGTTCCATGAAGAACCCTCTGGGGAAAGGGTTTTACATGGAACCCAATAAGGTTCTACCAGGAACCAACAGGGTTCTACCTGGAACCAAAAAGGGTTCTTCAAAGGGTTCTCCTATTGGGACAGCCAAAGAACCCTTTAAGGTTCTAGATAGCACCTTTTTTTCGAAGAGTGTAGGCTAGCAGTGTGTGTGTGCATGCGTCAGTACTGCTGGCAATCTGTCTGTCTGTAAGGGTCACAAGGACTCGGTGGGACATAAATTAGAATATGCAGCCGGGCCACTCAAGTCTCACTGAGGAGGAGGAATACCTCTGTTAATCGAGTTCCCCTGATCAATTGTAATAAAGGTGTCATCCATAAATGTGTCCTCCTGATTGAGTAATTTGAGGCTGAAGACAGTAAGTACGTCCCTGGTGATTGGGGTTTTTACAGTGGGTGGATGTAACAGGGAGACACGGCGACGACACAAATAGCTCTTCAGTGCGTTGGCAGTCACCCTCCCTCCACGGACAGCCTTCGCACAGCTGACGGTTATGAAATACAATTATCAGTGTGATCTGCTTAAGAATTCATCAGCGGCTCCACTGCCCAGTGAAGACATTCACAAAGTTAGAGAGAAAAATGAGAGCCGAGAGAGAGGAGGGGAGGGTGCCGAAAAGGAGGCCTGACTGATTAAATTAGGTTTTTATTTTGTACAGGCGGAATGTTCCTTTAATATTATACTATAAATTAATGTATTGATTCAACCCGCATGTTATTTTACATGTTCTAAATCAATGTCTTTATTCCTCCCATTTTATTTCAAATGTGAATGAAAAACATCAAGGTGCCTATAAACGTACTATATATGTATTAAATACTGTTCAGATTGCATTTCAATATTACACACCAGTCAAGTGCATATTGGTCATACGACATGAGTAATAGAGAAAACAAGCATATCCAAATGTATCTGATGTTGGTGGCAATATACAAAGTAGCGAACCTGAGCCAAGTAACAACGCAGTGCAACCTGTACAGTCAGGAAAGGCTAGCCTAAGATCACTGTGTCTGATGTTATGTGTGCATGTGAAAGTCAAGGGTAGTAAGTATTCATACAGTGGATGGATGATATTATCAGCACACCATGCCGGACGACTGTATCCCAATTTCATCGGTCGGTGTCTCTCCACTGCAGACGTAAAGATCAAAACACCCAGTCCATCCCACCCCTGTGAATGACGGACAGGTCCTCAGTTAGCTCAAACATGGAACCCAATAAGGTTCTACCAGGAACCAACAGGGTTCTACCTGGAACCAAAAAGGGTTCTTCAAAGGGATCTCCTATTGGGACAGCCGAAGAACCCTTTTAGGTTCTAGATAGCACCTTGTTTTCGAAGAGTGTAGGCTAGCAGTGTGTGTGTGCATGCGTCAGTACTGCTGGCAATCTGTCTGTCTGTAAGGGTCACAAGGACTCGGTGGGACATAAATTAGAATATGCAGCCAGGCCACTCAAGTCTCACTGAGGAGGAGGAATACCTTTCTTAATCGAGTTCCCCTGATCAATTGTAATAAAGGTGTCATCCATAAATGTGTCCTCCTGATTGAGTAATTTGAGGCTGAAGACAGTAAGCCTTTTCCCTTGATTTTGTTTTTTACAGTGGGTGGATGTAACAGGGAGACACAGCGACGTGTCGTCAGCACACCAATGCCGGACGACTGCATCCCAATTTCATCGGTCGGTGTCTCTCCACGTAGAGATCGAAACACCCAGTCCATCCCACCCATGTGAATGACGGACAGGTCCTCAGTTAGCTCAAACACCAGGTCCCCCTGTCCCCATTCTTTACCAAGGACACTGGGGTGTCAGAAGCGAGGCATCTGGGCGACATCGTTCATCAGGGCGCATCGGTAATGGGAACCTCCCGGTGACAGTGGTCATCAGGACACAAAAGCAAAAGGGACCATAAACATGGTATGACAGATGGCCAGGGGGACAAGCTCCGACAGGGAGGGAGGGATGAGAAAGAGAGAGAGCGATAAAGTGAGATAGCGAGAAGGACAGAGAGGAAGAGAGATTTCATGCTAAAGTGTTTGGTGTTATGAAACACAAATCTTCAACCCCCATATGATTACTATATGTTCAATGTCAATGGTGAAGAGGTGGACTGGAAAGCATAAGATAAGTACTGCATTACCTGTTTAATAAAAAAATGCAATGGAACCCCTTCTCTCGGTTCCATCAAAGACGAAGTTATAGAAGTCATTCTGTCTCTCCCCTACTCAATGAATAAGCTAGGCTAGCTACATTTAGAAAAGAAGAACGTTCAAAGCAGAAAATCATTTTCTTCTCAACATCTCTTCCTTTTCTTCCTTTTTTTCTCTCTCCTCTGATCAGTTTAATGAGCTTGCGTTTGTTTCAGTTTGTTTACCATCATGTCAGCGTTGACATTGGCCAATTAGTGAAGTGAAACCGTTTAACTATAGCTACAGTGTGTCGGGGAGTGAAGGCACAGCGAGAGGAAGGAGAGAGATGTTGATTTAAGAACACACAGACAACCACCAGGTTTTAGAACAAAAACTGGGACGAACAGGCACGGTAGCTACTGCAGGAGCTAAAGCCGCTAGCATCATACGCTAGCTCAGAGGTTCTTCAGATATTGCCTCCTTGTTCCTTTTAAAACAAATGAGGAACCAATGGTGGGGTAGGTGGGGGGGGGGGGGGGGGGNGACAACACATGGTCATTATGATCTGGATGTTTTTGGTTTAATCCAGCTACTGGAAACCGGGCCCTAAGCCTGAAGAGGGTGGTGTTTTGTGGTAAATCGTGGTGAAAGAAGTTTGAAGTGAAGTAAAAACAAAGGGATAATTATGGAGTTGATAGCAATGACAGAATGTGAGAAACAAACAGGTTGCGTGAAAATGAGGTGAGGCAGGGATGTTGAGGGTTGTCGAGAAATGACTACTTGTTGTAGGTTCGAGAAGAGAGAAGATGTGTTAACATCTACATCACCTCAGGACTCACATGTGGTCTCAACTTTCTTATACGAGGTATTAAAGAAAGTAGCATGCACAGCACAGCTACATCCAATAATAAGTGCTCTATAGTCTACCAGCTGTCTTCTTCTTGTTATCGTTCTTCTTCGTCTTCTTCGCCATCCCGGAGCCAAGCTGTGCGGACAAAGATGTGAGCTTATTGTTTGGTGGAAACAGTCTCGTCCATTAATCGTCATCCATCCATCCCTTGCACCTGTATATAACGCGGAGATTACAATATCCATCACTCCACCGCGCTGTCACTTTGATTGATGGATTACTCACAGAGTCCCTCTGTTTTCACAGAAGTGTGTCGTTCTGGAGTGAGAAGTGAACAACATCTCCGCCTATGATCAGATTTAGAGTACATATTCCAGCCAAGAGTGTATTTGGTTCAGTGATACAGTAATCACCTACGGGGCGGCCAAGCAAATGCTTATGGAAATCTAATTCCATTAGGCATTACGGTTTGTTGTGTCTGTTATTCATGTAGTAGGCCATTGACGTACTCAGGCAATAGTGTAACACAATGTAACACGACAGAATCTCATTCTGTGGGAGTCCTTCAAGTCTGTCAAGGAGTGGTGTCACTGCCATGGATGTTGAGCAATATCAACAAACACTTGGTAGAACGAGAGGTATGCTTAAATACCAGACAATCTCTCCTCAGAAAGGAATCCTTTAATAAATCCTATAAGAGCATAATCATCTCTCCTAGACGGAGGTTTGGAGTAACAGATTTGAGCGAGCATGGTGCGTCAGCCTTTCCTCTAGAGAGATTCACACAGAGGGTGAGACAAAAGAGACACAAATATGGACTCTATTACAGCAAACAATTGAACTAGCACTGCAGCGAAGGCCCGCCTTTCCTCCCCTTCCCAAGGACTTCCTCGTCATTGTAACCCAAGGCAAATGAATTCATCATTATTGTTTTTCCGTCCCATCCCTAATTTGTGTAGCTCTAAGTGTCTGCAGCACATGAGCAGGGACGTGTATGTGTGTGTGTGTGTGTGCGAGTGCTGGGAGAGGCTTTGACGCGGCAACGACAGGAGACCTAACGCTGCAGGATGGAGAAAGGTGAGCAGGAAACAGAAGGCGCCCATGGAGGAGGTATATGACATCTGTCAGAATCCAGGGTGGTTGGGGGGACAAAGCCCCCCCTCTCCGGCCAGGGGTCACATCTCACACTGCAGTCGCTGAAGTTGTCACGACACCGCTGACACTTCTTTGGCAATGGTGGCCGAGGACCTGGACAGGCACGGGCGTTCAAGACACACTTATTTCTGAGTAAATGTATCTGAGGGCATTTGTTCAGCTTTTTTTTTCTCAAGGACCAACAGAAACGTCAGGGTTTTCTTTTTTGTCGGTTGTGGATGCAGGAAGGTCACCTGACATGGCAAGGTCGACAAACAAACAAACAAACAAATAAAAGGAATTAAAATGGAGAAAAACATAACAGGCGAAACAAGGGGGAAAAGGATTAAATGTTTATTTTGAACCTGATGGCATGTAACAGGCATTACTCTCTGTGCTGTCCTCTGCCCCCCATTGGCTACGACACCACCTCCTGGGCTAACACAAGGGTCGTCCAAACGTCCAATCACGTCAAAACCAGCAGTCCAACTTCAACTAGAGAACAGATTCACTATTAAAAATCATGAATACATTTAAATCATTACTTTTGTTTGTGTACCTGCAATTGTTCGAGTAGAACATCACATATTTCACTTCTGACAAAGTATGACTGCAATATCAGTTAGTGATGGCCTGACGAGAGAGAGAGAGAGAGAGAGAGAGAGAGAGAGAGAGAGAGAGAGAAAGAGAAAGTGAAAAGAAAAAATGAAATGCATAGAACCATTTTAAACCATCATTATCGGTCTCCATTTTTTTTTTTTTTACCTTTATTTAACTAGGCAAGTCAGGTAAGAACAAATTCAAATTTACAATGACGGCCTACCCCAGCCAAGCCCTAACCCGGACGACGCTGTGCCAATTGTGCGCCACCGTATGGGACTCCCAATCACAGCTGGTTGTGATACAGCCTGGAATCAAACCAGGGTCTGCAGTGACACCTCTACCACTGATATACAGTGCTTCAGACCGCTGCGCCACTCGGGAGCCCCATTGACAAAGGCTACATTGAGAAAACTGGGCCATGCACTGGAGCAGTGGGTTTGTATTGGGTATGCGTTGGGTTAGAGCTGATGATATAAAATATAGGCCTTCTACAAGATCCGATCCATCACAGATCTGTATGCAGGGTGCCGTCTTAAAAAGCATGTTTCCTTTGTTTATTCTTTGCGTTGTCTTTTCCTTTCTCTGGAGTTTTGACATTGGATATGACAGGTGTCTGTGGGGAGGAGAGAGAGGGAGGGAAAGCGGGAGAGAGGAAAGTGGGAAGCGCTGGTAAGAAAGAAAACAATCTTTGACTGCCTGTGGGTGAACGTGGGTTCCTCTAGGCAAGGCGGCCTTCAGCGTTTAGCTGGGGGCGCCGTATCCGAATCACAGCCACTGCTGTACCCCTAAGGCGTTAATCTCAACCAGTTACCGTCAAGTGCTGCTCTTCTTTATATTATCCTCCATTTTCCTCCGTTCCTTACTATCTCTCCATCTCCATCTTCTTTGTTATTTTCCCGCTATACCGTGCCCAATTCACAGAGGTGAGAGAAAAATGACAGCTTGAACAGATACGAGGGAAGACTTCTTGCATCCTAAGGCGTTGTTTAGCTTTATTAGCAAAAAAACATGTAAAATATTCCAAACAGAGGATTTCTTTCATGAAGTGTGTAGGATGTGTTGTTGGACAAGTTTCGCTTCATTCCGACTGAAATATGCATATCAAGATATCAACAAATGTCGACGAGACCTCGCCGTCATCCAGAAGGCTTGATTGAAAAGGTTTGCTGCTTGACTATTAATTCAATAAGTGTTGACTATGGAGACAGTGAGCGGAAAAAAGGAAACGTAGGAGGAAAAAAAACAAAAGATTAGCTGATGACATGTTCAACAGTGCGCATAATAAAAGGCTTAGTTAAAAACACACATGCTATTTGTCAATTATACAAATAAAAAAACAGGAAATTAAATCCAGATAATCTCATGAAGTGTAAATAACATTATTTCTCATGGCAGCTTAATTGAATAAATTTGACTCCGTTTAGAAATAACAGAATGACATTCTCTTTCAAAGATCCCCTATACCGTTTGTGAAAAGGTGAAAAGGAAACATAAATACACTGATTCTTTGTCAATTAATTAATTTACAAAGATAGCGATCACAATGCATCTGAATTCATCTAAATTAAATTGACTATGATTTAAACTATAGTAGTTCCCTCCAAAACGTATATCCCACTCTCTTAAAAGGATTGTTTACCCAAATTACAAAATGACACATTGGTTTCTTTAACCTGTAAGCAGTCTATGGACAAAAAATAATAAAAATAAAAAATAATTCCCTACATAGGTTATTCACACAGCGACAGACAAGACAGACACAAGACCCATGACACTTGGGGAGGGGGGATGTGTGTGTTTATGTGAGTGACTGAGGGGAGAGAGGGAGATGGAAAAGGAAAATGGAAGGATTAGACAAAGGCTGTGAGTGCGTGTCATCATCTCTGACATTCTGTAGGGCTTGACCTTAACAGAACAGATCATGTCAGAGAGAGACGGTCTCATCATGGCCGAGGAACACAGACAACCCTTCAGAAATCACTACTGACAACAGGAGCACTCAAGACACACACACACACACACAAACACGCATAACTGCCCACCCACACACACTGGTGGCACACACACACCCATACTTGAACACACATGCAGAAAACACATGCAGGATGCACGAGCACACACACATGCACAATTAAACACACACAGTCTTGCACACTCACACAAATGCACCTATTTCCTTTGGAAATATAAGTCACATATTCTACCCTATTCATAGGTTGCACGCTTCGTCACAATAGTGTTTTGCCCATCTAAGCATTCTAATCAAGGCCGTCTCAATAGGTGCTGATGAAGACCTAGTGTAAAGTGCATTACTGTGGCTTGGAAACACGATGCCATTTCAAAAGGAGGCAAATCATTAGTAGGACAAGCTTTTGTCATCATTGTGATGTCAGCAGAATGACTTTAGATGCAATAGAACTTTAGTTAGCTAGATAAGAGATTTTAGCTAGGTAACGTTAGCGTTGCTAGGTATTTCTGACAAACTCAGGGCAACATTGTCATCTTACTAAAGTAACTTGACGACATCATAATGATGGCAAAGTGGGCTTTCTACTAATTATTTTTCTACTTTAGCAATGTCATTGTATTTCCAGGCCACTATAGTGTAATGTTGATGAAACAGTCATTAGCTCCCGTTCAGAAAGACTGAGCACTATCCATCAGCCAGATCAATATGCTGCAGCATCTGTAGAACGTTGATAACAACGGCGACGACGAGGCGGAGGTGCAACCCGTGAATATTAGTGTGTAATACCGTATTATAAACTTCATCTTCTCCACCTCTCATCTTCCCCTTCTTCATGGCCAGATTTAGAGTTAGCCATCGGGCTGCTATTATAAAAATATGGTTTGACCTTTGAGGACCATAGGTAGTTTAAATCAGAGGTGGTCTTTCACACAGCTGTTTGGACAGCCTGCTCTTCTCCCTGATATGAACATATGCCAGTCTCCCTAAATGTTCATAGTCACTCTATTAAAAATCTTAAGTACAACAGTATAATTTTTATTATGCCCATAAAGGAAGCGCTAGCTGACATCATTTCTTTCATGAACAGTGAACTTTCGAAGCGAACTGCAATGGGTTACATAATTAATTTATGCTTTCTGTTAACCCACAGCGATATATTCCAGTCTGTTTCTCTCTTACTCTTCATTTTAACACTGGCTTTTTGGCATGTCTTTGATGAGATATTGGAGAAAGCTTACAAAATGGTACCCGCCCGTCCGTCCGTCTCTGTGAATGCAGTGAGTGTAGCTGTTTCTGACCCGTTGCTCGTCTCTGCTTTAATGATGCAGAGGCCTCCATCAAAGTGGGGACCCCCTATGGCTTCTGGAGGCCCCTGGGCTGAACAAGAGCTTCGTTCCTTCAGTCTTCCCCTCACTGCTAAAGGCTTGTCTGAGTAATGAGAAAATGAATTTAAACAATATGAGCACAAATACTCCATCGAGAATGGCAGGCACATACTCTGTGTTCAGCTCGGAGTATCAAAAACAAAGATTGGTTTAAAAAGAGGAGTTCAAAAAGACTGGGCTCCTTTTATTTCTTATGTCGTTTTCTCTCTCTCAGCACAAAGGGGATTACGCTGAAATGTGCGTGCACATATGGATTGATATGTTACAGCCTACTGGACCGATGCCATGTGGGGAAAAGTCTATTGATTTCTTGCCAATACGGTTCTGTAGGAGATCAAGGCGACGCTCGTTTCTATCCTTCGGAAAAACAAAAAAACTAAAAACAGGAGTGCCACACTTGTTTTGCCAGTCGCCATGGCAACCGGGATCGTCAGAGTCAAGGGAGGTCGGTTGCTGTAGCAGAGGGGAATCTTGGTTCATAGAAATCAACATCACATGAATTGTCCTCCAAACCCTCTCTCTCTCTCTCTCTCTCTCTCTCTCTCTCTCTCTCTCTCTCTGATCCTAGTATATTTGAGAGTGCTGTATGTTGTGTGTTGGGTTAGCCCCGAACTGGACTTGAGCTCTCTTTCCTCTGTGTTGTTTTTGATGGATAGAGTTTATTACAGCATTTCTTTTTGGGTAGCAATACTATTCCATTTCTTATCATTGTGCACTGTAAAGCTGCAGAGCTCATGAGTGGATGATTCTAAGTGTGTGGAAATTGGTAGCAGCCCACCTCTCCTCAGGTGATAATTGGCATTACTCATCTTGTGTAATTAAATCTCCCTCACTGACACCATCTCTCCACTGCTTGCTGTGGAACCAAGAAGGCCTTGCAAGTGTTCACCTGCTGTTGTGTGATGAAATACGCTGTGTTTACAATCCTAACAGAGACTAGGAGCTACACAGTGGGAACGAAGCATGTGACTCCACTATGCAGGGCTTGGCTCGTTATACGTCAGCCTTGTTCACACTGCAGGCCTTAATGCTCAAATCAGTTATGTTTTTCAAATCCGTTTTGGAATATTGACTGTCCAAACAGCAAGTAACAAGTGACCAAATCGGATTTGTGTGTTTGTAGCTGACATGGCTACGCTAGTTGTCAGTAATGGCAGTGTGTGTTGGCTGATTGGTGGTGGTGCTAGTGCCTACTGTCCCGCTGCTTTGAATGTTCAAAATCATAGTGTAAGAACACTTTTAAAGACTCAAAGGATAAGATGATCCAAATTTCAAAACAAGTTATTTTCTGCTAGCCACAGCAGTCAACTAGCTAGCCAGCTGTTTAACTTTCTAGCAGATTTGCCAATTTGTTGTAAACAATTAACAAGCTAGTTTAGCTACCACCTGTTCTTGTCAAACTGTTAACAGAGTAGCTAGCAAGCAACAAGATAGCCTAAAATCCACTTGAGGGCAAATAAATCAGATTTGACCATTCAGACACAGGTCACATGTCTGATTTCAATCCATCTACGAAGGTGCTTTAAAATGTGGCTTGAAATATCAGATTCCATGGGCTTTTTGGCTGTTCAGACTGCAGGAACAATAACAGATTCGAATCGGATATGCATTTTTTTATTTATTTGAGTCACTTCAAACTGCCAATATGAACAAGGCTTTAGAATACAATTTTACTTGATATTATAATCATTATATTCCAGCCAGACCCCATTTTCAAAAAACTTTTTGGAGATATCGGAATTCATTGGAGATGTAATTTCCGTTATTCATTTCTGTCTTAGATAAGGAATTGGAAAAATCCCTCCCAGCTGGGGACACGATAAGTGACCCAACAAACAGCGGGCCTCAAATATTCTGTTAATTTAACAACATGTCCTCCGTGTTCAATTAACACAAGACAGGGAGTCTGCTGCCTAACACCTCAACGACAGAGAGCGAGAGAGAGAGAGAAAGGAAGAGAGAGACAGACATATAGAGAGACAGAGAGAAAGAGAGATAGAGACAGAGAGACAGCAAAGTACAGAGGGAGAGACAAACAGACAGAGAAACAGACAGAGAGACATAGAGAGACAGAGAAAGACAGAGAGAAACAGAAAGAGAGAGATATGGGGGCCCCACCAAGAGAGACCAGTGTCACTTTATCCTGTGTCCACCGATAAACCCCAGGTGTTTCCATCCAAACCAAGGGCCTAGTCAGCCCGGGTGGTTGTTAACTTATTTTATGTTTTATCTGCTTTGTTTTTAAAAAAAACTATATTTTTGACGCCTCGGAAAGGAAGCAGGCTTTGTTCTTTGTCTGAGCTGTGACTCCCCTATGGTGGCTTTCATTTGACTCCCAGTGTGTGCCATGTGTTAATTAGGTAAATGCTACATGTACGTCGCAATCCGGCCTGCCGTTCCAGCGCGCTCCGCCACCATCGCCAACAAAGGGCCCACCAGCGAGGGTAAGTTTGTGATTAAAGAAAAGGGGGCCTTTATCGCGAGGTGTAACAAAACGCATACAGCAAGGCTTTGAAGCGTATTTATGGAGCGCCATCTAATCTCCCCTCCTGTGGCTGTGTAGGAGATATTCATACTAATGTATGGTGCCGACTTATGCAGATTCAGGGGGAAAAAGACCAGGAACAAAGGCAACACTTTCTTTTTGGCCAATTATTTTCCTTTCAAGTGATCTGTTGTGGTCGATTGATAAAAACGGAGTTTGATATCAGGAGACTGATGTTGGCTTTGTCAGTGCTCTGTACTGTAAGAGCTTGATTACACAGGATGACTCTACCAGACAACCAATGGTAAGAAACCCGATCTTGTTTTACTTTGACAAAAGTTGAGATTTCACACGGCTTCAAGAGATGCAGGTGTGTCACTACAAATATCAAGTATACGTTTTGTTTTGTGTTTTAATGTCTTTGAGTATCTTATTGAAAAGGGGAGCAGGAGCCAATGGAACCAGTTTCACATGCCTGTAAAAAAAACCTGAATACATCAATATATCATGGTATAATATTTATACTGTGATATATTGACACATAATATATCGTGATACAACCGACGGTATTCAGTGATCCAAACCAGACTGATGAGTTGATCTGAACTCAATCCAGAGTCACTCATTGAAGGGGTGTCAGTTGGTGAGGAACCCCTCAGGGACAGCATCACTCTACAGTAGATAATCAAGACAACCACATATTGTCATAATGGCCAGTGGCATACCGTACAACACACCACCATCCTGTGCTAACAACACTCTGGCACTACTCCAGGTCTCTAAATAGGACTGGTAAGGTGTTAGGGCAGTGCCTACAAATCCTACACCCAAACTAAGAGGCTTTTTTTATATATACAATAATTCTTAAAATCAATAATGGATGAGGGAAGACATTAGTGAGAGAAATCTATTTACGATTTGAGCGGCAGACATGTGAATAGATGACATCTCTCTCTCTCTCTCTCTCTCTCTCTCTCTCTCTCTCTCTCTCTCTCTCTCTCTCTCTCTCTCTCTCTGTGTGTTCTGGAAGTGACAGTTGAGGGGCACTTTACAAAAGTGTTGGCAGTGAAGGATCTCCTGTACCACAGACACAGGGCCTGTCAGTCAGCACAGAGCTGTCACCCTCTGCTGAGATACAAGGGACAGTGTGTGTGTGTGTGTGTGTGTGTGTGTGCGCGCATGCGTGTGTGTATGTGTGTGTGTGTACGAGTGTTTCAACGTGACAGGTCTGAATTAATGAGAGGTGGGTGTCAGGGGTAGAGAAAGACATTGAGGAGTAGGGAGGAGGGCAGAGATGGAGGGAGGAGGGCGTTTGTAAAGATGCCCAGGATTGGGCCAGACTACCTTTAAAAAAGCAGAGGTGGGGAAAAGGAGACAGCCCAGTATCAGACCCACAACGTAATGCCTGAATTCTGGTCTTTCTTTTCTTTAGGTGGGCGGTGGTGGTGGTTAAATTATCGTCCTAAATATGGCTATTGTTGACAGTTCATTGAGCACAGATAGCGCGGTCAAATACAATCTCTTGTTTTTGCACCTACGTGTGTGTGTGCGTGCATGTGTGTGCCCGTTTCTCTTGACTGAAGGAGAAAAACAGCCTGCGAGAGTCTATCAGCATGGCACTTGCTCCAGAACATTCTTGATGAAGCAAAGGTTGTCTTCATTAGATGCATTAATATTCATGACGGATGGTAATTTTGACACAGAAAAGGTCTCAGTAACCTTTTCTTGTGCATTTTTTCACTTCTCAAGGAAATTACAGTCCGGCAATGACTTAATTAATGCTTGGTTTCCTCGCTAGTCGTTTGAGGGCCTGTCACTTTGGGGCTGGAGTATCTGTCACACAGACAGGATTGAGGGAGAGAAAGAAAGAGGAGCATGCTGGGAAATCAGGGAGATAGAGGGGAGACAAGATCACTGGAATGCACTCATAGTCAGAATTCTTCACTGGCTTATTTACCATTATATCCTCTGCTCTGTTTTCCTTTACCTTTTGTGTTTGCTCTTTCTCTATCTTTCTCTCTTCTTTCTTTCCGTCTTGCATCGTGTGCTGGCTGCCCAGTGTGTTGTTGGTATATAGGGGTTGTCACCCTGAAGGCCCTCCAGGCCTCACATCTCAGCCGTATGTTCATCAGAGTTGACAGGATGTGACTTTTCACTTTGCTCTCTTTATCATCTCACAGATCATTGTGTAATCGGCATTCATTGCCTCAGAACGGGCACTGTTACAAATGTGCCAGTGACAATGAGACATAGATACTGTAGATCCAAACAAACTAAATAAATACACAGTATTTCATTCGTAAATTAGAACGGGATAATGTTGATTGACTAGTTGTTGTTTTTGATTCTGATAGCTTTCTTGGAATATCTGTAAAAAAACACACGCACGCATACATGCGCACACACACACGTACACATACACATGCACGTACACACACACGTACACACACACGTACACACACACGTACACACACACGTACACACACACACGTACACATGCACAAGCAATGTACTCAATCCGCCTCATCTAGACAGTAAAATATTTGAACATAAGGCAGCATTTCTTTTATCATGTCCCATAAAAATAGTAATTTGCCAGAGCCCCTGTAGCACAACATGGAGGCAGTGTGTTTTACTGATAATGTAGAGATGACAGATAGTTCCATACTGGGAGGTTTTGGTTGACTCTGGATACAGATGTAATAAATTGCACTGAGGAGTGAGGTGGGGCAGAGAGAAAGGGAGGGAGAGAGAGAGAGGGGCGGAGGGAAAAAAGAAAGGAGAGAGAAAGAGAGAGAATGAGAGAAAGCAAAAAAAGAGAGGGACGGGAGAAGAAAGGAGAGGAGGAGAGAGAGCAAAAGAGAAGTGTACAGAGATAGAAAGAGAGAGGGGCGGGAGGAGAAAAGAGAGGAGAAGATAGAGTAAGAGAGGGAACAGAAAGAGACAGAAAGGGACAGAGAGGGAGGGATAGAGATAGACTCTCCCTCTCGACATCTCTCCATCCCTACAAAAAAAGCATTGCCCGTCGGTCGGTGAGCAGTCATTATACGGCTCTGAAAATGTGGGATTAATTAGGCTGGTTAGAGAAAGGCAACCCTGTCTCATTACTGCCTCACTAGCCCTCCTCAAATATATTGCCACTCACACAGCCACGTCACTAATACCAGCAGACAAAGTCCTCTCGTTTTCGCCCGTCACCCTTATCATCTTATTTAAGGACACTTAAAAGAGGGCCCCAAAGGTGTGCCACCACACTACAGGCACTTTTCATTGCCACAAGTGACCACTTTAATCAGGCCCACTCCTCTCACCTGCTACAGAGATGCAGATACTCATATAAAATACGTGTGTGTTGAAGAAGAAAGCAGTTTCTTTTTTAGATTAGTGTTAAACGAGAGAAAGGGAGAGCGGTGCGAGTGCCGCAGACTGCCTGTGAGAGAGGTGCAGTGATTAGTCTATGGAGAGTAGCTATACTGTCGCTGTGCTGATTTTGTGCTTAGTCCTCGATCTTTAAAACGAGTGGCAAAACGTTCCCTTGTTGGTTGTGGAGCTTTCTTCAATTCAAAGTTCAATTTCTTTGTAATGTTTGAATGAAATACATTTCAGATTTTATTTAGTAATATTATAAAGTCAACTAAAATATTACTAGACAAAATCTGTAAAAAAGGGCTTTACTTCATCACGTTGCTTTATTATCCGTTCACAGCTATTTTAATTACACTTTTCAGTGTTTTTATGGTAGCACTTTAGTTCATGCTCAGACTTGTAATTTTTTTTATCATCTCTTTTCAGTTAACTTTTTTAAGATCTTTGTCCATTTTACATGCCCATTGATGCAGTAGTCGACACAGTCTTGTAGATACGTTTTGAAGATTATAATAGGGTTTTAAATACCTCAATGGAACGTATTGAAAATCACACTACAAACTATCACCCTTATGCACTTAAGGAAATCAGGAATATCAGGGATATATAGGGATATATTGGAACTAGTGGATATATGGAGGCTTAAATATCCTGACCATGGCAGAGGCTCAATCAAGCTAGTCGTCTTGACACACACACACACACACACACACACACACACACACACACACACACACACACACACACACACACACACACACACACACACACACACACACACACACACACACACACACAG
>QNTS01002227.1:224532-257707 GCA_003317085.1 Hucho hucho
CATGTGAAATTACAGGCTCACCTTCCAACAGTGGTTATGAGGCTCACCTTCTGCTCATCTCACCTCACTCACTCAATCCAGCTGTAATCCACTCCACTCAGCCAGCCCACAACTCTCTCTCTCTCGCTGACACACACACACACACACACACACACACACACACACACACACACACACACACACACACACACACACACACACACACACACACACACACACACACACCTGGCTGTGTGTTACATTAAACGGATGATCTCCTGATGGCCCCTGTGTGAAAGCCAGTCTTCGTCATTGTGTTCATAGCCGTCATTCTGGGCTCCCACTCACTCAATCAGAGCCTAGGCTGTACTACGGCCCTAAGTGAATATTGATTCCCTCTTCCAGCTCTTGAATACTGTAGGGAGAAAGAATGTGTGTGTTCAACACAATGCAGGGAGAGAATACGGGGCTGACTGAGGGAGAGGCGGATTTATGATCAGGATGATGGTGATCATGACGATGGTAATGACGGTGATAATGACAATGGTGATGATCATGATGATGACGGTGATTGGAAACACACTTGGTCAAAGCTCCTATGTCAGTTGATGCATGGAAGTTCATGTGGTTTATGAGAATAGGAGATTGTATCACTGTCATAGAAAACTCGAGGTGAACTACCACCCCTCCAAATGAAGATTGAGCTTTATTGTTACTCAAACGCAAGTATCATTACAATTTCATTTACAGAAACATATATTTACATTAACTGAGAGCAGTAAAACCAATGGAGAAAAGTACTTATCAACTTTAATTGAATTATGATTATCAGAAACTCACTAAATGTTGTGTCATCTCTTCATGCTATTCTGTCAAAGCATGTTTCTGTGACAATCCAATTGATTTGTCGTATTTGTCGGTCAAAGAACACTCACTATGAGAGAACTTATTAATGCTGCAAAACTATGTCAGCACCATGACATTTTGAGAACATCCTGAAAAACAGGTGGACTGCCCCTGGATTCAGACCAATCAGCATCCTGACCATATTGAGCAATTGCTGAAAAAAAAAGCCAATCAGTGGACTGCCCCTGGATTTAGACCAATCAGCAGACTGGATATTTTCGATGTCCAAAATGCTATTGGTCCTAGATTCAGCAAGGTATGATAGCAAGGTGTTATCGCCTGTCTGTTATCAAAACAGAACTATTAATGTACCTTTTTAAATAAACAAACAAAAAATAAATCTTTAACTTACACTTGCAAACTAATTCACTACTTAAAGGAAAACTCCTCCCAAAAACAATATTTTGGTATTTGTTTCATTAGTCCATTGTTGATATAGTACAGAAATGTTTTGCATATCAGCAAACAAGTTTTCAAGATGTATAACTTTCAAAACATAGAAATACATGCAAAATAAATGCTAAATGCATCATACTGGCTGTATTTCTGTATTTTGAAAGTTATATATCTTGAAAGTGGATTGCTGACATGCAAAACCTTGTGGGACTGTACCAACAATGGACTAATGAAACAAATACCAAAACATTGTTTTTGGGTGGAAATGTCCTTTTAGTCAAACCACATCAAACTGAAAAATGAAGCTGCTATTATTCTCCAACTTTCAATAAAACCAAACCATGCAACTTAAAGTCTATCTAGATAATGGGAACATTTCCCATTATGTAATCTTAAAAGTATTATTTTTGCAATTGAAAATAGCCTATGTATTTCCAGTCTTCCAGTCATGGTAATTCTGGCATTGGCCATAAAATGATGCAAATGTTAAATAATGTTAGCACCAAAGCCTTCACACTTCACTATAACTCCATAGACGTGAAGGTTATCCTGAGTTAATCATTGCAAAATGGAGATAAAGCTTTGTAAAAAAAAAAACATTACATTTTCAAAGAGACAAAGTGGAAGACTGAGGGGCTTTAAGCTGGACATTTGGTCTTCACACAGGGAAAGTCACAATTGCATGTATTGCATCCTCTCCCCTCGCCTCCTTCTCCAACCCAATGGATGAAAAGGTCAGACAGAGGTCACTCCCCTATAACTTCTTATCCAACGGGTTTTGAGAAGGAGGTGAGGAGAGGACTCGAGGAATCAAGGAAATGCAATTGAGATTCTTGCCACAGTCACTGACTAGTCCACCTCCACCTTCTCCAGAACCACATTCTGTGGAGCTCCATCCAGGTAGTAGACCATCCTCTCCCCAGCCTGGCCCTCTGAAACTCCCTCGCTCTGATGGTCATCCTCCCCTCCCTGGTGCTGGGTGTACATGGTCCCCTCCACCTGGAGGGTGTTGTCATCCAGCTCCGTCACGATGTAGTGGGTCCCTTCATCGTTGACGATCACCTGTGTCAGCCCCTCCTTCATCAGATGGCTGGCTGCAAACTGCAGCACCTCCTGGACCACCTGCTCATCCTGCACCTGCTGCTCCTCCCACACCTCCTCCTCCGTCTTCACCTCCATCTCCTCCTCTTCCTCCACTCGCTCCATGACCTCTGACACAACTTCCTGGGTCATGACCTCTTGGCTGTCCTCTTCCTGCTGGCCCATCTCGCTGACGGCACTGAGGAGGGCATCCAGAGCCGTGGATGACTCCGACACCATGTGGTGGTGCATCGCCCCTCCCCCGTGACCTCCACCTCCGGCTGCAGACCCGCCGGACTCCAGCAGGACGTACTGGGTGGTGCCTCCGGCCAGGTGATGGGCCCCGCCTGCAGACAACTCCCTCCCAGAGGAGATGACCTGGCCATCCTCGGTGATGTGGAGCACCTCGGCCACCTGGCCCGCCATGGCGAGGTCCCGCAGGGTGGCAGCGGCTGACTCTTCCAGGGCCTGGTCGAAGGCCATCTCCCCACCGCCGTAACCCTGGATGATGATCACCTGCTGGACACCCTCCTGGCCCTCCAGCCCCTCCATGGAACCCACCCTCCGCACCGGGAAGGCCCCGTCGAACGCTGTGTCAACCTCCACGAATGTGGCTCCCTGGCCCTTTAGACGACACTCGAACGACTTGGACACGATACCTGGACAAACACAGAGACATGGAGCAGCAGCGTTAATGGCAAAGCAGTATGACGTCAGCGGACATTTTATTAGGACTATACTTATAGCACCAATGACCATTCATTCTTGTAGAAAAAAAGATACTAGGTGTTGTCCAATGACTATGACTATTCTGTAACCACACCCTCGTGTCTTCAATCGGGGTTGATGGGAAAATGCTTTGTTCAAAAGAAACCGTTGTAGGCCACTGGCAAAGTTGACGTAATAGCAGAGCATAACATAATGTATTTTTATATATATATATATATATATATATATATATAAAAATACTCCATTAACTTGATATGAAAAATAATCTAGTGCGCATATTTGTTAAAAAAATAAATACACAAATTCATTTCTTCAGAAAAAAATAAGACAGAATATCATGATATTCAAATGGGTGACAAGAAGTGGTGAGACATCAGATGGTGCTAATTGATCCACACCATGCCCTGGCAGACCACAGGTTGCTATGGAGTTGCCAAGGCGATGGAAATGGTGTTAAAAATGGCATTGTTTAAGGCTGAGAGCAGCTCAGAGGATTCGGACGTGCATAATCTATCCAGAGAAAAGGATTTGGAGAGGAACAGGAGACACTCGCTCACACACACACGCACGCACGCACGCACGCACGCACGCACACACACACACACACACACACACACACACACACACACACACACACACAACACACCCTCACACCAGACCTGGGTCAAATATTTTCTAGGCAGGTGTGCTTGGTTCCATTAAATGTAAATCAGAGAACAAGGTATTTGAAAGAATCTGACCCAGGTTCGCTTCACACACGCAACAATAAACTCATCAATCATTTATTTCTCACTGTCATTTCGATTTGTTTTTATTTAACTCTTATTTTACCAGGTGGGTTGACCATTTGATGGCAAAGCTACAAAATGACCAGTGTACTAATGCACAATGAACATATTGTAGCTACAGCATCGTCAACTACACTTAATCAAGATCGGGGACATTGTGTATCCCAGTGACTAGTGTAACCATGCTAGCATGTCTGTGTGTCAACAAACTGACCAGTGGTCAGTTCTTCATAATCACTACTCCCATCACCCTCTGCCAAATAACAGTCCATCTTCATCCTCCACTGATATGCCTTTACAAAATAGCCCCCATCTTCACACAACCCCCCCGCCAGTGATTGCATGGGAAATTGTTGGATGGGGGGAATGATACTTGGTCAGTTCCCCGCAGATGACACGTAACATCAGAGTGAAATATAAGTGTAGATGACTGTGGCCAAGCGATGCCGGTTTCATTCCAGACAGAGGAGAGGAGAAGAGGAGAGAAGAAGAGGAGAGCCCCCTCACAGAGAGATGTATCAGTCGTCCACTCCTTGAGAAGGCCTCTTCGTTTATCAGAGTCAAGCCTATATCCTACCACTGTTTCCCTCTTTCCATGTCTTTCTCTGTCTAGTTCTGTCTTTCTCTCATCACTCTTCCCCTCTCTCTTTCGCTTTCTCTCTCCTTCTGTCTTTCTATTTCCCTCACTCTCTGGATGGATCGCATAAATGTATTTAAGCACAAACCTGTAGCAATACATTTTTTTAAATGAAATACAAAATCTCACTAATCTCCTGAAGTACACGGTAGGTAGGCTATGTAGCAAATAGAAACAAATATTCAACTCCTTTCATGAGAAGTATGATGGCACAATAGAAAACCAAATCTCCGTAATTCAGAGTGAACACATTAAAAACCCATAGTCATAAATACTTTAGTCGGAAACACTATGGACAGTCTATAGTACGAGAGGTTGACATTTAGGACCGCAGAGGTTACCTGTTTACAGAGACCCACTGGCCACTGCTAACAGATTATGCCAACGCTGAACTGCTAAGAGCCGAGAGGCCAACAGGAGAGGACAATAACTCACTGCTGTGATGTTTTTATACATTACCATAAAATGAGTCTGTATGTGTACGCGCGTGCGTGTCTGCGCTTATATGTGTGGCGGGCTATAGGAGGCATCGCTAGTGTGTGTCACATTATCCATGGGGTGCTGTCTGCCGGGCCTAGCAGCAGCCTGCCTGCCCGCTGAGGTTTATGGGGTGTCACTCAGTTGCCGCCGCCGCGAATCAAGTTAATGTTGCACATCCCATCTCTCCACTTGTCCCCGCACTCCCGGTGGAAGAACAACATTTGAACAGCGTGATTTGGCTCCGGCGAGAGGCTGATGCGTGTTTTAATATGTGTTTTAAGTGTTCTGAGTGACTGATTCCTTTAACAGCGAGTCGTGAGGACAGAGAGAGGCACACCGCATTATTTGCAGTGATTCCAAACAAGATGGAAGCTCCGGCGAGAATAAGATAAAAAAAGAAACAAGGGGAGCGATGGAAGGGAGGCTCTGATGTCATTTCTCCAGACGAGAGTGGCCTCCCTACAGAGAATGAGGGAAAAGCCACAACAGAGATCGAATGGGGAGAAAATAAAGAATAAGAGACTTATAGTGTCAGAAACACAGGAGAATGCAGACGGACAAAACGACAGTCAGTCAGTCAGACACACATACTGTCACGTGTGCTCCCTCTCCGGCCTCTAGGTCACCAAGCTGCTCATATTGGCACACACCTGTCACCATTGTTACACGCACCTGCGAGTCATCACTCGCCTGGACTCTATCACCTCCCTGATTACCTTCCCAATATATGTCACTCCCTTTGGTTCCTTCCCCAGGCGTTGTTGTTTCTTTTCTAGTTCATGTCTGTGCGTTGTTTGTATTACGTTACGTTTATTTATTAAAACACTCACTCCCTGAACTTGCTTCCCGACTCTCAGCACACATCGTTACACATACAGTGTGCTCGCATACTTAAAGACCTTGGGAAACGAGAAACTAGTATGATTTGTCCATTTTGAGATGCCGTAGGCGGTATTAACTTCCTTAAAATAGTCAGAATTAATCGAAGATCATTCAAGAAATCTGTCACTCATTTTGAAATGTTTTGCCCGAAGAGATCTTAGTCACGCAATTTTACATCTAACTACGTACTGTTTGGTGCAGTATTTCTCAAGTGAAAATGTGCACGAGTCGTCTCTCGTTGAATGACAACAGGCACCAGTGAAGAATTTCTAAAGTTGACCAATCACCGACTTCAGCTTGCTTCGAGAAAAAAACGTGTCTGTCCGAACAGCAAAAAAAAATTCCAAAACGACCAATAACATCAACCTTTTTCTGTCATAATATATGCCCAAACTGTTTCCAACTGTTTTGGCTGGGAAGCATGCGGATGCCTTTAGCCTACCCTATTACCGTACAACCAACAGCTTGGAGTTTTCAGTGTAGTGTACACTACAGATGCAGCTATATATTGATCAGTGGATCAATGCCCCCAGCCAGCACAGCCTGTGGTGTTGGGTAGAGGAGGGGGGTTCTAAGTGGCATTACTTCAGGGAGGAGAGGGCCGTCGCCTGGGATGCGGTCAGACGCCACTTACCAGCAGTTAGAGGAAGTAACCTTAACACCGACATGCAGCCCCCACCAATCAATGACACAAGTCAACCTTAACATTGTCTGAACTGCTTTAACACTGAACTGAACATACAAGCATTTAGAGTGAATACGAATCAACCTGGACACAGTGGACAGTCGAACCTGGATTGGACATAAGCATAAGCCAGCCCAGTCAATTATACGGTATCAAACATGACGGCACAATGACAACACTGTGAAAAACACATGGGCTTTAAGATCAATTACTAACAGAATCCTTTACAATCCTTTTACGTGCCGATTAGGTCAAATTAGAGATATGAACCTGTGGGTATTTTATTTGTGAGGCTGTTTTACGGCTGATGCACAAGCAGGACGGGTGTCGGTGGCACTGTCGGGGCTTTTGAAGGTGACACAGCTAAGTAGTTAAAGTGTCAGAGAGAGCATGTATCCAGGTCACCAAGGATGGGCTGTGGGGGCAGGGCTGGGGGGCTAGAGGGGGGAGGGGGACATGGGGGAGGGTTAGAAGAAGGAAGTCTCTCCCCCCCACTACATGGTACAGACTACATGCTTGAATGAAGACCCACTACTCCTCCCAACGTGTCCCTCAAGCCCAGGCAAGGAGAGGTGGGGTGGGGACAGTGGGGACCAACAGGTCAGCCGTCTAGGGATGTGTTTTTGTCACCTGCTTTGTTCGAGCTGAAAGGGACTGAGAGGGACCACTGTCACCTTTACAAGCTCTATGAATCAACGCCTGGGAGAGAGAGAGAGAGAGAGAGAGGGGACTGATTGACACTAGGGGGACAGAGGGATGAGGAGGAGAGAAAGATGAGAGAAGGATAAGGAGGAGAGAGAAGGATGGAGACAGCACAGTACACACCCCAAGGACAAACAGCCATACATGGGCGCACTGATCTTTCTAGGTCAACCGTATATTCAGCATGTAGCTCAAGAGAGGCAAATAAGTTACATTCTTCAAGAATCAATGGGTTTCAATCAATCATTTAAATAATCATAAGTAATCATAAAAATCACAGTGGGTCTTTAAAGATGTACAGTTGAAGTCGGAAGTTTACATACACCTTAGCCAAATACATTTAAACTCAGTTTTTCACAATTCCTGACATTTAAACCTAGTAAAAATTCCCTGTCTTATGTCAGTTAGGATCACCACTTTATTTTAAGAATGTGAAATGTCAGAATAATAGTAGAGAGAATTATTCATTTCAGCTTTTATTTCTTTCATCACATTCCCAGTGGGTAAGAAGTTTACATACACTCAATTAGTATTTGATAGCATTGCCTTTAAATTGTTTAACTTTGGTCAAATAAGTTGGGTGAATTTTGGCCCATTCCTCCTGACAGAGCGGGTGTAACTGAGTCAGGTTTGTAGGCCTCCTTGCTCGCACACGCTTTTTCAGTTCTGCCCACAAATTTTCTATGGGATTGAGGTCAGGGCAAGGCGACCGGAAACATGACTGAATACAAACAGTGTAGCTATTCCCTCCGCAAGGCAATCAAACAAGCTAAGCGTCAATATAGAGACAAAGTAGAGTCACAATTCAACAGCTCAGACACGAGAGGAATGTGGCAGGGTCTACAGTCAATCACGGACTACAAAAAGAAAACCAGCCCCGTCGCGGACCACGATGTCCTGCTCCCAGACAAACTAAACAACTTCTTTGCTCGCTTTGAGGACAATACAGTGCCACCGACACGGCCCGCTACCAAAACCTGCGGGCTCACCTTGACCGCAGCCAACGTGAGTAAAACATTTAAGTGTGTTATCCCTCGCAAGGCTGCCGGCCCAGATGGCATCCCTGGCCGTGTCCTCAGAGCATGCGCAGACCAGCTGGCTGGTGTGTTTATATTTAATCAATCCTTATCCCAGTCTGCTGTTCCCACATGCTTCAAGAGGGCCACCATTGTTCCTGTTCCCAAGAAAGCTAAGGTAACTGAGCTAAATGACTATCGCCCCGTAGCACTCACTTCCGTCATCATGAAGGGCTTTGAGAGACTAGTCAAGGATCATATCACCTCCATCCTACCAGACACCCTAGACCCACTCCAATTTGCTTACTCAATAGGTCCACAGACGACACAATCGCAATCACACTGCACACTGCCCTAACCCATCTGGACAAGAGGAAAACCTATGTAAGATTGCTGTTCATCGACTACAGCTCAGCATTTAACACCATAGCACCCTCCAAACCCATCATTAAGCTCGAGACCCTAGGTCTCAACCCAGCCCTGTGCAACTGGATCCTGGACTTCCTGACGGGACGGCCCCAGGTGGTGAGGGTAGGAAACAACACCTCCACCCCGCTGATCCTCAACACTGGGGCCCCACAAGGGTGCGTTCGCAGCCCTCTCCTGTACTCCCTGTTCACCCATGACTGCGTGGCCAAGCACACCTCCAACTCAATCATCAAGTTTGCTGACGACACTACAGTGGTAGGCTTGATTACCAACAAGGACGAGACGGCCTACAGGGAGGAGGTGAGGGCTCTTGGAGTGTGGTGTCAGGAAAATAACCTCTCACTCAACGTCAACAAAACTAAGGAGATGATCGTGGACTTCAGGAAACAGCTGAGGGAGCGCCCCCCTATCCACATCGACGGGACAATAGTGGAGAAGGTGGAAAGTTTTAAGTTCCTCGGCGTACACATCACGGACAAACTGAAATGGTCCACCCACACAGACAGCGTGGTGAAGAAGGCACAACAGCGCCTCTTCAACCTCAGGAGGCTGAAGAAATTCAGCTTGTCACCAAAAACACTCACAAACTTCTACAGACTGGCTAGGCCACTCCAGGACCTTAATGTGCTTCTTCTTGAGACACTCCTTTGTTGCCTTGGCCGTGTGTTTTGGGTCATTGTCATGCTGGAATACCCATCCATGACCCATTTTCAATGCCCTGGCTGAGGGAAGGAGGTTCTCACCCAAGATGTGACTGTACATGGCTCTGTCCATCGTCCCTTTGATGCGGTGAAGTTGTCCTGTCCCCTTAGCAGAAAAACACCCCCAAAGCATAATGTTTCCACCTCCATGTTTGACGGTGGGGATGGTGTTCTTGGGGTCATAGGCAGCATTTCTCCTCCTCCAAACACGGCGAGTTGAGTTGATGCCAAAGAGCTCCATTTTGGTCTCATCTGACCACAACACCCAGTAGTCCTCTGAATCATTCAGATGTTCATTGGCAAACTTCAGACGGGCATGTATATGTGCTTTCTTGAGCAGGGGGACCTTGCGGGCGCTGCAGGATTTCAGTCCTTCACGGCGTAGTGTGTTACCAATTGTTTTCTTGGTGACTATGGTCCCAGCTGCCTTGAGATCATTGACAAGATACTCCCGTGTAGTTCTGGGCTGATTCCTCACCGTTCTCATGATCATTGCAACTCCACGAGGTGAGATCTTGCATGGAGCCCCAGGCCGAGGGAGATTGACAGTTCTTTTGTGTTTCTTCCATTTGCGAATAATCGCACCAACTGTTGTCACCTTCTCACCAAGATGCTTGACGATGGTCTTGTAGCCCATTCCAGCCTTGTGTAGGTCTACATCCTTGGAGAGCTCTTTGGTCTTGGCCATGGTGGAGAGTTTGGAATCTGATTGATTGATTGCTTCTGTGGACAGGTGTCTTTTATACAGGTAACAAGCTGAGATTAGGAGCACTCCCTTTAAGAGTGTGCTCCTATTCTCAGCTCGTTACCTGTATAAAAGACACCTGGGAGCCAGAAATCTTTCTGATTGAGAGGGGGTCAAATAGTTATTTCCCTCATTAAAATGCAATTCAATATATAACATTTTTCACGTGTTTTTCTGGATTTTTTTGTTGTTATTCTGTCTCTCACGGTTCAAATAAACCTACCATTAAAATTATAGACTGATAATTTCTTTCTCAGTGGGCAAACGTACAAAGTCAGCATGGGATCAAATACTTTTTTCCCTCACTGTATCACTAGCCACTTTAAACGATGCCATTTATATAATGTTTACATATCCGACATTACTCATATAAAATGTATACACTGTACTCTATACTATCTACTGAATCTTTCCTATGCCGGTCAGCCATCGCTCATCCATTTATTCATATGTACATACTCGTATTCATTCCTTTACACTGTGTGTATAAGGTAGTTGTTGTGAAATTGTTAGATTACTTGTTAGATACTACTGCATGGTCGGAACTAGAAGCACAAGCATTTCGCTAACACTCGCATTAACATCTGCTAACCATGTGTATGTGACAAATAAAATTTGATTTGATTTGTGATGGCCACTCCAATACCTTGACTTTGTTGTCCTTAAGCCATTTTGCCACAACTTTGGAAGTATGCTTGGGGTCATTGTCGATTTGGAAGACCCATTTGCAACCAAGCTTTAACTTCCTGACTGATGTCTTGAGATGTTGCTTCAATATATCCACATCATTTTCCTTCCTCGTGATGCCATCTATTTTGTGAAGTGCACCAGTCCCTCCTGTAGCAAAGCACCCCCACAACATGATGCTGCCACCCCAGGGCTTCACGGTTGGGATGGTGTTCTTCGGCTTGCAAGCCTCCTCCTTTTTCCTCCAAACATAACAATGGTCATTATGGCCAAACAGTTATATTTTTGTTTCATCAGACCAGAGGACGTTTCTCCAAAAAGTACGATCTTTGTCCCCATGCACATTTGCAATCTGTAGTTGGCGGTTTTGGAGCAGTGTCTTCTTCCTTGCTGAGCGGCCTTTCAGCTTATTTTGATATAGGACTCGTTTTACTGTGGATATAGATACATTTGTACCTGTTTCCTCCAGCATCTTCACAGGGTCCTTTGCTGTTGTTCTGGGATTGATTTGCACTTTTCGCACCAAAGTACGTTCATCTCTATTAGACAGAACGCGTCTCTTTCCTGAGCGGTATGACGGCTGTGTAGTCCCATGGTGTTTATACTTGTGTACTATTGTTTGTACAGATGAACGTGGTACCTTCATGCGTTTGGAAATTTCTCCCAAGGATGAACCAGACTTGTGGAGGGCAATTTCTACAATTCTTTTTCTGAGGTCTTGGCTGATTTCTTTTGATTTTCACATGATGTCAAGCAAGGAGGCACTGAGTTTGAAGGTAGGCCTTGAAATACATCCACAGGTACACCTCCAATTGACTCAAATGATGTCAATTAGCCTATCAGAAGCTTCTAAAGCCATGTGTCGCGGTGTGCGCTACTGGGATGAATTTTCCAAGCTGTTTAAAGGCACAGTCAACTTAGTGTATGTAAACTTCTGACCCACTGGAATTGTGACACAGTGAATTATGAGTGAAATAATCTGTCTGTAAACAATTGTTGGAAAAATGACTTGTGTCATGCACAAAGTAGATGTCCTAACTGACTTGCCAAAACTATAGTTTGTTCACAAGAAATTTGTGGAGTGGTTGAAAAACAAGTTTTAATGACTCCAACCTATTTAAACTTCCGACTTCAACTGTAAAAATAGGGCATAGGGCTGCCAGTCAAAGGAAGGAGGCATACAACCAGAGTCTGGTTCAGTGTTGGTCACTCACAGTGCATACAGCCAGGTCACTGTCCTCCTCTCTCCTCCCTGCACTCAGCTCCTTTTCTGCTGACTCTCCCCTGGCCAAGACTGGCTGACACCCTGGCCAAGAATGTCTGACCCCCTGGTCACCCACACCTCTGCCACCAGGGGACGGAGGGTGGGGAGAATGTGGAGGGAGGGTGGGGAGAGGGGGTAACCCTTGATAAAGGTGAGTCTTTTGTGGGGAAGTGTCCGACCCTTTGTCTCATTCACCTTCCGTTTCTGACCACCCAGGAATTGGGATAGGACTGGACGATTCATTCAGAGGAATCCCAGACACACAGTGACACACACACATTTCACAGAGCACTGACTCTATTACTGACTGAAACACTACCAAGGTCCAAGCTGCTTTCTAGCGGAGTTGCTGTTACATTATACATGTACCCCATAAGTCATCATGGGTTCTCTTACAGAGCACCGCTGAGAAAGCACACATACACGAACATGCACACACACACGCACGCACGCACACACACACACACACCCTTCCACTAGGGCATAGCACACTGATTTACATCTGTGATAGTGAGCGTCAGATCAAAGCTTGATAAAGGAGCTGGGGTTAGTTAGGCCTGCATGAGACTCCGCTCAGAGGACTGACACACGGAATCATCACAAAGAGCACTACAGAACAGACTGCTTCAGTCACTCCTCCACTCTCCATCCTGCCCTTCTCTCACTCTCCCCATTACACCGCGCTCTCTCCCTCTCTATCTCTCCCTCGCCCTCTCTCTCTCCCTCGCCCTCTCCAACTCTAGGGGAGGTGGACCTTTGATTGCTTTCTTAATTAGCCATGTCAGATGGCTCCATGGATTTACTGGTGATGGCTACGTTCTGAAGATAATTACACGCCTTTCCCTTTCTCCTCCTCTCGCCATTCCTCCCTCCATCCCTGTGTCCCCTCTCTATCCCTCACACTCACACTCTCCCATGACTTAATGATTCATTATGAATTTGAAGTTGGGAAGAACAAAGCAGATTTTTTCCGCTAATCAACATGGAGGTGTCCACTGTAATTAAGCGGAAAAGTTTTCTATTTCTTTGTTGCTTTGCTGTGCTGCTTCAGAGAGAGAGAGCGAGAGCAAGAGAGAGCGAGAGAGAGAGAAGAGAGGGAGGTGGGGGGGGGTGAGTGTGGGGGCTACTATGATCTGAAAGTCAGATAGTCAGACAGATGAAATATTCAGCCCTCTGTGAGTAATCAAAAAATTTGAGCCGCTTGCTTCTTAAAACCTAAGAAGATAGATGAAAAGAAAGCGAGGAGCGAAAGAAAGAGAGAGAAAGAAATAAAGAGAAAGACAGACAGAAAGAGAAACAAAGACAGAGACCGAAAGACAGAAACATTTGGTAGCGCAAGGCCTAGCAAAGTCGAGGCAACAAGCCTGACCAAACCCAAACCGACTGCGTCATATCCCTGTTGTCACCTCTCGACGACACAACGTTCTGTTTACGTTACCTCCAGATCATCCCAAGTCCTATTTACCCAGTGTTAACCTAACAGAGGCATTGCGGAGATATTTATCGTGGTGAAGGGGCTAAATATAGAGCTGGGGAGACGGCGTGAGGCGACCATGGTGGGAGGTTTCCCTCTAATCTCCATCTGCAGGCTGACAGGCCTAATGAATGCCCCTTTTCAGCTGCACTGCCTGTGTGTATCTGACAGTATAAATATTTAGCAATATTGGAGTCAGCTTGTGATGGAGTGATTGATGCCTCTCGGCGGCTGACGCATGCCAAAGACGATCTCCGGTGTTATGTAAACCAGCGCTCTCTCACTCCTCTTCGCCCTGTCCGCTCTGCCTCTTCTGCAGCTCGTCTTCTTCTCCCTCTCTCCTCTTCACTCTTTGTCGCTTTTGCAGTTTGCTGCCACCTGAATTTCAATCTCTGTCCTTACAAGGTACTGCAGGTTTTGGATATGGACTCCAGTCAATAACTAAGGAATGCTTTACAAAACCATTTAACAGCTTATCATGTATTTGCATGTGTGCGTGGGCGCGCGCACATGTGTGTGTAGATCTCATGTGAACAGATGACAGTGTGGGCAGATTCAGAGGACTTCACACACAGCTGTCACCCAGCCCAGAGAGACAAACCAGACCAGCTCTTCTCTCCCACTCTGCTCCCCCCAGCTACTGGATCTCTACGTGTGTGTAGGGTGTGTGTGTGCACATTAAATGTACTTGTGTGTGTGCGCACGAACAAGCGCGTGCGTGCGTCTGCCTCTGCGCAGCCACTACAGAGCCAATTAAAGAAGTTGAATACAAGAACCCAATTCCAGAACATACATAGGGGAACTTTAAGGGAGGATGTTGGGGATGCATTGACCTTGTAATTGCCTGTAGAAAATATCCTCTCCTGGTAATGGCCTTTCTGGCTTTAATTTAAAAACATTGGGGAAATATCTCATTTTTTTGTGTTTTTTCTTCATTAAATTGCATTTAAAACTCCAATCTCTAATGCGGCCAATTAGGTTCTTCAGAGAGAAGAGCAGATCTATTCATCGAACTGTCGGAATTAGCATTCAAATGTGATCGGTTCCATTACGCCGTCCGGCCTGGGGTTTTAACTCCGGGGCGGAGGGAGGAAGTGGCCTTCGTTGCAGTAACTACTGATGTATATTTGTTCCTCCGGAATGAGAACAATGAGTATTTCTCCTGCTCTCCTTTATCTAGCAATTCTGAGTTTGCTTTCTCCTCTGCAAGACCAGGCGAGTGAAGGTTCCATTGGCCCCCAAATCTAGTCCACACTTTACAAGCCCAACTGGAGGTTGCTGCTCTGATATGGGACTAATTCTAAAAGACACAGAAAGACAAAGAAATCCCAGAAGTCCCAGCTTCAACTCTGTCTTCCCACGTAGAGTGTAGGGTAGTGTTGTCGACTGGCTGGCTGGCTGGCTGGCTGACGTGGGAGTGATCAGGGTATTTTAACCCCTATAAAGTGTTTTTTTGGCACAGTGATTTGTGACTATGTGGCTGTGTGTGGCTGTGTGTGTGTGTGGGTGTGTGTGTGTGCATGTGCACGCGTACACGTATTTTCTTGCGTGTAAGTGTCCGATCGTGCGAGTGTATGATATCGGGCCTTATTCCTGCCTCCCTGTCCCTCCCTCAGCCCCATGCAGCCGATGAGGAATGAACCGTCCCAGGCCTCCATTTCTCTTCTCACCGTGGCTGAGTCTCACTTACCCTAATGATGTATAATAGCCTGCAACTGCACTTAACCTGGGCCCTAGCGTGGCAGAGACCGAGTGGGAAATCCACGCTCATTACAATGTTTACCACAGGGAAGGAAACAACCCATCAACTCAGAGAAATGAGGGACGTTCAAAATCCCACTCAATCAAATCCAATCGAATAATCCCGACAGCGATAACCCTCCCATTTCAGCCTTCACCTTAGTGACCGACAGGAAAACTGACGGAACGGATGCAAAACCGGTTCCTTCATTTGTTACACGTCTAATCAAAACTCCTGGATCGTATTCATTAGGGAACACTGTTTCAAAACTTTGGACAAAGAAAGGCTCAGGTAGTCCCTCCCTGTTTCAGTCTATTCTATTCCGTTTGGTGGCTAACGAATACAGTAGTGGCTAACCTAGTCAAATGGCTCCTACAAATACAACCATGGCGCTTTTAACACTCCGATGATCTTACCAACGGACGATGAGTGCAACCCTACCTCATGTGACTTCTTACACGTACAAATACTAAGTGAACGCCGCTCGCTCACTATGAATGCGTAACCCGGGGTACAGTACAGACACACGGCGGCGACAGTAAATAATACAAGCCACATGACACGGCTATGAAAGCTCCTATTAAATCTATAGGGTGGGAGAGAGGAGTGCAGGAGCCAGGTCATTACCCATCACTCAGGTCAACAACAGCACAGACACAGACACACACACACACACACACACACACACACACACACACACACACACACACACACACACACAGGCTAGTGTTGGATGACAGACTACGCGTTCTCTCGTAAAACCTGCAGTCCTCAGCGCCAGTCCATCATGCCTTTACTAAGAAAAAGGAGAGGAAGCGGGTCGGTCTGAGGCCTGGTGACATTTAGGCCTGTGCGCTAACAACACTCACAGCCGGAGAGGAAGAGGAGAAGCGAAGAGTAGGAGAGGAGATGTGAGGAGACGGGTATGAGAGGAAGAGGAGTAGCGCAGATGACGAGAGGAGAGTAGAGGAGGAGAGGAAAAGAAGTGACGCAGAAGGAGAGGAGATGTGTAGGCAGAAAGAGGAGAGAAGAGGAGAGGAGGCATTATTGAATTATTGAAGGTGTAGAGGATAAATCTTCCGTGGAGATGCCACAGTGTCATCTGTGGCTAGACACAGACAGCCCACCACACAGCCAGGCTGGCGTGACGAGTGCAGGCTTTGACTTGCTGACCTTGTTAAAACAAGCTCTCCGTCAGCTTTTCTGCAAAATATGTTTACCTCGGGCCGGAACGGATAGAGAGAGAGGGAGAGAAAGAGAGAGGGGTAGAGAAAGAGAGAGAGATAGAGGGAGAGAGACAGAGAGAGGTAAGAGACAGGGAGAGACGGGGTGAGGGAGGAGAGAGAGATGAGAGAGTGATTTAAAAGTGGGAGAGCTGGAGAAAGAGAGAGAGAGAAAGAGAGATTGGAGACTGTGCTGACAGTACAGGAATAAATACTGCGACTCCATCAATTCTTTCCGGTTCGGAAAGAGAGAGAGAGAGAAAGAGAGAAAGAGTGAGAGAGAGAAAGAGAGAGAGTGAGAGAGAGAAAGAGAGAAAGAGAGAGAGTGAGCGAGAGAGTGGCAAACAAAAACTACTAGCCGTCTCGTGTTGGTCACACAGTAGCACTGTTTAGTCACACAACCCTCAGAGGTGATCAGTACCCCGAAAGAAAAGATTAAACGTCGGAAAAACAGAAGCATTAGAAAGCTGAGAGAACACCAAATAAACAGTTGGTAAAATGAAAACGGCTATATGTTTCCATACGGGGTGCAAAACGAGTCAACCAACAATTACTGATGTTTATCTATCAAATAAAAGAGACAGATTATCTGTACATGCATGAAGACATATATAATAATTCCTTGTTTTCCTTCCAGCAGAAAGATTTTCACCATAAACACATTTTATTTCCATTATTATTTCTATATCTCTTTTAAAGATAGGAAAGGGCCGTTTCTCTCTTCCCCCGCCCGCTCGTCTGGAAGGTAGGCTCGCTAGAGATGTGTGTGTGTTCGCCCGACCGTCCGTGTTTGTTTGTGTGTGTGTGTGTATGCCTATGAGCGTGTGTGTGCCTGCTTGAGTCCGTGTGTGTGTGTGCATTGCATCTTGTGGGGCTCTACCTTTGCTGGGGTGTTCCACTACTAGCCAAGGGGGGCAGCCAGTCTTATTAACATCATCAGTCTGAGTCATTACAGGGGAGCCTGGTTTGGGCAGGTGCTATGAGAGTGTACCCGTTACAAACGACCACAGGAACCTCTCTGGAACTCCGGCCCCTCTCCCCTCCCATCTCTCCTCTCTCCCTATCAGACACCTCAATGCGCCCAGGCCCATATTTATAACTCCACAGCCCCTCACATCCCCAAAAGGGACGAGGGCGTCTACTTGTTATCCAGTGGGTTACTAGTCCACTCTGTCTGGTTCAATCCATCCTGATGACAGCACTAATACAGGGAGGGGAAAGGGGACAGGGCTGAGAGAGAGAAATTGTCCTGAAGAAGACCAACAAATATATATACTGGTATGCACACACACACACACACATACACAAACACAATAATAATGTCAGCATAGTGTTTGACCTGGGTATGACTATTGACAGGTGGATATCTACAACAGCACAGTGGATGGAGATAAAACGGCCCCCAGAGTTACATGTAACCAGACACGTAATCATTCCCGTCGAAGAGGAGACCAGTCTACTACCCAGGCGCCTCTATGGCTCCTCCGATGACACCAAAGAAGTGTCAAAGGGATACGTTCCAAATGGCACCCGATTCCCTTCGTAGTGCACTGCTTTTGACCAGGGTCCATAAGGCGCTGGTCAAAAGTAGCGCGCTATATAGAGAATATGGTACCATTTGGTACACACCCATCCAGCACTACCTTGCCCAATTGTTATGGATTGTGTAACGTGTTAAATTTAGATGTACAAATTGATCTACTGCACTATTGGCAAATCATTTGATGTTAGCCAAGGTAGTGTCTTCATAACATCAAGGACAAGGTCAATCAGGGAAATTTGAATTGAATGTCATCGGTATTTATCAGTGTTCCAAATATCATCCATATAAGTCACTATCTATACTTCACTTCATACATTATGGGTATTTTTCTACTTTGCTTTTCAGGTTTTGTATAATTAGTTAGAGTTAACACTAATAAACAAATACACTGAAGTCAACCACAAACTGTCCATGTAAGATTGAACCTCAGTTTAGGAAGGTATGCCTCAAATGTGCCTGTCTTAAACAGATACATTTACATTAGAGCAAACGTTGAGGTACATTTTGACTATAATACAGGGACACAACGAAGAGTGTGTATAGGACCCCCAAAAATCTAAGCAAAACAAATATAGAAGCCACAATCTTAACCTGTCTAACATTGAAAACTGTAGCTGGTAGGAAATTGTAAGAATGAATCCTCTTGGTTTGTTAGTGTTGTTAATTGGGCGTGCCGAATTAGAATCTTAACATACTGTATGCGCTAGGACCAAACAAGCCCTGGTGTTTGACCTAGCCGAGCGTTGCTTTCTGTGTTCGCCCTCCCTGCTTCCTCCCGTTCCCTCTTATTCCTCAGCTTCAAGTGTCTCCAAAACTAATAAAACCCCCTCTGCGAATCCCCCCGTGAAGCCCCCCCCCCCCACCCCATAACAACCATCACATTAATAACACTGTGCTCGTATTCAAATTTTCTGTCGAAAAGCTAAAGAAAGATTGAATGCCCCGCTGTCGCGTGGACCAAAGATTGAAGACGTGTCTCATTGACATTGTTAAAAGTTTATGAAAATATATGACTTCTCAAACGTGGCGGGCTGCTTAGGTCTCTCCACTCCCAACAGTACTGTTCGAGATCTTGGCTTTTAATCAAAATGATTGAATACCGTAAGTTTGGATTCGGGGATTCTAATGGCGAGGACGGATAAAGTGTCACGGTCCTGAACCAAAAAACTAGACGTGCTCGTACATGCGTGCATAAAAAAACGTTATGCTTTTTAAAGAAAAATATATGTATCATTCTTCTTCTATATCTTGTTTTTCCCTATATGTATGTGAGTGTTTGGCTAAATGGCATGTATAGTGTAACTGCATGTGGGTGACTGACTCCGATCCTCCATGTGGCTGACTGTCACTGGGCTGGCTCCGATCCTCCATGTGGGTGACTGTCACTGGGCTGGCTCCGATCCTCCATGTGGGTGACTGTCACTGGGCTGGCTCCGATCCTCCATGTGGGTGACTGTCACTGGGCTGACTCCGATCCTCCATGTGGGTGACTGTCACTGGTCTGGCTCTGATCCTCCATGTTGTTGGAGCTGATATGATATGAAGCCATATCTGGTAGATGAAGCATATGGTGCCATACAGAATGTTTAACAGAACAGCTGTTCCCACCATCAGATGTGTGCGTGAGTGTGTGTGTGTGGTGGGGAGGGGGGGGGGCATGCAGAGGTATCTGCGACGGCCTGCTTAATGGCGCAACAGCGTAGCGCCGGTCACTGGGGGCCAACACGACACGGGGCAGTGCTCGCTCTCAGATGTCAAGGGCCCACGGTGCATTGTGGCGGCCCACCCGGGAGAACGCCTGCCGTCTCCCCCCAACCTTCCCTCAACGCCGCCCAGCCAGCCTGGCACACACAGACCTGTTAGACTCCCTCCCTCCGCTCCTTCGCCAAGCAGGTGGTGTTTTTCTCTCACTCCGGGAGGCTCTCCAAACAAAGCGCTTACAGCATGAACTTATCAATCTCTCCGGTGACACTTTGAACAGCTGGGGACGTGAGGGCACGGAGAGGGGAAAGGTACGGTCGCACTCATACTGTCTAGGATAAGGTCTGAGTGGATGCAGAGAATTTGGCACTAAGTGAATTAGTCAGTTACGGTGCTGACTGACATAATGGTAATGACTCGTTTTGGTCCGCGTGTCTGTAATGAGAGGCTGCAGGTGGGTGAGGAGGGTGTGGATGGTTCTCCAACTTGTTCTTCCACGGTACCTGGGCAGCACTGCTGAGACAGTGAGGGAGGGAGGGAGTTTCAGATAGAACTGCAGGTAAAGTGTCTGATCAGAGGTCAGGATTTAGGAGGTGGGCATTTCCATGTACAAGGACCCATGAGTACCAACATGGGAAGTTCATAGGAGCATATCAAATTGGGTGTCAAATGAAATCTAAGAGTCTACATTGTTGGGAAATGAAGGCATAGATATATTTTTCTTAAAAATTAGGCATAATGCTTTGATGTCTGGATAAACAGATGGAAAAGGAGTCTTAGAAAACATAGACCAGAAAAGACTTAAAAGGTATCAGAAATACAGTACATTACGTTACAGCCTTATTCTAAAATTGATTAGATAAAACATTTTCCTCATCAATCTACACACAATACCCCATAATGACAAAGCGAAAACAGGTTTGTCGAAATGTTTGCAAATAAAAAACAGAAATACCTTATTTACATAAGTATTCAGACCCTTTGCTATGAGACTCGAAATTGAGCTCAGGTGCATCCTGTTTCCATTGATCATCCTTGAGATGTTTCTACAACTTGATTGGAGTCCACCTGTGGTAAATTAAGTTGATTGGACATGATTTGGAAAGGCACACTCCTGTCTATATAAGGTCACACTGTTGACTGTGTATGTCAGCACAAAAACCAAGCCACGAGGTCAAAGGAATTGTCCATAGCACACCGAGACAGGATTGTGTCGAGGCACAGATCTGGGGAAGGGTACCAAAATATTTCTGCAGCTTTGAAGGTCCCCAAGAACACAGTGGCATCCATCATTCTTAAATGGAAGAAGTTTGGAACCACCAAGACTCTTCCTAGAGCTGGACGTCTGGCCAAACTGAGCAATCAGGGAAGAAGGTCTTGGTTAGGGAGAACCCGATGGTGACTCTGATAGAACTCCAGAGTTCCTCTGTGGAAATGGGAGAACCTTCCATAAGGACCTTCAAGAAGGACAACCATCTCTGCAACACTCCACCAATCAGGCCTTTATGGTAGAGTGGCAAGACGGAAGCAACCCCTCAGTAAAAGGCACATGGCAGCCCTCTTGGAGTTTGCCAAAAGGCACCTAAAAGACTGTCAGACCATGAAAAACAGGATTCTCTGGTCTGATGAAACTAAGATTGAACTCTTTGGCCTGAATGCCAAGCATCACGTCTGGAGGAAACCTGGCACTATCCCTACGGTGAAGCATGGTGGTGGCAGCATCATGCTGTGTGGATGTTTTTCAGTGGCAGGGACAGGGAGACTTGTCAGGATCGAGGGAAAGATGAACAAAGCAAAGTACAGAGAGATCCTTGATGAAAACTTGCTCCAGAGCGCAAAGGTTCACCTTCCAACAGGACATCAACCCTAAGCACACAGCCAAGACAACGTAGGAGTGGCTTTATGACAAGTCTCTGAATGTCCTTGAATGACCCAGCCAGAACCTGGACTTGAACCTGATCAAACATCTCTGGAGAGACCTGAACATACCTGTGCAGCAACGCTCCCCATCCAACCTGACAGAGCTTGAGAGGATCTGCAGAGAAGAATGGGAGAAATTCCCCAAATACAGGTGAGCCAAGCTTGTAGTGTCATACCCAAGAAGACTTGAGGCTGTAATCGCTTCCAAAGGTGCCTCAACAAAGTACTGAGTAAAGGGTCTGAATACTTATGTAAATGTGATATTTCAATTTCAAAAAATGTCTAAAAAACAGTTTTGGCTTTGTCATTATGGTGTATTGTGTGTAGATTGATCAGGAAAATGTTTAAATTGAATCCATTTCAGAATTAGGCTGTAAAGTAACAAAATGTGGAAAAAGTGAAAGGGTCTGAAAACTTCCCGAATTCACTGTATATTTCATTTTGTTCAGAGGAGCTACCTAACAACACAGCTAACACAATCACTTCCAACCAAAGCTGGAAAGACTGCAAACTAGGTGCATTTCGTTTCATTTTACCTGTTTTCTAGTGATATTTATTTGTATATATCCATAAAAATGATGCCAGCTGATTCATGATTTCGACTGTCTGAGAAAAGCTGCCTGTCCCGACTCCTGACACTTTCATTACTATGGGACAGCTGGAGATCAAACTTCAATATTGAAACAAAGTTGAAAATGTCGGAGAGATAGACAGCAAGGTTTATACAAATCTCTGCTGTTGAAAACCAAATGCTAGTCTAAAATAAATGGGAGATAATGTCTAGATGCTTTTTATAAATGTATAAATTGCCTGTCTTAGACCCACCTGTTGTATAATGTACTGTGCTCAACTGTGCTCTACTGGACTGTACTGAACTATACTGTGCTCTACTGGACTGTACTGAACTATACTGTGCTCTGCTGTGATGTCCAAACATGTGAAACATGAGGGGAATGACATTCAAATACATAATTATGCCCATGATGTAATTCCGTTACTGTAATTCTGTTACCGGGTGTAAATCCACTTTACTTTCTGTACTGTAGTTCAATAACCAAAATAGATTTTTTCAAACTCAAAGTACCATGTCATCGCTGACACACCATTCTTTCTGCAGACATCTTTTAATCTTCATTTGGAGCAGATATTTAACAGTGGTTTTAGAAAATGTGGTCGCATAAAAACCTGAGGGAGATATTTTACCATAATTACCAAAGTTTGCATCTGCACAGTTCTTCCACAAAATTAGTCTTTGTGCATCGAGTTCTATGGTTTGTTAAACTGTTTTTGTTGGGCATACATTTTAAAGTAGAACATTTAGTAAAAGCATAATTATTTTACAGTGGAATTGCCTAGGTCAGGGTAGGTGTCTCAGTAGGATACAGCTGGCAAAATACTGTAGGTAAAGAGCATATTCACAGAGAGGTAGAGCCAGGGGAGTAGTAAAATAGCTTTATAGAGGCCCCCAAAAGTGCCACCCCCACCCATACCCCCGCCCACCTCCCAGTGACAGGCGAGGTACAATAAAATAAAAACTCCACGTCAAGGCTCTGGCATGATCTCCCTAACCCCAAGACACAGGCAGAAAGAGCTATCTGAAGAGGCTCCGGATTCACAGCTATCACTCTCCCCCCTCTTCTCTTCTCCCTCTCCCCCGTCATTATCTCCCGAGCCAAGACTGGAGAGGTCTGAAGAGGCTTTCAAATCCAGTGAAGCCTGTCACGTTACAAAAACATGTCGCTTTAAACTAAATGTAAAATATCAGTAATTGAAGCGATAAATCCGCTGTTGTTTTTTTCTTCTCTTCTACCCCTATCCTATTTCCTTCCCTAACCCTCGCTCCCTCTCTCTGTGTCTTTCTCTCTCTTTTTTTGTGAGAGTACTTTTGATGAGCGGTAAATTGGAAATTATTTTGTGTTGTAATGCCACGCTGAAACGTCTTCCCATTACCATCCGTCAGTCATCGCCGACAGAGAAATTACTCAACTGTCAATCTGGCTATGAAAAGAGGTGGTGGGAGGAAGGGGGGGATGTGAGACTGATCAATAAAGAGAGGGGTGGAGGTGGGGTCCATCATAATGCTTCTGTTGTGATTGAATAAATCAAAGCTGTGGTGGAATTTACAGTGAGGGAAAAAAGTATTTGATCCCCTGCTGATTTTGTACGTTTGCCCACTGACAAAGAAATTATCAGTCTATAATTTTAATGGTAGGTTTATTTGAACAGTGAGAGACAGAATAACAACAAAAAAATCCAGAAAAACGCATGTGAAAAATTGTATAAATTGATTTGCATTTTAATGAGGGAAATAAGTATTTGACCCCCTCTCAATCAGAAAGATTTCTGTCTCCCAGGTGTCTTTTATACAGGTAACGAGCTGAGATTAGGAGCACACTCTTAAATGGAGTGATCCTAATCTCAGCTTGTTACCTGTATAAAAGACACCTGTCCACAGAAGCAATCAATCAATCAGATTCCAAACTCTCCACCATGGCCAAGACCAAAGAGCTCTCCAAGGATGTCAGGGACAAGATTGTAGACCTACACAAGGCTGGAATGGGCTACAAGACCATCGCCAAGCAGCTTGTTGAGAAGGTGACAACAGTTGGTGCGATTATTTGCAAATGGAAGAAACACAAAAGAACTGTCAATCTCCCTCGGCCGTGTTTGGAGGAGGAGGAATGCTGCCTATGACCCCAAGAACACCATCCCCACCGTCAAACATGGAGGTGGAAACATTATGCTTTGGGGGTGTTTTTCTGCTAAGGGGACAGGACAACTTCACCGCTTCACCGGGACGATGGACGGGGCCATGTACCGTCAAATCTTGGGTGAGAACCTCCTTCCCTCAGCCAGGGCATTGAAAATGGGTCGTGGATGGGTATTCCAGCATGACAATGACCCAAAACACACAGCCAAGTCAACAAAGGAGTGGCTAAAGAAGAAGCACATTAAGGTCCTGGAGTGGCCTAGCCAGTCTCCAGACCTTAACCCCATAGAAAATCTGTGGAGGGAGCTGAAGGTTCGAGTTGCCAAACGTCAGCCTCAAAACCTTAATGACTTGGAGAAGATCTGCAAAGAGGAGTGGGACAAAATCCCTCCTGAGATGTGAGCAAACCTGGTGGCCAACTACAAGAAACGTCTGACCTCTGTGATTGCCAAGGTTTTGCCACCAAGTACTAAGTCATGTTTTGCAGAGGGGTCAAATACCTATTTCCCTCATTAAAATGCAAATCAATTTATAAAAATTTTCACATGCATTTTTCTGGATTTTTTTATTGTTATTCTGTCTCTCACTGTTCAAATAAACCTACCATTAAAATTATAGACTGACATTTTCTTTGTCAGTGGGCAAATGTACAAAATCAGCAGGGGATCAAATACTTTTTTCCCTCACTTTAGCTGTATTCTTATTACCCTCACACACACCATTTTTTTGTCCATTTAAAATAACATCAAGTTGATCAGAAATACAGTGTAGATATTTTTAATGTTGTAAATGACTATTGTAGCTGGAAACGGCTGATTGTTAATGGAATATCTACATAGGCGTACAGTTCTGTGAAGGGAGTAGTACACAGTGTTGTACCAGATCTTCAGTTTCTTGGCAATTTCTCGCATGGAATAGCCTTCATTTCTTCGAACAAAAATAGACTGACGAGTTTCATTAGAAAGTACTGGCAATTTTGATGCTCCAGACGCTCAACTAGTCTAAAGAAGGCCAGTTTTATTGCTTCTTTAATCAGTACAACAGTTTTCAGCTGTGCTAAGATAATTGCAAAAGGGTTTTCTAATGATCAATTACCCTTTTAAAATGATAAACTTGGATTAGCTAACACAACGTGCCATTGGAACACAGGAGTGATGGTTGCTGATAATGGGCCTTGATGCCTATGTAGATATTCCATAACAAATCTGCCGTTTCCAGCTACAATAGTCATTTCCAACATTAACAATGTCTACACTGTATTTCTGATCAATTTGATGTTACTTTTCTTTCAAAAACAAGGACATTTCTAAGTGACCCCAAACTTTTGAACGGTAGCGTATATACACTGAGTGAACAAAACATTAAGAACACCTTTCTATATATATAAAGATTAAGAATCTGCAATGGTTAGAAGTGTGTAGTAAGGATGATCCTGAAATGTCACTAAGTTTATAAAATTAAAATTATTCATGAGTATAGCTAACAAGCATGCCCATTTAAGAAAATGCACTGTGAGGTCAAACGGTGCCCCATCGATTGATGATGAGCTGAGAAATGTAATGATTCAACGTTATGATGCCAAAAAAGCAGCAGATAAATCTGGTACTCTGTTTGATAAGCAAAGTTATTGTAAATGAAGAAATCTTGTGACCAAGCTAAACAAAGGAAGAAGAAGAGATTCTATCAGAACAACATTGATGAAGTGAAGAGTGATGGGAAAAAACTGTGGAGAACGTTGAACACTATTATGGGTAGGAATTCGAACATGTCCACCTCTTTTGTTGAATCAGAGGGTATATTTATTACAAAACCACACAACATCGCTAACTACTTTAATGAATGTTTTACAGGCAAAGTGGACAAGTTGAGGAATGCTATGATTCCAACTGATGGCTCCATGTCATTTACTCTTATAAAAGATTATATCATGAAGGAGAGGCAACGCATGTTCGAATTTCACGAAGTAGAAAGGGAAGAAGGATGCTGTTGTCTCTTTCGGATGACACGTCACCTGGTACAGATAATCTTGACGCCAAATTACTTAAGAGTTACAGCTAACCAAATATCTACCCCAATCTCTCGTATTTTTAATAAGTGCTTGATGTATGGGGTGTGGTCAGACATCTGGAAAGAGTCAAAGGTTGTTCCACTACCTAAGGATAAAATAAAATATGCATTCACTGATCTTAATAGTCTTCCTATAAGCTTGCTGCCTGTTTTTCTTAACCTTTATTTAACTAAACAAGTCAGTTAAGAACAAATTCTTATTTACAATGACGGCCTACCCGGCCAAACCCAGACGACGCTGGGCCAATTGTGTGCCGCCCTATGGGACTGCCAATCACGGACATTTGTGATACAGCCTGGATTTGAACCAAGGACTGTAGTGCATTAGATCGCTGCACCACTTGGGAGCCCAAGTAAATGAAGTAAATTATTGGAAAATTGTATCTGTACAAATCAAGGATTATTTCTCATGTAATGGTCTGATAACAGGTTTTCAGTATGCATACAAAGAAGGGCATTCTACGAGTACGGCCTTTAGCACAAATGACAGATGACTGGTTAAAAAGTATGGATGACAGGAAGTTAGTTGATGCAGTGTTGCTAGATTGCAGTGCTGCTTTTGATGTAATTGATCATGAACTGTTACTAGGTAAACTAAAATGTTATGGTTTTAAGTCTGCAGCTCTATCCAGGAGAAGGCTAAAAGCATTATTTAATGGTAGCTTTTCAAACAGTAAAGATACACACTGTGGTGTTCCTCAAGGAAGCTGCCTAGGCCCACTTCTCTATCTTTACTAATGATTTACCTTCAGTACTGAACAAAGCAAGAGTGGTAATGTATGCTGATGACTCTACAATGTATAGCGCAGCATCAGAATGTAATGAGCTAACAGATGTACTGAGTAGTGAACTAAGAATGGTGTCTGAGTGGGTTGATATGAACAAATTGGTGTTGAACATTTCTAAAACTAAATGTATTCTATATGGTTCAAAATATATGCTTGCTGATGATCCCCAATTGAATTTGTCAATGAATAGAACACAAAAAAACAAAACTACTACATCATGTTGGACGCAGCTTTATCATGGTCAGAACACATAGATAATATTGGTATTAAGATGGGTAAGGGAATTTCTGTTACAAGAAAATATTCAGAGTATGTAGCACTCTGAATCAGGTGATTCAATCCCTGGTCCTATCACACTTAGAGTACTGTCCAGTTATATGGTCATCTGCAGCAAAGAAATATATTTAAAAAACTCCAAATCGCTCAAAACAGGGCTGTAAGATTATCTCTTCATTGCTCTAACCGTATGAATATTATCCAAATGCATCAGAATCTCTCATGGCTTCACGTTGAAAACAAATTACTATCCAGTCTTCTAATTTTCTTTAGAAATGTTTTTTTTTTTTTTTTTTTTTTTAAACCACAGTATTTTTCAGGCCAGTTATTACATACTAGCAACACGCATAACCAGCAAACCAGACAGGTAAATTCAGGGCATCTAAGACAACCTAAGCCAAGGACAAATCGCCTTAAATCTACAGTTTTATTTAGAGCCATAGCTGAATGGAACTCTTTACCAATCCATATTTCTCAGGCAAAAAGTAAATCCACCTTCAAGAAAAAAATGTAAGAACATCTAATGCGATAGACCAGTGGTTCCCAAACCTTTTATAGTCCCGTACCCTTTCATACATTCAACCTCCAGCTGCATACCCCCTCTAGCACCAGGGTCAGCGCACTCTCAAATGTTGTTTTTACCATCATTATAAGCCTGCCACACACACACCATATGATACATTTATTAAACATAAGAATGCATGTGAGTTTTTGTTACAACCCGGCTCGTGGGAAGTGACAAAGAGCTCTTATAGGACCAGGGCACAAATAATAATATAATAATAATTAATACATTTTGCTCTTTATTTAGCCATCTTACATGTAAAACCTTATTTGTTCATCAAAAATTGTGAGTAACTTACCACAGATTAATGAGAAGGGAGTACTTGAATGGATGCACATAACTCTGCAATGTTGGGTTGTATTGGAGAGAGTCTCAGTCTTAAATCATTTTCCACACACAGTCTGTGCCTGTATTTAGTTTTCATGCTAGTGAGGGCCGAGAATCCACTCTCACATAGGTACGTGGTTGCAAAGGGCAGCAGTGTCTTAATAGCGCAATTTGCCAAGGCAGGATACTCTGAACGCAGCCCATTCCAGAAATCTGGCAGTGGCTTCTGATTAAATTCAATTTTCACAGAACCGCTTGTAGCAATTTCGATGAGACTCTCTTGTTCAGATATCGGTAAGTGGACTGGAGGCAGGGCATGAAAGGGATAACGAATCCAGTTGTTTGTGTCATCCGTTTCGGGAAAGTACCTGCGTAATTGCGCACCCAACTCACTCAGGTGCTAAACTATATCACATTTGACATTGTCCTTAAGCTTGAGTTCATTTGCACACAAAAAATCATACAATGATGGAAAGACCTATGTGTTCAGGCGAGAAAAAACATCACCCAGATAGGCCAGTCGTGTGAGAAACTCGTCATCATGCAAGCGGTCAGACAAGTGAAAATTATGGTCAGTAAAGAAAACTAAGTTCGTCTCTCAATTCAAAAAATGTGTCAATACTTTGCCCCTTGATAACCAGCGCACTTCTGTATGTTGTAAAAGCATTACATGGTCGCTGCCCATTTCATTGCATAGTGCAGAAAATACACGAGAGTTCAGGGGCCTTGATTTAAGTTAACCATTTTCACTGTAGTGTCCAAAACGTCTTTCAAGCTGTCAGGCATTCCCTTGGCAGCAAGAGCCTCTCGGTGGATGCTGCAGTGTACCCAAGTGGAGTTGGTAGCAACTGCTTGCACGTGCGTTACCACTCCACTATGTCTCCCTGTCATGGCTTTCGCACCATCAGTACAGATACCAACACATCTTGACCACAAAAGTCCATTTGATGTCACAAAGCTGTCCAGTACTTTCAAAATATCCTCTCCTGTTGTCCTGGTTTCCAGTGGTTTGTAGAAGAGGATGTCTTCCTTAATTGACCCCCCATAAACGTAACAGACATATACCAGGAGCTGTGCCAGGCCCGCCACGTCTGTTGACTCATCCAGCTGTAACGCATAGAATTCACTGGCTTGTATGCGAAGCAGTAATTGCTTCAGAACATCTCCTGCCATGTCACTGATGCATCGTGAAACAGTGTTGTTTGATGAAGCAATATAGTTTTTGGGGCCTTTTCCCACAGCATTTTTTTTTTTATGGTTTATTATTTTTATTTAACCTTTATTTAACCAGGTAGGCTAGTTGAGAACAAGTTCTCATTTACAACTGCGACCTGGCCAAGATAAAGCAAAGCAGTGCGACACAAACAACAGCATAGAGTTACACATAGAATAAACAAACATACAGTCAATAATACAATAGAAAAAGTCTATATACAGTGTGTGCAAATGAGGTAAGATAAGGGAGGTAAGGCAATAAATAGGCCACAGTGGCAAAGTAATTACAATATAGCAAATAAACACTGGAGTGATAGATATGCAGAAGATGAATGTGCAAGTAGAGATACTGGGGTGCAAAGGAACAAAATAAATAAATAACAGTATGGGGAAGAGGTAGTTGGATGGGCTTTTAAGAATGTAAAATGTCAGAATAATAGTAAAGAGAACGATTTATTTCAGCTTTTCTTTCTTTCATTGCATTCCCAGACGTTTATATACACTCAATTAGTATTTGGTAGCATTGCTTTTAAATTGTATAACTTGGGTCAAATGTTTCGGGTAGCCTTCCCAAAAGCTTGTAGAATTTTGGCCCAATCTTCATGACAGAGCTGTTGTAACTGAGTCAGGTTTGTAGGCCTCCTTACTCACACACGCTTTTTCAGTTCTGCCCAAAAATGTTCTATACCTTGACTTTGTTGTCCTTAAGCCATTTTGCCACAACTTTGGAAGTATGCTTGGGGTCATTGTCCATTTGGAAGACCCATTTGCAACCAAGCTTTAACTTCCTGACTGATGTCTTGAGATGTTGCTTCAATATATCCACATAATTCTCCTTCCTCGTGATGCCATCTATTTTGTGAAGTGCACCAGTCCCTCCTGTAGCAAAGCACCCCCACAACATGATGCTGCCACCCCAGGGCTTCACGGTTGGGATGGTGTTCTTCGGCTTGCAAGCCTCCCCCTTTTTCTTCCAAACATAACAATGGTCATTATGGCCAAACAGTTATATTTTTGTTTCATCAGACAAGGGCATTTCTCCAAAAAGTACGATCTTTGTCCCCATGTGCAGTTGCAATCCGTAGTCTGGCTTTTTTATGGCGGTTTTGGAGCAGTGGCTTCTTCCTTGCTGAGCGGCCTTTCAGGTTATGTCGATATAGAACTTGTTTTACTGTGGATATAGATACTTTTGTACCTGTTTCCTCCAGCATCTTCACAAGGTCCTTTGCTGTTGTTCTGGGATTGATTTGCACTTTTCGCACCAAAGTACGTTCATCTCTAGGAGACAGAACGTGCCTCCTTCCTGAGCGGTACGACGGCTGCGTGGTCCCATGGTGTTTATACTTGCGTACTATTGATTGTACAGATGAACGTGGCATTTGGAAATTGCTCGCAAGGATGAACCAGACTTGTGGAGGTCTACAATTCTTTTTCTGAGGTCTTGGCTGATTTCTTTTGATTGTCCCATGATGTCAAGCAAAGAGGCACTGAGTTTGAAGGTAGGCCTTGAAATACATCCACAGGTACACCTCCAATTGACTCCAATTATGTCAATAAGCCTATCAGAAGCTTCTAAAGCCATGTGTCGCGGTGTGCGCTACTGGGATGAAATCAGGTGCAGGAGAGCGGAAGGTGTCGTAAAGGCGCACACTTTAATGGCATAGGAAAACAAAAGGAAGGAACGCAACAATGCGTCAACTATCCTAGGCCAATACAATAAAGTGTCTAGCGCTAACGACTAAACACAGTCCAACAAATGTAACAAAATACAAAATACAAATACGGGTGANGAACGTGCCTCCTTCCTGAGCGGTATGACGGCTGCGTGGTCCCATGGTGTTTATACTTGCGTACTATTGATTGTACAGATGAACGTGGCATTTGGAAATTGCTCGCAAGGATGAACCAGACTTGTGGAGGTCTACAATTCTTTTTCTGAGGTCTTGGCTGATTTCTTTTGATTGTCCCATGATGTCAAGCAAAGAGGCACTGAGTTTGAAGGTAGGCCTTGAAATACATCCACAGGTACACCTCCAATTGACTCCAATTATGTCAATAAGCCTATCAGAAGCTTCTAAAGCCATGTGTCGCGGTGTGCGCTACTGGGGTGAAATCAGGTGCAGGAGAGCGGAAGGTGTCGTAAAGGCGCACACTTTAATGGCATAGGAAAACAAAAGGAAGGAACGCAACAATGCGTCAACTATCCTAGGCCAATACAATAAAGTGTCTAGCGCTAACGACTAAACACAGTCCAACAAATGTAACAAAATACAAATACGGGTGAACAAACGTTACCCAGACAAACGAGCCTGGTTCTACACACACACGTAACAATGAATAATTCCACACAACGGCATGACATAATTCACCGGAATAAATACATGCCGCAATCACTGGAATACAAACCAGGTGCGAGGTGAACAAGACAAAAGCAAAAGAACAGATAAATATAACAGAGCGGCGATGGCTAGAAAGCCGGTGACGTCGACCGCCGAACGCCGCTCGAACAAGGAGAGGAGGTGACTTCGGTGGAAGTCGTGACACCATGACATCCTTTTCTGGAGTTTTCCAAGCTGTTTAAAGGCACAGTCAACTTAGTGTAACTTCTGACCGACTGGAATTGTGATACAGTGAATTATAAGTGAAATAATCTGTCTGTAAATAATTGTTGGAAAAATTACTTGTGTCATGCACAAAGTAGATGTCCTAACCGACTTGCCAAAACTATAGTTTGTTAACAAGAAATTTGTGGAGTGGTTGAAAAACGACTTAACTTCTTTGGCAGCAGCGCACGAGGTGACTGTTTTGGAGAGCCTGGAGTGCCCAAAGTAAAATGCCTCCCATTCAGGCCCAGAAAATAGGATATGCACATATTTAGTACCATTGGATAGGAAACACTCTGAATTTTCTAAAAGTGTTAACATTTTGTCTGTGAGTATAACAGAATGGATATGGCAGGCAAAAACCCGAGGAATTTCTGTCCTGGAAAAAGTGGTTTTGACAGATTGCCTCATTTAGAACCCCTCCCTTATGAAAATGCCCATATAAGGGCATGGATGTCAACAGTCTAGAGAAAGTGTTCTGATTCTTTTTAGATGCTTTTAGAGCAGAGAAGAAGACGAATAAGGAAGTGTCCACGCAGATGTCAATACAAGTAAATGCGCGCTCCCGGCTGGCACGTTCTTTAGTTTTTTCCTTTCTTATCGCCCAGTTTATATTCCGGTTGAAATATTATACTATTTATACATAAAAGTGTTCCTAAGGATACATTTAAAATTATGTTTGATTGTTCTTGGACAAGTTTATAGGTATAAGTTGAACGAGTTCTCTTCACGTTTCAATGGAGGAGTCGACGCTCTATTTTCTCATTATAACGCGCCAACCAAACTGAGATTTATGGATATAATACATTACTTTTTCTAACAAAAGAACCATGGATTGTCTTCGTTGGACACTTGGGAAGCCCTCAGCAGAAGTTCTTCAAAAGGTAATTGATTTGTTTTCGCTGTGAAATGTGTT
>QNTS01002227.1:259110-272953 GCA_003317085.1 Hucho hucho
TGTTATCAGTATAAAAGACACCTGTCCACAACCTCAAACAGTCACACTCCAAACTCCACTATGGCCAAGACCAAAGAGCTGTCAAAGGACACCAGAAACAAAATTGTAGACCTGCACCAGGTTGGGAAGACTGAATCTGCAATAGGTAAGCAGCTTGGTTTGAAGAAATCAACTGTGGGAGCAATTATTAGGAAATGGAAGACATACAAGACCACTGATAATCTTCCTCGATCTGGGGCTCCACGCAAGATCTCACCCCGTGGGGTCAAAATGATCACAAGAACGGTGAGCAAAAATCCCAGAACCACACGGGGGGACCTAGTGAATGACCTGCAGAGAGCTGGGACCAAAGTAACAAAGCCTACCATCAGTAACACACTACGCCGCCAGGGACTCAAATCCTGCAGTGACAGACGTGTCCCCCTGCTTAAGCCAGTACATGTTCAGGCCCGTCTGAAGTTTGCTAGAGAGCATTTGGATGATCCAGATGAGGATTGGGAGAATGTCATATGGTCAGATGAAACCAAAATATAACTTTTTGGTAAAAACTCAACTCGTCGTGTTTGGAGGACAAAGAACACCATACCTACTGTGAAGCATGGGGGTGGAAACATCATGCTTTGGGGCTGTTTTTCTGCAAAGGGACCAGGACGACTGATCTGTGTAAAGGAAAGAATGAATGGGGCCATGTATCGTGAGATTTTGAGTGAAAACCTCCTTCCATCAGCAAGTGCATTGAAGATGAAACGTGGCTGGGTCTTTCAGCATGACAATAATCCCAAACCCACCACCCGGGCAACGAAGGAGTGGCTTCGTAAGAAGCATTTCAAGGTCCTGGAGTGGCCTAGCCAGTCTCCAGATCTCAACCCCATAGAAAATCTTTAGAGGGAGTTGAAAGTCCGTGTTGCCCAGCGACAGCCCCAAAACATCACTGCTCTAGAGGAGATCTGCATGGAGGAATGGGCCAAAATACCAGCAACAGTGTGTGAAAACCTTGTGAAGACTTACAGAAAACGTTTGACCTCTGTCATTGCCAACAAAGGGTATATAACAAAGTATTGAGATAAACTTTTGTTATTGACCAAATACTTATTTTCCACCATAATTTGCAAATAAATTCATTAAAAATCCTACAATATGATTTTCTGGATTTTTTTCCTCATTTTGTCTGTCATAGTTGAAGTGTACCTATGATGAAAATTACAGGCCTCTCTCATCTTTTTAAGTGAGAGAACTTGCACAATTGGTGGCTGACTAAATACTTTTTTTCCCCACTGTAAGTCAGAATCGTCCAGAGTAGTGATGCTGGACAGGCGGGCAGGTGCTGGCAGCGATCGGTTGAAGAGCATGCATTTAGTTTTACTTGCATTTAAGAGCAGTTTGAGGCCACGGAAGGAGAGTTGTATGGCATTGAAGCTCGTCTGGAGGGTAGTTAACACAGTGTCCAAAGAAGGGCCAGAAGTATACAGAATGGTGTCGTCTGCATAGAGGTGGATCATAGAATCACCAGCAGCAAAAGCGACATCATTGATGTATACAGAGAAGAGAGTCGGCCCGAGAATTGAACCCTGTGGCACCCCCATAGAGACTGCCAGAGGTCCGGACAACAGGCCCTCCGATTTGACACACTGAACTCTGAGAAGTAGTTGGTGAACCAGGCGAGGCAGTCATTTGAGAAACCAAGGCTGTTGAGTCTGCCGATAAGAATGTGGTGATTGACAGAGTCGAAAGCCTTGGCCAGGTCGATGAATACAGCTGCACAGTATTGTCTTTTATCGATGGCGGTTATGATATCGTTTATGACCTTGAGCGTGGCTGAGGTGCACCCATGACCAGCTCAGAAACCAGATTGCATAGCGGAGAAGGTACGGTGGGATTCGAAATGGTCGGTGATCTGTTTAATTAACTTGGCTTTCGAAGACCTAGAAAGGCAGGGTAGGACAGATATACGTCTGTAGCAGTTTGGGTCTACAGTGTCTCCCCCTTTGAAGAGGGGGATGACCACGGCGGAGGTTGAACAGGCTAGTAATAGGGTTTGTAACAATTTCGGCAGATAATTTTAGAAAGAGAGGGTCCAGATTGTCTAGCCCGGCTGATATGTAGGGGTCCAGATTTTGCAGCTCTTTCAGGACATCAGCCATCTGGATTTGGGTGAAGGAGAAATGGGGGAGGCTTGGGCGAGTTGCTGTGTGGGGTGCAGGGCTGTTGACCGGGGTATTGGTAGCCAGGTGGAAAGCATGGCCAGCCGTAGAAAAATGCTTATGGAAATTCTCCATTATCGTAGATTTATCGGTGGTGACAGTGTTTCCTAGCCTCAGTGCAGTGGGCAGCTGGGAGGAGGTGCTCTTATTCTCCATGAACTTTTTTGAGTTTGTGCTACAGGATGCAAATTTCTGTTTGAAAAAGCTAGCCTTAGGTTTCCTAACTGCCTGTGTATATTGGTTCCTAACTTCCCTGAAAAGTTGCATATCACGGGGGCTATTCGATGCTAATGCAGTACGCCACAGGATGTTTTTGTGCTGGTCAAGGGCAGTCAGATCTGGAGTGAACCAAGGGCTATATCTGTTCCTGGTTCTACAGTTTTTTAATGGGGCATGCTTATTTAAGATGGTGAGGAAAGCACCCCTTTAAAGAATAACCAGGCATCCTCTACTGACGGGATGAGGTCAATATCCTTCCAGGGTACCCGGGCCAGGTCAATTAGAAAGTCCCAACTATATCCACAGCCACCACAATAGTATGGGGCTTGCCTGTCCTAGCCACTCGGTAGCTCACCATATAAGACGCTTCTAGCCCCTTCTTATTAATGGTATCTGTTGCTTTTATACTTATCTTAATACTTAATTCTCGCAAAAAAAAACTCTGGCGGCTTATTTTTCAAATTTTTCAAAGTGAAGGTTTCATTGAGTTGTGAGATAGTACTTTTGCACATATAACACACTGTGGCTGAGGAAAGGCACTACTTCCAATATAAGTGAACCCCAAATCAATGTAGTTCTCATCATATTTGCGCCTCTTCGATGGTCCCTGTCTGTTGTTCGGTGCTTTCCCGGGCAGTAGCTCTTCGGCTGCATCAGATTCACAACTGTCAGTGTCCATGCTAGCTGGGCTAACAACAAATGTAGAAGTACTGATGCTAGCATTGGATGTGCTCGTGGAAGCAGAACAACTTCTGTCATCGACAGGTGCAGGTGTAGTACTGCTGGTAGTAGCAGTACTACCAATAGAGCTGGTATGTGTCTCTATGGATGCCATTTATCAATTTTCGAGCAAACGGAATGAGCAGCAGCTATGTTTGGCTACATACGGACCGTTAGTGGTATTCCCGCAAGAGAGTAACGGTTAATGTGATGTTCATTATTTGACTAGGCTACCTGTATTTGACATTGTGTTGTTATTTCGCTGAACACTAGATGGTTTAATATTATTTTTGGCAGTGAAACGAGGCAACTCAGGCGAGAAAATACTCACCCAAATGTATAGCCCGTTGGAAAATATAAATGGACTGTTTGAAAATGTGAAGAAAAAAATGTGATTCACATTGTTATTTGGCGTACCCCCGACGGCATTGCGCGTAGCCCTGGGGTGGAATACCTGCGCTAGACCATATGACTGGACAGGAAATAGAAAGCATCAACTGAATGTTAAATGTGTTTCCTGTCAGGTATTTTAATTGTCTGTATTGTCTACTTGTTAAATGTTTGTAAAGTCTTAATTTGTAATTGTTTGTAATGTGTTGTTAATTGGTGTTGGACCCCAGGAAGATTAGCTAACGTTATGGCGTTAGCTAATGGGGATCCTAATAAAAATTAACTTATTCATCTTTGCCTCAATCCTGACTAGTCTCCCAGTCCCTGCCGCTGACAAACATTCCTACAGCCTGATGCTGCCACCACCATGCTTCACCATAGGCATGGTGCTAGGTTGTTGTTTCTACAATCAAGTTGTAGAAACATCTCAAATATTACCAATGGAAACAGCATGCACCTGAGCACAATTTCGAGTCCAATAGCATAATAAGGTATTTATGTTTTTCGTTTTTGATACATTTGCAAAACATTTCTAAAAACCTGTTTTCGCTTTTTCATTAAGGGGTATTGTGTGTAGATTGCTGAGGAAATTGTTTTCTTTAATCCATTTTAGAATAAGGCTGTAACGTAACAAAATGTGGAAAAAGTCAAGGGGTCTGAATACTTTCCGAAGGCACTGTAATTGTGTGTGTGGAGTAAATATATGAGGTAGTCATTCAAAAATAATGTAAACACTATTATTGCACACGGAGTGCGTCCATGCAACTTAATACGTGACTTGTTAAGCAAATGTTTACTCCTGAACTTATTTAGGCTTGCTATAACAAAGGGGTTGAATACATTTCAGCTTTTCATTTTTTATTAATTTGTAAAAATATTTAAAAAAACATCAATCCACTTTCACATTATGGGGTATTGTGTGTCAGACAGTGACCACCAATCCATTTTTAAGTTCAGGCTGTAACACAACAAAAAGTGGAAAAATTCAAGGCTGGTAAATACTTTCTGAAGGCACTCTATTTGTCTGTTTCCCTCTACAATGCCCACAAGCCCCACAGGACTCATTAGAACAGAGTGGACAATACCTGCCACTAAATCAGACAGGAAAAAGAACATCCTTAATGGTGATGTTCTTTTCTACACAGAAGATCATACAAAATCATTCCCGATGATCTTCTGAACTTCCCAATACCTTTCTGATGTCTTTCAGTCATTTCAAACCATTCTGTCAAATAGATTTGTAATAGACTGCCATAGCCCAATTGAATCAATTGTTTGGTCCCCACAAGGATAAGAAAACAAACGTGTGTGTGTGTGTGTGCATACAGTATGTGTGATATGTGTGTGTAATGGCGATTGTGTGCCCAGCTGTACGTGTGTGTGTGTTTTGCTGTGTTGAGTGGCTCAGCGGTATAGTAACCGAGTGAGAGAGAGAGAGTGAGAACGCCTGTATTGCTCAATGCTAAATTAATTGCACCAATTATTCACGGAGAGAGTTGTCTAGTGGCGGCCTTCGGGGGGCGAGGCCATGACCGCTCTCCCTCATTTTTAATTGGCTGTCCTGTTGAATAATTGATTGGCGCAAATGCGAAATGGATGGTAAGGTCCAAGTGTCTTTCATCACACCAGGCCGGCCTCTCTGACAGCCAGGCACAAACAAACTCGCTGCTCTCCACAATAAACAAACATGGGGAATAAATCCACACACAGCGGACACTGGGAAGGCTGCACATACAGATAGGACTTCACACACAAACTCGCACACACGCACACGCACACACACAGGCTGGACAGAGAGATGTTTTGAACTTCACTCAGCATGTATTGACCTAACAACACTGGGAATGTACAGAAGCACAGAAACTACGTTGGATTGGATAACGATGTCTGCAAAGCTGAAGGATTCCTTTCCAACGCAGTGTGTGTGATGTTGATGAGAATAAAATAGGACTGGTGAATGACTGAGCAACCCAGAGTGAGAGGGACCTACATTACGGCAAAGAGGAGGGGAGGGGGAAAGATTGTAAAATCTGTTTGTTAGAACCAGTGGTGCTAATATTGGTCTAGTGAACCCAGTCCACATATGACCATTCGATACCAATTGAGGCTGCACATAGCATCACACACACCCTACCCCTCCTAGCAAACACACATACCCCTCGCCAGTAATCAAAGGCTATTAACTCCGTGCTTTCACAACAAAACAGATGTAAGATTCATGAGTGGTGTGGGCCAGTGACTGTTGTCTTTACCTACAGGCTAGTAAAAAAACAATTAGTGTAGCTTTGGCCCCATTGTCCGGCACGATCTATAGTCCCTGATAGTCTTATAAGCCTATTGACCGAGTGAAGCGGTTCTCTCTGAACTCCATCTCTAGCAGACACACACAGAGAGAGAGAGAGAGAGAGAGAGAGAGAGAGAGAGAGAGAGAGAGAGAGAGAGAGAGAGAGAGACCCTCCTCCTGGATTAAGACTCAGCTCTGCAAGCCCTGACACAATCAGAGATGAAAGACAGAGGCTGGGCATGTTACCTAGTGTGGGGAAGGACCCTCAGAACATGGATCTATGGATGGAGAGGTGTATGTGTGGGGATGGGGGAGGGGGGAGGGAGGCAGGCTGTGTGTGTGTGTGCATGTAGGTGCGTTTTTCTTTGTATCTGAGTGGTTAAGCTTCCCGCACTCTCCCTGAAGAGCGTGTCACCAGTCCGGTGCAACCTGGGCCGGCTCAACGCACCAGACCTCCAGTGCGCCTTCCCAGTCCGGTACGTCCAGTGCCAGCTCCCCGCACTCGCCCTGAAGAGCGTGTCACCAGTCCGGTGCAACCTATGCTGGCTCCACGCACCAGGCCTCCAGTGCGCCTTCCCAGCCCGGTACGTCCTGTGCCGGCTCCACGCACCAGGCCTCCAGTGCGCCTTCCCAGCCCGGTGCCTAGGCCGGAGACTTCATCTGCGCCGGTGCCCAGTCCAGGCACGGCGTGCAGTCCTGCTCCTAGGCCGGAGCCTTCATCTGCGCCGGTGCCCAGTCCAGGCACGGTGTTCAGCCCGGTTACTTGCCCGGATCCGGGGTCTGAGCGGGTGCTACGTCCTGCACCGGAGCTGCCACCAACGCTAGTGGCCCACCAGAACCCTCCCTGAATCTAGTTTCAGGTCGGAGTCCGCACCTTTGGGGGGGAGGGGGGTACTGTCACGTCCTGGTCATAGAGAGCCCTCTGGGTTCCTATGGTGATTTAGGTTAGGACGTGACTAGGGGGGTTTTTGTCTAGTGGTAAATCTATGTTGGTTTTGTGTATGGTTCCCAATTAGAGGCAGCTGATTGTCGTTACCTCTAATTGGGGATCATACTTATTTGTTCTGTTTCCCACCTGCTTTTGTGGGATATTGTTTCTGGTTAGTGCGTGTGAGCGCTACTTATTGTTACGATCTGTTTCGTCAATATTATTGTATGTTCCACGTTCAATAAATATGTGGAACGTCATGCACGCTGCGCCTTGGTCCATTTCTGAGAACGATCGTAACAACAAGCTTATTTTCTACCTTTTCATTTGAACATTCACAGTCATTTGAACGTTCCCAGACTCCAGATAGCTGGAGTATAAAGTATTCAAATAAATCACGTCAGTGAGTGGTTCTCACTTTTAATAAATGTATGTTGTAATCACCCAATAGAAATCAAATGTTATCTTCATTATTAATCAAATCCAAGAATGATGCAAGAATATCTATATGTTTTTTTCGTAAAGACTACTCCATAGATATGGCTCTTCTGTAACTCTCGGATAAAATCTTTACAGCCCTGAACAGCAATGAATACGCTCTTGGCACCTTTTAGATTTATCCAAAGCGTTTGACACGGTTGATCATGAAATTACTTTCTAAATTGCATTATTGCAGTTTTCATGATTATACATATAATTGGTTATTTAGTTATGTTTATCATAGAGAACAATTTGTTTATGTAAACGGCTGTGCATCAACCAGGACCAAGATATCCTGTGGTGTGTCACAGCGTTTGATAATCAGACCTTTGTTATTCCTAATCTATATCAATGACCTTGCTGCTGTGTCTTCTACCGTACCTCCCATTCTCTTTGCTGATCATACCAATTACATTATATCACACAAGAATTTGGATTCACTAATTAATGAAGCCAACTCAGGTATGGCAACATTTTCTGAATTATTCCAGATTAACAAATTATCTTCAAATGTTAAAAAAATCTAACTATTAAATTCACTAGTAAGAATAAGAAATATTGTGAAAAAAAAAGCCAGAATCTCAATTGGTGGGAATGAAATGGAACAAGTCACATTCACTAGATTCCTAGGAGTTCTAATTGATGAAAAGTTATCCTGGAAAGATCTTATTCAATTTGTCAGTAGGACTTTGCAATTAATTGCAATTCATCTGATCACTCTTCATGACATTCTGGAGTATATGCAAATTGCCATCATACAAACTGAGGCAGCAGAATTTGTGAAAATTAATATTTGTGTCATTCTCAAAACTTTTGGCCACGACTGTACACAAATTACTCATGAAACAAAATACATTTGCAAAAATGTCTAATTACCTGGCTCCAGCTGCACCTTCGTTTAAGAAACTCAATATCTTGTCTATTTCCGACATTAATGTACGCCAATTATGCACTTTCATCTACAAATACTCATACCTCCCAGACAGTTTACCTAAACCCTTCAAATGGTTTCTTCCAGGTTCATTCTGAAATCCATCCATATAAACACAAGACACTGTGATAACCTTCACCCTCCCCACTGCCACACCTCACATGGTCAGTTTCTCTATCAGATACAGAGGTACCACACTCTGGAATTCTTATCTTCACATAGCGAAAAAACCTCGACATCCCTCAATAACTTTAAGTGAAGACCGTGGGTCTGCCTGATGAATCAATCTACCCAATATTCCCCTCCATGTAGCCTAACTCACTCACACACACACACCTTTTTTTTCTTGTATAATGAGTATATCATGTCCAATTAAAATGAACATGCTTTGTGTAACTAATATCTGATATCTTATTTTTATTTTTGTTCTTATATTCGTAGCGTGGTTTCCATATAAGCCCTTTTTGGCTTCCAACCTCAACTGCACACCATTTTTATCCGTTATTTTTCTCTGTACTGTTTTGTCTTTCACTTCTTTTCTTTGGTGCAAATAAATAAAACCTAAAAAAACAGGTATGCACACTCAACCGGAGGAATGCCTAGTTAGTGCACCTAGTTGTACCAACATGTCTGAGACCAAAAAGTGAACCATCGCCCACCGACCAGGCTAGATTCTTTGCCAGGCAGTAACAACAATTGACTTTATAAAGTACTTGGGTTTAATACCAACAACAACACCTGCAACAAAAAATGCAAACTACTGAAGATAAACACATAACACAATCTGCTGCGCTTCACTCCGCTCTGTTTATGTCCTCATTACCACCACAAACATGGAAACAGCTGGGCTGGAGCTGCTCACTAAAACCTCCACATGCCTATTGTCTTCTAGGGAAGCAGGGGATGAGGAGGAGAAAGAGAGAAAACGAGAGAGCGCGGAGGACCGGACCAGCTGTTGCGATGAGGGTGCGGCAGCGGTGAACAGGTGTCACTCCCACTGACGGTCTGCGTCTGGCTTCACCCCGTGCCCTTTGCCCCCCCCAAACATCCACCCACAGCTCCCTCACCCCCACACCTCTCCTCTGCCTCGCCTGGCAGACTGCTTCTAGAAGACACTACCCCCCTCGCCCCACTCTGTCGAACTGCCGCCACTCAATCACATACTGAGACGTTGGGCAAAGTTAAACACTGTGGATGTATCAAATTACACCAATAACATAACACAAGAAGTATAAATTAGAATTATGATTGAGTCAAAAGATGTAGAATATATTATACAGTATGTGTGGGCATGTAAGAGTATGAAAGAGTTGATGGTAAATATTCATAACGGCTTGTAACATGTGTTTGTATGTAGTAGCTCAGTCAGTAGTACACAGTGCTTGCAAAGCAAAGGCTCGTGGGTTGGATTCCCGCTGGGGCTACCTATATGTAAAATGTATGCACGCATGACTGCAAGTCGCTTTGGTTAAAAGCATCTGCTAAATGCTATATACTGTACAGCATATTATATATTATATTATGTAGCTAAGCTAAGCTAGGCTGACAATACAGTATCTCCCTGTACAGTCAGTGTACTATATATATATATATATAGTACACTGACTGTACAGGGAGATACTGTAGCTTAGCTGGGCTGACAATAACATATATATATATATATATATATATATATATATATATATATATATATATATATATATATATATATATATATATGTATATATATATATATATATATATATGTATATATGTATACAGTTGAAGTCGGAAGTTTACATACACCTTAGCCAAATACATTTAAACTTTAATCCTAGTAAATATCCCTGTCTTAGGTCAGTTAGGATCACCACTTTATTTTAAGAATGTGAAATGTCAGAATAATAGTAGAGAGAATGATTTATTTCAGCTTTTATTTCTTTCATCACATTCCCAGTGGGTCAGAAGTTTACATACACTCAATTAGTATTTGGTAGCATTGCCTTTAAATTGTTTAACTTGGGAAAACATTTTGGGTAGCCTTCCACAAGCTTCCCACAATAAGTTGGGTGAATTTTGTCCCATTCCTCCTGACAGAGCTGGTGTAACTGAGTCAGGTGTGTAGGCCTCCTAACTCACACATGCTTTTTTACTTCTTTGGAAGTATGCTGGGGGTCATTGTTCATTTGGAAGACCCATTTGCAACTTCCTGACTGATGTCTTGAGATGTTGCTTCAATTTATCCACATAATTTTCCTCCCTCATGATGCCATCTATTTTGTGAAGTGCACCAGTCCCTCCTGCAGCAAAGCACGCCCACAACATGATGCTGCCACCCTCGTGCTTCACGGTTGGGATGGTGTTCTTCGGCTTGCAAGCCTCCCTCTTTTTCCTCCAAACATAAAGATGGTAATTATGGCCAAACAGTTATATTTTTGTTTCATCAGACCAGAGGACATTTCTCCAAAAAGTGCGATCTTTGTCCCCATGTGCAGTTGCAATCCGTAGTCTGGCTTTTTTAGGGCGGTTTTGGAGCAGTGGCTTCTTCCTTGCTGAGCGGCCTTTCAACTTATGTCGATATAGAACTCGTTTTACTGTGGATATAGATACTTTTGTACCCGTTTCCTCCAGCATCTTCACAAGGTCCTTTGCTGTTGTTCTGGGATTGATTTGCACTTTTCGCACCAAAGTATGTTCATCTCTAGGAGACAGAACGCGTTTCCTTCCTGAGCGGTATGACGACCATGGTGTTTATACTTGCGTACTATTGTTTGTACAGATGAACGTGGTACCTTCAGGCGTTTGGAAATTGCTCCCAAGGATGAACCAGAGTTGTGGAGGTCTACACTTTTTTTTCTGAGGTCTTTGATGATTTCTTTAGACTTTCCCATGATGTCAAGCAAAGAGGCACTGAGTTTGAAGGTAGGCCTTGAAATACATCCACAGTTACACCTCCAATTGACTCAAATTATGTCAATTAGCCTAACCGAAGCTTCTAAAGCCATCATTTTCTGGAATTTTCCAAGCTGTTTAAAGGCACAGTCAACTTAGTGTATGTAAACAATTGTTGGAAAAATGACTTGTGTCATGCACAAAGTATATGTCCTAACCGACTTGCCAAAACTATAGTTTGTTAGCAAGAAATTTGTGGAGTGGTTGAAGAACGAGTTTTAATGACTCCAACCTAAGTGTATGTAAACTTCCGACTTCAACTGTATATATCTCAGTCTTATCTACAGTCAGTGTACTACAACTCCTATATATATATATATATATATATATATATATATATATATATAGATCTCAGTCTTATCTTCAGGCCTTTGGCCACGTTGTCATTGTCTAAGATAGTGGCGTTAGAGGGATCGAGGCATGTGCAGGAACGTAGAACGCAGGAGGGGCTGTAATTACTCTGCTGTCAGCGCTGCCGCGGCGACTCCTCCCCAGCATCCATAACCCGTCGTCCTGCCACGGGATAAACGCTGCGCCATCCATCACGCGCCCACTTGACAAATACCTTCTATAATAGAAGTTTATTTTTTTATGGGGGCCTGAATCAAGGACTTTCCCATGCATACAAAAACGTGTCACAATTATTTATGGCTTGTGCTGAGACGCACAATATGTCATATCAAACTCCCATCCTCGGCCCCCGGCACCCGCGCCAGCCTGTCGATATCTCTGCTGCTATCAATAATGTGGAACACCGCTACGATAAGCCTCCAGGATTCTGAGGTCATTCAGCTGGCGCGAGCGTGCATAGAGAGACACACAGACACTCATACACACTAGTCCTTTATGCACTGTAAGCGGTTACAGACAGAACATCAGAAAGAGCAAGGCTGAAACACACACACAGACACACACACACAGACAGGCCTACACCTTTAGTTATCTCTATAGTTTCTACCATAATCTCCCCGACAAAACAACAATTACCAAAACAAAGATACATGTTCAAAAATTAACCTGACCCATTTTGGAGAGAGGACAAACATGGATATATGATCAAAGACAAGTGAGCATGGGAGTGTGTGCGTGTGCGTGCATGCACGTACAGTTGAAGTCGGAAGTTTACATACACTTAGCTTGGAGTCATTAAAACTCATTTAACAACCACTCCACAAATTTCTTGTTAACAAACTATAGGTTTGGCAAGTCGGTTAGGACATCTACTTTGTGCATGACACAAGTAATTTTTCCAACAATTGTTTACAGACAGATTATTTCACTCATAATTCACTGTATCACAATTCCAGTGGGTCAGAAGTTTACATACACTAAGTTGACTGTGCCTTTAAAAATGATGTAATGGCTTTAGAAACTTCTGATAGGCTAATTGACATAATTTGAGTCAATTGGAGGTGTACCTGTGGATGTATTTCAAGGCCTACCTTCAAACTCAGTGCCTCTTTGCTTAACATCATGGGAAAGTCTAAAGAAATCATCAAAGACCTCAGAAAAAAAAGTGTAGACCTCCACAAGTCTGGTTCATCCTTGGGAGCAAATTCCAAATGCCTGAAGGTACCACGTTCATCTGTACAAACAATAGTATGCAAGTTTAAACACCATGGCCGTCATACCGCTCAGGAAGGAAACGCGTTCTGTCTCTTAGAGATGAACATACTTTGGTGCGAAAAGTGCAGAACAACAGCAAAGCACCTTGTGAAGATGCTGGAGGAAACAGGTACAAAAGTATCTATATCCACAGTAAAACGAGTCCTATATCGACATAACCTGAAAGGCCGCTCAGCAAGGAAGAAGCCACTGCTCCAAAACCGCCCTAAAAAAGCCAGACTACGGATTGCAACTGCACATGGGGACAAAGATCGTACTTTTTGGAGAAATGTCCTCTGGTCTGATGAAACAAAAATAGAACTGTTTGGCCATAATGACCATCTTTATGTTTGGAGGAAAAAGGGGGAGGCTTGCAAGCCGAAGAACACCATCCCAACCGTGAAGCACGGGGGTGCTTTGCTGCAGGAGGGACTGGTGCACTTCACAAAATAGATGGCATCATGAGGGAGGAAAATTATGTGGATATATTGAAGCAACATCTCAAGACAGGAATGGGCCAAAATTCACCCAACTTATTGTGGGAAGCTTGTGGAAGGCTACCCAAAACATTTGACCCAAATCAAGCAATTTAAAGGCAATGCTACCAAATACTAATTGAGTGTATGCAAACTTCTGACCCACTGGGAATGTGATGAAAGAAATAAAAGCTGAAATAAATAATTCTCTCTACTATTATTCTGACATTTCACATTCTTAAAATAAAGTGGTGATCCTAACTGACCTAAGACAGGACATTTTGACTAGGATTAAATGTTAAATGTCAGGAATTGTTAAAAACTGAGTTTAAATGTATTTGGCTAAGGTGTATGTAAACTTACAACTTCAACTGTACGTGCGTGTTTTCTAGAACGAGTGGCAAACAGTGGAGGAAATATAGAAAGAAAAAAATAACAACTGAAAGGAAATCCCTGCACTGCAGCCTCCAAATCTGAGAGCTGTCAATCTGGGTGAGTGGCAACCCCTTTTGCCCAGAGAAAAGGCAATACATTGGGGTTCCAGATAAGGCCTGCAACACCAGTGCCATGCCTGACAAAAAATCAGCTGCTTTTCCGTAGGCTACTTGAGTGCTGTCAATCAGCGTGGCTGCCAGGTTCACACATCGCCAGTGGAGAGACGGATAGGAGAAAAAACTG
>QNTS01002227.1:274481-284659 GCA_003317085.1 Hucho hucho
TGGAGTCCAGTCCTAATACTCTGGAGTCTGTTCAGGTTATGGAGTCCAGTCCTAATACTCTGGAGTCTGTTCAGGTTATGGAGTCCAGTCCTAATACTCTGGAGTCTGTTCAGGTTATGGAGTCCAGTCCTAATACTCTGGAGTCTGTTCAGGTTATGGAGTCCAGTCCTAATACTCTGGAGTCTGTTCAGGTTATGGAGTCCAGCCCTTATACTCTGGAGTCTGTTCAGGTTATGGAGTCCAGTGCTAATACTCTGGAGTCTGTTCAGGTTATGGAGTCCAGTCCTAATACACTGGAGTCTGTTCAGGTTATGGAGTCCAGTCCTAATACTCTGGAGTCTGCCCTGATAGACCCACAGTCTGAGGCATATAGCCCAACTAGCGAACCACGCTGAAATCTCTCATTAAAAATGCACAGACTCCAGAAACACATTTTTTTTATTCATCCCCCTTTCTTTTCACAGGTGTCAAGAGAGATTTCAAGGCCTGTGCCTATGTGTGGATTTGTCACACCCCTTTTTAGTGCTAATTTGCCCTTTTAGGTTTAATCTCTCTGTGAGTGGCTTTCCTCACCCTTTAATTAGGCTACGGGGAACCGAAACCAACACCAAACACACACACAGAGAGACACATGCATGCACACGCACACACACACATTTGCACACAAGACACTGCTATTGTTCTCCATGGGCCCATTTCACACACAGCTCTAGTCACTTACACAGGACTGAGACAGAAAGAGAGAACAAGACAGTGCCATAGATACAGTCAGTGGGGAGAGAGAGAAAAAGAGAGAGAGTGCATGTGTGCTACGTGTGTGTGGGCGTGTGTGAAAGACAGAGAGAATGTTAAACTTTAACTCTTCCATTCCTTATCTTACAATTCCTCATCAACTCTCTCTCTCTCTCTCTCTCTCTCTCTCTCTCATTACAAAATTACCCAAACAAAGGCTGAGCACTAAAAAGGAAAATACAATAACAGAGGCGCTCGTTATGTGGAAATAAGAGGACACTTAATTGGGGTCTGGTAGCCTAATAGGCAGCACTCTGATTACCAAGCGCTGCACATTGGGTCAAATTAGCCCAGTGATGAGCAGCCAGGGGATTCAATTATGTTGGGAGAACAGAAATAACGCAGTGAAAGCTCCTAACAGGGGCACCGTAACAAGAAACATGGGACTCTGGTAAAAAAAAAAACTGTCAATTGGTCTGTTGGTTGGAAAGTAAGACCAAAACGTTCCTGGATAGAATAGGAAGCCAATAAGCAGCCATGTTGTTATTACCATCGCCGCTCCTGGGGCCTCATTCAGGAGGATGTAATGTTGCAAGAACGTTTAGATAGATAGAAATGTGTTGTGTAGAACAGATATTGAATAGGGGAAAAAATCTAAACAGTATCCTTGGGATGTCCCAATTCCTACAGTGGAGGTGTCAAATTACCCATAAAACCCATAAAACCAAGACATTCCAATAATATTTCCACCATAGATTTTTCCCATAGGGAATTTTAGAAACAATTAAAATAAGGGCTGTCTTTGTGTAAACTTACCCTGGTGTTATGTTTTGATAACCATGTAAATCTCTCTCGGACAAGGAGGCTTATCAATATATTTGACTCTATTTACTCTCAGATTCAAAATGCTAAGTAGCATCAAAGTAGACATCATGCAAGACTAGAAATCCCTGCAAGCTCCTGCACGTCATCTCTAGCTGACACCAGTTCACAGAATTGTCCAGAGATTCTTACCTTTGCTTCGATTCGGCAGTCTCGTCCAGATGGCATTTGTAGTTCTTTATGATAGCCACATTAGAAGCTAATTTAATTTATGGGGGGTAAATACAGAGAATATACTGATGAAAGTCACCTTTTCCTAAAGAGATTTACACTGTTAGCAAAATGTCACACCAGGGTAAACACAGCCCTTTTTTTAATGTTTCTGAAAATATATATTGAAAAACAATTGGAACCATTTCCTTGTTTGACCCCTAGGTTTTATGGGTATTGTGAGTCATACTGTGGTACTCTACTGAAGTCGAACATTTTAAACAGTTACAGTAAGGGTTAAGGTTAGGGTTAAGGTTAGGGTTAGGGTTAGGGTTAAGGTTAAGGTAGGGACGTCCCAAGGATCCCGGGTAGCACTAACCGGTAGAACAGGAGGATTGTGAAAGCTGTATTCATCACATTTCTATCTGCAACGTTCTAGAATGTTTGTTTTCTGAGCGTGGCCCAAGTAAAAAAGTCTTTAAAAACAAAGATGTTTTATTGGCACATAGATCGGGCAGGTGTGGTGAAATGTGTTGTTTTACAGGGTCAGTCATAATAATACGCTGCCCCTGGGGCAAATTACGGTTAAGGCCCTTGCTCAAGGGCACAGACAGATTTTTCAAATTGTTGCCTCGGGTATTCCGAGTGGCGCAGCGGTCTAAGGCTCTGCATCTCAGTGCTAGATACATTACTACAGACACCCTGGTTCATATCCAGGCTGTATCACAACCGTCTGTGATTGGGAGTCCCATAGGGCAGCGCACAATTGGCCCAGCATTGTCCAGGTTTGGCCGGTGTAGGCCGTCATTGTAAATAAGAATTTGTTCTTAACTGACTTAACTGCCTAGTTAAATAAATACAAATAAATTAATAAAAATTTGAACCAGTGACCTTTCGGTTACTGCCCCTACGATCTAACCTCTAGGCTACCTGACACCCCATGTCAATGGTTCCAGTACTGTCTAGAGGGGAAAAGAACACACACCTATTTAGGCGAGGTGCTGGCTAGCAGAGTGGAAAACTTGAAAATAAAGGAGAGCCGCACACTCGAGGAGCTCAGATGAAAAAATGGAATGTCCAACATTTCGACAGGCAAGCTGTCTTCATCAAGGTATAATCACAAACACAGCGGGGTGACTCGTTTATATAGTGTCAAAAGACACACACACACAGGTGTCTGTAATCGTGGCCTAATATCATTGGTTAATTCTCAAATATTAAAATGGCATACAAAGAACATACAAAAAAGAAATGGATGGCATACGATCATAGATTCAAGTTAGGCTACATAAGCCTACAAACAATTACAATGGCAAAGTCACAATAATCACAAGAATGGCTTTAGATCAAAGTCTACGTTGAGATCCAGGCAGCCTCTCGTTTTAACAATAAATGATCGAGGTCACCCGCTCTCCTAGGGAGGGTGACATGTTCAATGGCAATATAACGCAGAGACGAAATCGAGTGGTTTGCTTCCAGAAAGTGGGCCGCAACTGGGTAAGTCGAGTTTTTGCACCTAATGGTACGTATTTTAATTCGCGCTTTGTTTTACCCACATACATTTTACCACAAGGACAAGTTATAAAATAAATAACTGCCTTAGTGGAGCACGTGATAACACCTTTGATTGGGATCTGTTTCCCTGTTTGGGGGTGTTTGAAGGATCTACATTTATAAGTGCCATTGCATTGAGCACAGCCATTACACTTATAATTTCCATCCAGTAGGGGCGCAAATAGACGGTGTTCAGGAATATCTTGGGGTGGTAAATCAGTGTTTACCAATTGGTCTCTGAGATTTCTGGCCCGCGAGAATACGACCAAGGGAAGGTTAGAAAACACATTACCGAGACTATCATCAGATTTTAGAATGTGCCAATGTTTGTGACAATTCCCTTAATTTGTTCAGAACACTTTGAATAGTGGGTGGTTAGAACACAAGAATGCTTATTTTGTCTCGTTTTGTTTTGAATTTTCTCAATGGCAATATTAATCTGATCATTTTTGTACCCCCTCTCCTTGAATTTTCTTTGTGTCTCAGCCATATTTCTGTCGAAATCTGATTGCTTTTTGCAAATTCTTTGTAGGCTTATGTAGCCTAAATTGAATCTATGATCGTATGCTATCCATTTCTTTTTGTATGTTCTTTGTATGCCATTTTAATATTTGAGAATTAACCAATGATATTAGGCCACACTTGGCCCTGATTACAGACACCTGTGTGTGTGTGTCTTTTGACACTATGTAAACGAGTCACCCCGCGGTGTTTGTGATTATACCTTGATGAAGACAGCTTGCCTGTCGAAACGTTGGACATTCCATTTTTGCATCTGAGCTCCTAGAGTGTGCAGCTCTCCTTTATTTTCAAATGGTTCCAGTACTGACAGGGGTTAATGGTCAGGGGAAGGATAGAGGAAGTGTGTTTCACTCCACTCATTCCCCCAGACAGAGAGCAACACAGTGGTGTTATAAGGCTTGTGTTGACCGAGTCAAAAGGGGGACCGGTGCGAGATAGACACAATCGCAAACCAATACTCCTCTCTACCACAATCCCTCTCTCTCTCTCTGTCCCTCTCTCCCTCCCTCTCTAAATCGCTCTATCCCCCTCATTCTCGATCTCTCTAAGCCTCTCTCTCTCTCTCTCATTAGCCCCCACCGTCTCTGTTGGCAGGCAGGCAGACAGAGGCCTAGAGGTAAAGGTAGCTCTGTCTACTGTCTATAGCAGTGTCTGTAGCGAGGGGAGATGGGCGACTGAATAATGGATGAGGTCTTATAGGAGCCAGCTGGTCCCATATCCAACGTCCCGTGCCGGGACAGAAGTGCCTCTAGGAGAAACACCCCTGTAGTTGTCACTCACACCTGTGTGTGTTTGAATGTGTGCGTCTGTGTGTCTTTGAATGTGTGTGTCTGTCTGTGTGTGTGCGTGCGTGCGTGTTTTCAGACAAGGCCCCGTCATCCCCAGACACACACCAGAGAAAGGCAGACACACACTTCTCTGACCTCATCATCCAATCATCCCTCAGAGCCTAAGTCAGGGTCTTGTAATAGTGCACTATATAAGGAATAGGGTGTGCTTTCAGATGTAGCTATGGAAAAAAAGAGGGAACCAGGAGCCACTGACTCTATTCCCTATATTCCCTATAGTGCAAATAGGGCTCTGGTCAAAAGTAGTGCACTACATACTAAAAAAAGGGGGTCATTTCAGAAGAAGTCACTGAAAAACAGAGAGAGAACCAACCAAGAGCCACTAGTCCCACAGTTCTCTTACATACATACATAGACCCATAGACTGGGTGTCAGTCTGTCCCCTGAATGGCCACTAAATACCACAAGAGACTCTCAGAGTGGAGCGAAGTGGAACAAACAAAGGCCTGTTTGTTGCTGCTGATGTGATAAATGCGTCCGTTCATGCTCGCTGGAGCAGGTCATTATGCAGGAAACGCTGGCTTTGCCTAGCCCGAGCCGTGTGGCCCCCGTGCCCGCATCCGTTTACTGGGCCACACGCCACTGCATGCGCCGTCTCTCTTCCCAAACCGTTTGGCTTTTCGCTCCCTCCCTAGCCGTCCCCTGGGGCACACTCACACTGGGCGGCACTCTCGCGTCTCTGCCGTGACATCTCAATCAGGCCTACTGTAACGTGTGGAGCGTGGGGATGGGGGAGAGTCAACATCCAAATACACAAATAATCCTCCCAGAGAGGGACTGAGAGAGGGGGGGAGAGAGGGCGAGAGAAAACAATAGAGAGAGAGATAGGCAGAGAAGGGAGAGGCAAAGACAAACAAGCGAGTCCCCTGATAGTTGACTAGTCGCTACTGTGCTCTGTCGGAGGGGAGACTCTTTCCAGAGCTCATGTCTTGGGTTGCAAAAAACAGTGATGTATTTCCAGGAGAAAACAAACAGGCCCAAAGAAAACCAGCAGGGAACCAAAAAGGTGTTCACCACGGGGGAATTCTCCAATTAACACCCGGCACTGCAATCAGCTTCAAGCCCCTGCATGCAGGTGTGCTGTACGCACCATGTGTTTGTGTGAACGAGACAGGAAGGGACAGAAAGACAGAAAGACACAACGTCTTCAGAGTTATTGGGTTTTCTTCCATCTGTTCAGACAACACATTGTATTAACATGTTCCTAATATTGTCTTTACACTGTAAACGCAGGTGTGTTTGTGCGAACGACTGCAGACAGAAAGGCAGACGGGGAAGGGACAAACAGAGACAAAGATACATTGAAAGACCAAGATATACATTTCTGAGCCTTAAAATGTAGATTTTTCCAAATGTCTCGCTGCAAGTCCATTGTTAATGTCACAAACTCTCTCTCAGGGTGACACCAAGCCCCATGATCTTGGGTTTAATGGTCTACGCTTCAAATTGACACAGTTCCACGCGAAACTAAGCGGACTCACTTTATTCCTAGAATGAACACATGACCTACACACACACACCCACACACACACAGAAGCCGCTGTCACACAACAGGGGTGGGATATTTCATTAGATACTGAAGGGACATAGAGAGAGAGAGCGAGAGAGAGAAACAGAAAGAGAGAAACAGAAAGAGAGAAACAGAGAGAGAGAAACAGAAAGAGAGAAACAGAAAGAGAGAAACAGAAAGAGAGAAACAGAAAGAGAGAAACAGAAAGAGAGAAACAGAGAGAGAGAAACAGAGAGAGAAACAGAAAGAGAGAAACAGAAAGAGAGAGCAATGAGAAACAATAAACAGAGTGAGAGAGAAATAGCGATAGAGGGGGAGCGAGAGAGAAAGAGAGAGAGAGATACGGGGAGGGTAGAAAGCAAGAAGAAAGCAAGAAAGACACAATTAAAGTCAAACCCATTGAAAAACATTTTGGGTTTGCAATATCGCATAATAACAAATATGCATACAAATGAATTTGCCTGGTGGTTCAGATACGGTACTAAGATCAGCATTTAAGAAGGGGCCCTTTTGCAACCCTCTACGGTAGTCATCGGTCTTGTATTATTAGGGCAAATAGAAACTGCACTAACTAGGAACAATGCCTTAAAGACGTGCTGGACCAGGCCCACTAAGTAGCACATCCAGACACATCATTATGAGGCGTTTGATTGCTGTGCCCTCAAGATGCGCAATTATAAGTCCAAAATTGGGGAGATTTTTTACAATTAAACAGTGGGATGAAGACCTTCTAACAACGCCAATGATGACTTATGGCCTGGGTGGGTTTGAAAGGGCATTGTGTTACGCCACTGCTAGGTATATGGGATGGGACGGGTCGCTGTTTATATACCCTCAGTGCCCTCTAACTGAGGGTGCATCTGAAATGGCAACCTTTTCTCTATTTAGTGCACTACCTTAAACCAGAGCCTTGAGGCTCTGGTGAAAAGAAGTGCACTGTATAGGGAATAGGGCACCATTTTGGACAAACATTTAGCCAGCCCAGTCAGCAACAACTCTGTACCTTCTGTGGTGAAAAAAGGCCCCAGAGGAAGCTAGCCTAACACTTTAACAAGAACAACAGTGCAGATCCTCTGTTTAACAGTAAGGAATGGTACTGTTCCTGTAGCTCTACCATCACCGCTGGCCTTGTGATGTCGCAGTGCACATCTCAGAAGCACTGCCACTTCCCTGCGCGCTATCTCTGTGTCCATCTCACGAGGAAGACAATTGTCATTACCATTTTATTAAAAAAATTGCCCTAACAATCCCCCCCAACCATATTCTCCTGGTTTCTTTCATATTTTTTCTAATCATAATTTCCTTCCATCATCTCTGGCTGGCTCTAATTCCCTCCTCTCTTCCTCCCTCTCTCCCTCCTCCGTTTGCAGAGGACCTCTCTTTTCATCATTGAGAAGGGCTTTAATTCGAAGTGCGACGGCGTTGAATAAAGAAAGGGTGAAAAAAAGAGGGAGAGACGGCACCGAGAGGAGCGCCGCAGACGTCCGAGTGTCAATCAATTGCGGCTGTGAGGGGCCCGTGACTGGGCTACGGAGTAGGAAGAGAGGAGAGGAAAGAGAGAGAGAGTCTGTGTTTGATCTGTGTCTTTCAAAGGGAAAACAGCAGGAAGGGCCATCACTGACGATTTGCCTCTCCCTGCCAGCTCCGTTGCCATCTAGACAGAGAGCAATCACAAGCAGGTTAATTCAACATCTACCTTCTTAATCTTTTTTTCCCCTCTCTCCTTTCTTTTGGTCTCGTTCTGTCGGCTCGGATGAAACATTGCTTCCCTTTTTTCAGAGAGCCCCACAAGAGCACTTTAAAACACAAACAGACCTTCTTTCAGCCTTCTGTGGGTGTGAGGGTGGGGGGTAGCTGGGGGTGGGGTGGGATAGTGTAGGGGGTAAGGGTGTCTAGGGGGGTGAGCCAGAGTGTAAGGGAATAAGAAGCAGGTATTTTGCCAACCATAACTCTGTGGAAGGCCGGTGAACAGTCAGCAGATTCAGCACACAGAGACAAAACACAGACCCATCCTGTCTCCATAGAAACTAAAGAACTAAAGCCACAGTGTTTCCTTCTCCATGCTCTATGGCCATGTTCCCCACCCCAGTAATGGTATCCTCTCCTGGCCAACGTCTGTCCTGGTCTGTGTCCCGGGTTTTTGACCAGAGCCCTATGGACCCTGGTCAAAAGGAGTGCAGGAAATAGGGAACAGGGCACCATTTGGGACGCAGCCTTGGACTGGAGTGGCTAGCTACCACATGCTTTACTATCCAGAGGGCACCAGGTCAGAGGGATAACAGGATAAAAGGTGTCCTTTCGGGTTCCAGAGAAGGACATTCACTCTCTAGATTGGATTTGGGGCCTTCAAGGACACAGGAAGAACACTCAACACAAAAGATAGATCCATTAGAGGACGAACAGATTTGCTCTGGAGGAGGAGGAGAAGGGGGTAGAGGAGGGAAGGAGGAGGAGGGGGGAGGAGAAGGGGGTAGAGGAAAGGAGGAGGGGGAAGAGGAGGAGGGGGAGGAGGAAGGGTGGAGGAGGAGGAGGAACAGGAGGCAGAGGAGGAGGAGGAACAGGAGGAGAAGGAGGAGAAAAGATTGGCAGGGCACTGTATTATTCCATCCAACACTGCCTGTCAGTGGCTTACAGGCATCACCAAATACAGCACCTTTCTCTACCTACAGTGAGGGAAAAAAGTATTTGATCCCCTGCTGATTTTGTACGTAAGAGTGTGCTCCTAATCTCAGCTCGTTACCTGTATAAAAGACACCTGGGAGCCAGAAATCTTTCTGATTGAGATGGGGTCAAATACTTATTTCCCTCATTAAAATGCAAATCAATTTATAAAAATGCGTTTTTCTGGATTTTTTTGTTGTTATTCTGTCTCTCACTGTTCAAATAAACCTACCATTAAAATTATAGACTGATCATGTCTTTGTCAGTGGGCAAATGTACAAAATCAGCAGGTGTAATCCTACCTGCATGCAGGTAGGCCAGGTCAGGGTTCTCGATGTCGGGGTGATGCTCCTTCAGATGGTTCCTGAAGTCCATGGGGCCGTTGGTGCCGTAGTCACACTTGGGGCAGTTGTACATCTTCACTCCCTCGTGCTTCCCCGTGTGCAGGATGTGCTTTCGGATGTTCTCCGCACAGTTGGATCTGTTGGGAGATGAACAGACAGAGATTAAAGGAGGAATAGTTCCTTCAATTAGAAGATAAAAAGATCAAACAAAGAGTAAAAATAAGACAGGAAGAGGGGAGAAGAAGAAAATCCCCAAACAATAGAGGATACTCCCCTTGGAAGGTTTCCTGTACTGACAGTTTGGTTTTGTTCTAATGACACTAATAAAATGAATCAAGAGGATTGAACTAAAACAATTTAGTTGTGGGGCTGAGGGAGCATGATTAAGGAGTATACATATTTCTATCTCTCTCTTAAAGCCCCTGTGAAAACGCAATACACACAATCCAAAACGGTGGTAAAGTGGTAAACAATGATAGACAATTCTACAATTTGTGAGATACATTTACAGTACATGCTGTAGATGCACTGTTGTTGTTTTCACACAGCCCTTGGGTTCCTCTTGCATGTTACAGACATTTCCCTATAGGAGTATGAAACTCCTGCAACAGGGTGAAAGTTAAAAAACACATTTTTATATCATATTTTGATGAGGTCTACCGTGTTCGTGATCTCGGAACCCTGAACCGAATCTCGTATCCACTGGCCAGCTACTAGACGTGATTCTGGGGGATGAGGATTTTCAAAAACGGAGCTCAAGTAAAAGTAACAGTACCACCCCTCTCAATGCCTCTGCCTGTGGATGCCCATGTCAATGCCTCTGCCTGTGGATGCCCATGTCAATGCCTCTGCCTGTGGATGCCCATGTCAATGCCTCTGCCTGTGGATGCCCATGTCAATGCCTCTGCCTGTGGATGCCCATGTCAATGCCTCTGCCTGTGGCTGCCCATGTCAATGCCTCTGCCTGTGGATGAC
>QNTS01002227.1:285331-307382 GCA_003317085.1 Hucho hucho
TGCCCATGTCAATGCCTCTGCCTGTGGATGCCCATGTCAATGTCTCTGCCTGTTGATGCCCATGTCAATGCCTCTGCCTGTGGATGCCCATGTGTTATGAATAAATTCATATGATTTATGTTTAATGACTAAATTATTATATGTTTAAAATAATATGTTTAAGTAATTACTAAGAATATTAAATCCTGAAAATATATGTAATAGGTGTTAGAGGAATAGGTCTAGAACTTTTTAAAAGACTAAGACATCGTGTTACTATTTTGCAACCTAAGCAGGATGGAGTTGAGATAACAGGAGAACTGTCGACAGGCGATTTATAACTGGACCCTATAACAGGAAAACGGTTTCTTCACCCAGGGAGGGGAGAAACGGTTAGAAAGCTGTTAGAAGTGATAAGATGTTATTTGTAAAACACAGCCCGTCTAAAGTGGGGTGGAGTTAAATTGTATGTACATATAAAGGACTGTGTTCTTATTGTGAGGGGAGAATTCTCGGTGAATAAACATTTGACATAATGATCTCTGCAGCTGGGTCTCTGTCTGTTTCATCTTAACCAAAGCTTTACGACCTTTGGGTTACAGACAGAGTAGGTCAATTAATGTTCAGTTTGTGAACATTGAGAACAAAATTTCTATAACACCATGTCAATGCCTCTGCCTGTGGATGCCCATGTGGCTCCTGTGGCTGTGCTACAGTAGGTGTAATAGTGTAGAGAGGTAAAAGCGGTATATTATACCACTTAGCATTTTATCCAAATTGACTTGCAGTGCAGTAAACACATTTTGAACTGTGTATGATCTGTGTGGGAATTCAACTTACGACTTGGTGTTGCTAGCTCCAGCTGAGCCATACAGGGACAGTGATTCGGTGTAGTAGTAGTGGAGGTGTGTAGTATTGGCGTGGTGTAGACATGCAGGGCTGTAGGGCTGTAGGCAGTAGTCATGCAGTAAGCTAATGCTGGGCGCTGGCTGTAATGATGTCAGCTCAGGGAGTCACAGAGTCCCCCTGATTTAAGTATGCTGCCTGACCTGGTCTCAGCCTCTATCTAAACCTGCCCTAGGACACTACGTATACAGGCCTGGACTGGGGCTGAGGGGACACACAAACACACACACACACAGCAACACAGACACACAGACACATGCTCACATACAGCACTCCCACACACACCGACATACATAACCCCCACCAATAGATACAACGGCCACCACATCACGCAAGCACGTGCAGTGTAGGAGCCGCGGCACTTTCATACGCACACACAGACAAACAGCATCATGTGTGATGGATGAGGCACTCGTGCTTGGTCTAGGGCTGACATTCTCGGACAGTATAATATGCAATCCCTCTCCCTTATCACCTTGGCTGGGACAATAAAGGCTCACGGGTACCATAGCTCATGCCAGGCAAGGATAGAATTTGTTTTCACTTTTTGCCGAGACACCTCTCTCCATCAAGGGTCTTAGCAGTCCTGCCCCCGGCTCCATTTGCTTTACAGGACTTCAGAATATGAAGATGTCCTCAAAACTATGCAGAGGACCCGCACCTTTTTGGGTTTTACACATAAATACATCAAAACACCTGCTGGTGAATGGTGAAATGGCCCTCCATGAAGCCATTTGTGTTGGGTAGGCTAAAATGTGAGGTGTTCTCCTTAAGAGTTCCAGGAACAGGACAGCTCATTTTCCCATGTCTTCAGCTGTAGACAAGTCTATCTGTACTCGGTACAGTAACAACTTCATTAAGACCCTGGGTAAGTGGATAGGGATTGCACACAGGGATGTAACTACCCTCCCCTAATGCTAAAACCCATACAGGATGCGCCTCCTCATTTTTACAGACCAAGACTCCACAACCTAAGCCTACTAATATCAATATCACAAATAAAGTAAATAGCATTTTAAATAACTTGACAAATCATGGTGTATGGCCGGCCTACAGTGAGTAAAGCACACAAAGAGTAGCAATAAATACTATCCAACAAGTAACTATCCGATAAATTCAATTTAGAATTTTCCTCAACCACTTAAAAGTTATTTCAAAACTTTCTTTCAGATAGAGAAGTCCTCTGTCACAGTCAGGAAAATAATAAGAATAATCATAAATCATAAAAAATACATATATAATTTATATTCAAGACAAATGAACTGATTTCTTATTCCAGGCCAGTGGAATAAATACATCCATTCAGTCAGATATAAAAGGTTCTAAAGAACAGTGTGAGGGTGGGATCCCGGGGGAGCGCTACTATCTCTCAGATATGGTAATGGCGTAATTGTCATATTAAAACAACATCATGTGCGTTTAGGAGTCAGCAGGTGTCAGGCTAAGAGAAAGGCCCACACAGTCCTCCTACGATAGCCAATATTAATTAGTCCAACGGCCGCGTTTCAACTTTCTCCACGTCTGTGAGCAGCGACTCGACATGGGAATCAACCCCACTGCCTAGATATCGTCGCGATTCGCTACATCTTTTTTTATTTTCTAAAACATTTCCATATTTTCTTTGTCGACGACTGCATTGGTAATGAGGCTAGTAATTGAGGCTGTTCGTTAGCGGTGGATTTAAATGTGCGTCTTTGTGTTTTAAGAATGGAGGTAGGTATCTGCGACGGCAAAGAGACAGCCTAGACATCATTAACGCTCATCCACACCTTGCTCTCCGCCTCTCCCAACACTTCACAGGGTCACCGGCCCCGCGACATCCACCGCCAGCCGTGCGGCGGTCCTCAAAAGTTAGCGCTACCTCAAATTAGCTCAAAGTAGCTCTTTTCGCAGGCAGGCAGATTGAAAATGTACATACAGAGGATGCTGATTTAAAGTATTAAAGGGAGGATATCAATTATGCCAGTCATGATGCCTTAGTAGCTATATGAGTGTATCTTCATTGAGAACAATAGTCATAATGAGGTATAGCATGAGGTTTTGGACTGCAAAAATAGGTATATATCATTGTAAAATAGCCTTTGAAATGTATATGCCAGTTATCCCTTTGAAATATGACTATTCATATCTGACAGTAATTACCTGCATCTTCCAACCATAATTGTTGGAACTTTCAATAATACAATTCAAAAAGTTAGATTTTACATTCATTTGAGGATAAGGTCAAGAAGTTGCATTGAGGATTTCATAGATGTCAGCGACACATCTACTATTTTATACCAATATGAGATTACACAATATATACTGAACAAAAATAGAAACACAACATGTAAAGTGTTGGTTTCATGAGCTGAAATGAAAGATTCCAGAAATGCTCCATATGCACTAAAAGCTTATTTCTCTCAAATGTTGTGCACACATTTGTTTACATCCCTGTTAGTGAGCATTTCTCCTTTGCCCTGACAGGTGTGGCATATCAAGAAGCTGATTGAACAGCATGATTATTACACAGGTGCACCTTGTGCTGGGGACAATAAAAGCCCAGTGTGCAGTTTTCTCACACAACTGAGGAGTATTAATGTCTGTAAGAAAGGTCTGGAAAAAACTCATTATGATTGGCTGGGCCTGGCTCCCAAGTGGGTGGGCCTATGCCCTCCGAGGCCCACCCATCGCTGCACCCCTGCCTAGTCATGGAAAATCCATAGATTAGGGCCTAATGAATTCATTTCAAGTGACTGATTTCCTTTTATGAACTGTCACTCAGTAAAATTTTTGAAATTGTTGCATGTTGTGTTTATATTTTTTGTTCAGTATAGTAAACGTATTACAATATGATTATAAATATAATATAATTATAAGTTGCAAAACAATAAGTGTTATAATGGTATATCAAATTCTATATATCATGAGATATCCTGTTCACGGTCAAATGTTGGCAGTGCCTTGACTAGCTCATCCTTATTTGTGTGAAGTCATTGAACAATTGAGACATTGAGCCATTGGAGGTTTACAAATGTATTCAGCGTGGAAGAGCGGAGCACAGAGTTAGGCCCCTCATGACTGCCTGGTGCCCGTGTTCAATTCCTCCTACACACATTAGGAACCCAGCAGGGGTTGCGAGCTGCTACCCTCTCCAGCCCCTCCCTCTGCCCTCCGTACCCACGGGGGCCAAACCAAAAATGTTAATTGGTCTTCTAATTTGCTGTTTCATTTGCCCAATCTGTAATGATCATTTGGAATCAGCTAGAATAACAGTTGGTACGGTTCCCTCTGTTGCTTCCCCACAGTGCTTTTAAACGTCCAATACTACTCTTCCTTGATAAATATGATGTGAATTGAGTGCAAAATGCGTATAAATAAGTGAAATATGATATAACACCTCACATGCTAAACCATTACCTTTCTGCAGAAGACAAGCTTCACCATGGTAGAGTAACTTGTAGCCAACAGGTTTTTAAGCTATGGTAAAGAACAAAGAATGGCAATTGGTATTGTGGTCCCATTAATGTTTAGGAATATTGAGCTTTTGGGTGGGTATTTCTCCCTCTGATGTTCCTAAAGATATTAACCTAGATCGGAACATCTCCGTTTTATTTGTTTTTCAGACAAGTATCTGAAGAGTTAATTCCAATTCCAACAGCCTTACAGATCCTTACAGAGCAAACCACAACAAACAGCCTGTCCATGTCATTTTTGTTTCTCTAAAACCAATGCCGGGAGCATTCCTTTCACACGTCCACCACACCTGAGAGGGGGAGGAAGAGGATGAAGAAGAGGAAGAGGAAAGTTTTTTCCAATTTCACCGACAATTTCCTGTGTAATTACTGATGGTCTGTGACAGTGTTTTAATGACAGAGACCTGCCAGTGGCTGGCTGCTGTAGCCCGCTGATGCTTGCAGAGTGATGAGATGACGCAGCCTGTGGGAGATCAGACCTATGCGTGCGTGCTTGTGTGACTAAACCCACAGTCCTCCTGCCCATCAACCCCTGCCATCAACCCCTGCCATCAACCCCTGCCACCTGTCCTTCCATGCGTGGGCGAACCCAATGAGCCGGTACCTGTAGTCGCACCAGGGGCATCGGTAGGGCTTCTCCCCTGTGTGCACGCGCTTGTGGCGGGTCAAGTGGGACTGGGTGGTGGAGGCGAAGCCACACAGCTGACACTTGAAGGGCCGTTCTCCTGGGGGACAGACAGAGAGACAGACAGGGAAGATAAGGACGGGCGGACAGGAAGACGGACAGAGAGTAATACAGAATCACCTGTCCGTCTCAACAGGAAGCTCACTCTAACACAGACATTTACATTTAACATATGAATCACTTAGCAAACGCTCTTATACAGAGTGACTTACATTAGTCCGTTCATCTTAACATAGCTAGATGAGACAACAACATATCACAATCATAGCCCCTTAACAAAATAGTTATTAGCAAAGTCAGTGCTAGTAGGAAAGTAGTAATCTTTCAAATACTTTTGAGCACTTGATTTATCCTGCCTGGTTAGTGGGGTTCGCAATTTTGCGACTATTCAATTGTGCCAGGAAAGCTCAATCAAGGCCACCTATAGCAGCGATTGTCAGCGGGTCAACTGAAAAACTCCAGTCTGAACATAAACGACTTAAACCAGGTAGAAAGTGTGTCGAACTTTTTTTGTGGTCTCCAACCAGTGAATTTATTAACGTTCTTCATCAAGAATATGGGAGAATTGTTATTATTGTCAATGAAAGAACTGGGAATGTTGTTCCCTTGTCCTATATTTGCTACATTTACTAACAACATAGCATAACTTTAGTTTTTACAGATATTGTATTTTGGCGATTCTTTTTCACGATGTGAATATTGGGTCGCAACTGAGAAAACCTGGTTAAATTTGGGTCCTGAGGCAAAACCAGTTAAGACCCAGTCATCTAAAGTATTTGAAAGGACTTCAAATCCTATTTGAACCCAGGTCTGATCTGAAAAAGAGACACTCGCTGATGACACCTGTAGTCTGGACAGTGTGTCTGACAATAGATTGTCGAGATGTATTTATTGGAATTGACACTTGACAACGGGACAAGAGAGGACAAAAAGTAAGAGCATTGGGTAAATGTAAATGACTGTCAAAACGCGACAGCAAAAAAATAAAAATTATGAATATCTAAATGAATATTTATAACGGGATGCTTGATCCTTGGGCGCCTGCCAGACGAATGGTTAACAGGATTTGTTTCACTTTCCCAATTTCCAAAAAGCACTTGTTATTGACGGCATATCTGAAAAATGCAATTTTCCTAAGCGATAGAATGACATGGTGAAATGATAACCTAAATTAAAAATCTCAATTTCAGTCATCCATACTGCTACACATGTCTATCACCGACAGCAACATGTCAGACTGTGTGTGTGTGTCAGAAAAAATAGTGACATGGTTGAGCAGCTTAGAAAAATAAAAATAAATTGTAGTAGCAATGATGGCTGTGTGTGTGTGTGTGCCTGTGCCCGTGTGTAACAGTGTAGCTTCCGTCCCTTTCCTCGCCCCTACCTGGGCTCGAACCAGGGACCCTCTGCACACATCAACAACTGCCTCCCACGAAGCATCGTTACCCATCGCTCCACAAAAGCCACTGCCCTTGCAGAGCAAGGGGAACAACTGCTTCAAGGTCTCAGAGCGAGTGACGTCACCGATTGAAACGCTGTTAGCGCGCACCCCGCTAACTAGCTAGCCATTTCACACCGGTTACACGTATGTGTCAGACGCTGGATATGTGCAGCTCTAGGGTCGTGCGGCTCACCTGTGTGTTGGCGGCGATGTTTGGTGAGGGCATGTCGCGTGCCACCCGCAAAACCACAGAGATCACACAGGAAGGACTTCTCTCCTGTAGGGGGCAGGAATGAGGGGTCAGAGAACACAGTCAACAGAGGAAGAAGGAACAAAGAGAGAGAGAGAGAGAGTGAGAGAGAGAGAGAGAGAGAGGGGGGAGTGTTCATTAACAGATGAAAGTGGAGGGAAAAGTCACAGATCACTAGTGTATATCCATCAAGGCTCTCACAGTTAACTAATTCCTCCAATCAAATGTATCCGTGTAAATATGTCAAATGGGACGGAAATTGCCAGTGTGGTTTATTGACTGTGATAAAATCTGAAAAGCACCGCTGAACATAATTACATACTTGTCAGAGCCATAAAAATTAGCTTTATTATCAATGGGACGGTTTTGTACAACTTCATTTCTGTCCGATGCTTTCCAGATGGGGCTGAGCTGATCACTCCAGCGTGTTTTTTACTACGCAGTGTGCTTCCTCTCTCTCCCTCTTCCCCTGCATCTGGCGCTGTCATTAACAGCCTGATGGATCTCTCTCTCTCTCTCTCTCTCTCTCTCTCTCTCTCTCTCTCTCTCTCTCTCTCTCTCTGAGAGTATGAGTATATATTTGCAAGACATGCAAAACGTTTCGCAACAGACAACAAAACGTTTCTTCCAGTTCAGAATGTACCTCCCTCCTGAACAGGACCCAGGTGATGGTCCATACCCAGTATAACAGATGTTAATGGTGTTGGTTGTTTGGCTCTACAACATCAACAAGCTTTACGGCAGTTGTCTGAACTCCCTGTCACGGACATCCTCATTTCAAAGAGGTCTTGTTACAAAACCGACTGTCCAGACTGAACCTAATATGTCACGAATATGGAAAGGGGAGACTTTCCTTTTGAATGTGTTGGTTGTTCTGCTCTACGACGCACACAAGCTCCAGGGGAGTCATCTGAAGGTAACCCAGTATGGGGCTGTAAAAATGCCAAAATGTGCATAGGGGGTAAAATGTGGCAATAATAATGTGACCAAACATGGGTCAAACAAACGTTTAGTTTTCTTAAATCTCTCAGATATAGGACAGACACTTCAAAACCTTATTCCTTTTCATACATGTTTTGACCGTCTGTTCTGCCATGTACTATTAAATGTGTTATTCAATGCGTTTCTATGGGCTTTCACAGTAAATGTGAAATTCAATGTTTTATCAAATCATTTTTGTATATACATATATATATTTTTTTGACCTACAGGGATCCTAAAATTCTAAATCAAATGGCTAAATTATACATTTTATGACCATCGTAAAACAATTCCTTATGTTAAGCGACAGGTAGCCTAGCGGTTAGAGCCATTGGCCAGTAACCAAAGGTTTGCTGGTTCAAATACCCGAGCCGTCAAACTGACAAATCTGTCGATGTGTCCTTGAGCAAGGCACTTAACCCTAATTTGCTCCAGGGGCGCCGTACTACTATGGCTATGTGATAAAACAGTTCATTTTTTTGAGCTTAGACCTACAGGTGTTAATACAGCGATATACGACAGAGGCTTAGGATGGTGCTGTGTCTCAGTGCTAGCCTGTTGTTGCCCGTTGTTAATTACACCAGCTCCACTCAGCAGGGACGAACTCTGATTAGTCTGCAGAGCTCTGGCCTGTCTGCCTCCAGGACAGAACATGCTGTAGCTACCCACATGAAAAAAAATACTACAGTTTACTATAGAATACTACAGTACTTACTATAGAGTCCTGTAGTAAACTATATACTGAAGAATACTATACTACACACTGTAGTATCCCTTGATCATATGTAGTACATACTATATAATGTTGCAGTATACTGCAGAATACTATAGTAAATTCTGCAGTATTATCCGCAACAACAAAAAACACTGCAGTAAATGCTTATGTCCGCGAAATATACATTTTTCATGTGGGTACAGTAGCACACACACAGGCATGCATGCACACACGCAGACAGATACACACACGGACACTTGCAGCACGTGCACGCTAGCGCGAACCCATGCACACAAGAGGACACGCAAGCACACACACACACTATCACTGTCACGCAACTGCTCGTCTCAATCCCAAAGTTTGAACTGTCACTGTGCATTGATAATGCATCGAGGTGACAACTTCATGCAGAGGGAAAGTAGTGTTTTTCACTTCCGATAACAGCTTTTATTGAATCCACAGAGAGAGAGGAGCCTCATATTACCCGTATTACACCCATTTAAACCCACTCGACTGTGAGGAGTGTTCTAATGCAGTGCCACTTAAGAAGAGAAAACCACCAGTCTTAAATAGGTGCTTTTAGAGCTTTACAGGATTCCTGTTTGTTCATTCTGGAATGATAAAATCTTTGGGCTCTCTTTCTCCTTGTAGGCATTGAAACCTTCAGGGCAACATTAGGGGATTGTTAGGGGGAACGTTAGCAGACTGTTAGGGGAGCGTTAGGTCTGCCTTCTCCTCAGTTCCTATCAGAAAAACAGCCCCCACTTTCCCATCACCCTCTGATTCCACCCCATCTCTCATTATGCCCCATGCTACAAGACCCCACCACGAAAAAATCCATAGCCATCGATCCCCGCGCCCAGTCGCCACAATTATTATTTTAGTGGAAATGCTGGCGATAAATTACGTGCGCTTTTCATCTGCCGTTCGATGGCGGTGAGCCCTCTGAGGGCCGAGGGGAGGATGGCGTTGGTGGGGGACGGGGCAGTGACGGGGCCCTGTCAACACCAGGGGATCCAGCAGGCTAAAGATACTGAGCACAGGGCCCTTACACACACACAATCACAACTCACTCACGGAGACGCACCCCAGATTACACCCAGTCACTCACAGACACACACACACACACAGTGGCCAGTTAAATCTCATCTCTCATGTACACTCATATAACTTTGCGTCATTTTATCACTCCAAAACTATTATTTGTTCTTACTCTTCTAGTACTCCCTCTACCCCGAACAAAATAAATCCACTTATTGCAAGACTTATTAAAAAGTACCATTAAAAAGTCAAAATATACCACCTCTATGTGCACGTGCGTGTGCGTGTGTGTTTTTGAATCACATACACTGCTACTATTTACTATCTATCCTGTTGCCTAGTCACTTTATTCCTAGTTATATGTACTGTACATATTACCTCGTACCCCTGCACATCGACCAGATACTGATACCCCGTGTATATAGCCAAGTTATCGTTACTCATGGTGTATTTATTAGGACTTATTATTATGTGTTATTAGTATTATTATGTGTTATTACATATTTCTCTATTTCCGCTCTCTCTACATTGTTGGTAAGGGCCCGTAAGTAAGCATTTCATTTTTATTCTACACCTGTTGTTTACGAAGCATTTGACAAATAACATTTGATTTGATTTTGATATATGTGTGTTTGGGTGCCCGACGCCAATATCTGTGTTTTAAATAACCCTGGAGGAGTCTGCATGCAGCTATAATTGCCTCCCTCATTAGATATGTTTTAGCAGGGTTTGCGGTTGGGAGGGCAATTAATTTTACCGCTTAATTTTTGACATGGAATCCGCCCGCTGTATTGATGTGCTCGCCATTTTGGGCCTCATTTCTCAGGGAAATTAATTGACAAAGTGCGAAGATTCATCAGCATATCGCCAGATTAAGCGACAAACTGAGGCAATGAGGAAATCAATTGTGGCCCTGTCGCAGCAACGGCACTGCCGGTCCCTCTGCGGAGGGGCTGGGGAAAAAGGCTGGGGCGGGTTGGGACATGGTTGATTTATTTATTTATTTGAGTCGCTCATTCATCAGCCGTTACAAATGACCCTGGCGGCTGACGCTACCTCCCCTCTTCCTAACCCCCCCCCCCCTCCCTCCCTCCCTCCCTCCTCCCTCCTCCTCTTCCTCCTCAGCTCAGACATTGGGGGTGTGAGGAGAGTGATTAACATAGAAAACACACAAATCAACCCCAGAACAATGAATCCAGTTGGAGACATGATTGCAGGCCCAGGAGCGGGAGGTGTTCACACACACAGAGGAAAAGCAGGAAGTCCCTCACGATGGCTGCTCATGTCACAGTCACAGTCAGAGAAATGGTAGCAGCACAAGTGTGTTTTATAGAGTTTCATTGTCTCTTGCCACAATGGAAATATTCAAATGTAACGGGACTGAGAACATACACAATTTAAAAGACAGAATTCGATTTCATGATTAGTGCTGTAGCATATGTCAAACACTGTTTGTACAACATAATAGTGTAGGTACCAACTATTGAAAAACCTTAATTGTTGCGCTAGATTATCTTGGGCGTGACATTATCTTGAGTATCAATGCTGACACACACTCAAACGTAGGGGCACGTTACTTTCCTCAACACCCCCCACCAGTGGTCCGATCTGTCCTCATCCCGCCCGCTATAACACATAACCCACCCCAGACAAGTAACAGAGATCTCCCCCATTACTTACAGCTATATATCACAGAGAATGATTGGTTCAACTTTTAGTTTCCTACTTATTTTATTAGTATTGCCCTTGTGAAGGAGCCCATGTATAACGTTCAAACAGATCACACACGCCGATCATATTTTAGAGTACGTCAGCACACCAGTGTGCTGGAATGGGATTGCAATGATACGGCAATGTCTGCCTCTGTCACTCCCTGTCTGCCCATTAATAGAAGTGTTGCATCATGGAGCTGTAAATTGAGTTAGCTTTCTGGGTTTCACTAATCAGGGCCATGAGTCTCCCTCAGTCGTCTCTCTCTCTCTCTCAGTCCCTCTCTCTCTCTCTCTCTCTCTCTCTCTCTCTCTCTCTCTCGGCTGACGGCGAACGACCGTTCTCGGGGAAACAAATGAAAATAAAAAAGGTCTAATTATGTCTGTGGCGCCTTGCCACTGTGAGAGGGGCCCACATGACGGATGGACTGTTCTCCTGCTAGCGCTCACTCAGCCTGTCATACCAAGACCAGCCCCGTGCCTGCCTTCCGCTAGCTTTTGTCATTGACTTAAAGGGGAGTCAAGGAGTAGGTTGACTGACGGACTGACACCTAAGGCAAACAGTCTGGCCACACCAAACAGGCACTTTGTTCATTTCTGACTGATTCATACTCTCAGTATATGCATGTACTGTAGGGAGGTATCCTGAAGGTGTGTCTCACCTGTATGCACATGTAGTAATTAACTGTAGGTATTGGTATTGGTTTGTGTGTATAGGTGACATGAGGTGTGTGTGTACAGTACAGTAGACTGTGTGTGTGTTGCATCTCACCTGTGTGTGTCCTGTAGTGGTCTTTCATGGCAGACAGGGTGAGGAAGGCGTAGTGGCAGGATGGCCAGGCACACTTGTGGGGCTTGTCCCCCGTATGCAGCTTCATGTGGTTGTTCAGAGCCCACTTCTCACTGAACGACCGGTCGCACAGATCACACTCAAACTTCCTACAAGGGAGGGAAAAAAAGAAGAGAGAGTTATTTAGTCCCAAAGCTGAGGAAAAAGGTAGAACCCCAAGCCTGTAAGGTAGGGAAGGGAGAATGTAGGAGAACACAAACACACACACACACACACAGATTGCTGGGGCTCCTGGTGTGTCATGTCTGTATAAGCAGGCATTGATTTTTCTGTCCAGGCCTGCCACCTCCACCATTTATTCTCTGCTTTGCGCCAGGGCCCAGAGGACTGGAGAAATTCTGTTACAGTCCAAACACACACGCGCATGCACACACACACACATACACACACACACACAAAATGGGCCAGTGGGGAGAATAGAGTTGCCCTGTACAGGGGTCTCCCACCACTTAGTCAGGGCCAACAGGAATACTGTAGGCTAAATGAAAAGCTAGACCAGACTTTACCTCCTACCTGCCTTTATCCCTCTTAACTCCTATTCTCCGTTATTCCTCATCTTTCTTCATGCCCATCTCTTAAAACCCTCTTAAAACCCTTTCTCACAAACCATCTCTCCCTTGTAGCCTTCTTTCCCTCTGTTCCTCCACCCTATGTACCAGTCTTTGTGCGATGACATGAAACACAGTTGATTGTAAAGATCTCTTCTCCACAGAGGCCAACGGTGCATTACATAGGCCTAGATACTTCCAGGTTAGAGTTGGGTGCTCAGTCCCAGATTCATAGCTGTTTAACTAAGCTACAAGCAACACGCATTATTTAAAACAATTGTATCTTTATTTAACTAGGCAAGTCAGTTAAGAACTAATTCTTATTCAATGACTAACTGCCTTGTTCAGGGGCAGAACGACAGATTTTTACCTTGTCAGATCGGGGATTCGATCTTGCAACCTTTCGGTTACTGGTCCAACGCTCTAACCTAATGGTCAAATTCATCTTTAGGCCGGCACTATAATTTTGCCTAGCTGGAGAATGAAAAATGTGTGTCCCATAAACAAGTGACGTCAGATTTTCAGGAGCATTTGTCTTGTGCCGAGACTCGTGAGAGCGTGTTATTTTAGCGAGGAGGGTGTCTTTAAGGTCTGATTGTGTTGTTTAACGCCTCTGGTATCTGTTTCATAGCACGCCATGTTGACACTCACCTGAACAAATAATGCCTTCTAGCAGCGTGGAGCATGTGTCCAAATCAATAATTCAAACTCATACGTTTTCCTTGTGGAGAGAAGGGGGGGGGGGAAGGAGGGGTAGAAAGATAGAAAGGGGGAGAAGGAGAGGGAGAGAAAATGGGGAGTGTGAGAGAGAGAGTCAGGAGTGCGAGGGAGAGGGAGTGAAAGAGAGGGAGATGGACAGAGAGGTGGAGACAGAAAGAGAGTGGGGAGTAAGCGAGAGAGACAGGGACACACACGTGCTTGCCTTATACACTACCGTTCAAAAGTTTGGGGTCACTTAGAAATGTCCCTGGTTTTTTAAAGAAAAGCACATTTTTTGTCCATTAAAATAACATCAAATTGATCAGAACTACAGTGTAGACATTGTTACTGTCGAACCCACAAATGCTGATGCTCCAGATAATCAACTAGTCTACAGAAGGACAGTTTTATTGCTTCTTTAATCAGAACAACAGTTTTCAGCTGTGCTAACATAATTTCAAAATGGTTATCTAATGATCAATTAGCCTTTTAAATGATAAACTTGGATTAGCTAACACAACGTGCCATTGGAACACAGGAGTGATGGTTCCTGATAATGGGCCTCTGTACGCCTATGTAGATATTCCATAAAACATCAGCCGTTTCCAGCTACAATAGTCATTTACAACATTAACAATGTCCACACTGTATTAACAATGTCTACACTGTCTTTCTGATCAATTTGATGTTATTTTAATGGACAAAAACACTTGCTGTTCTTTCAAAAACAAGGCCATTTTTAAGTGACCCCAAACTTTTGAACGGTAATGTATATCACTCTACAATCAAAGGAGGATGAATCTATCTCGCACACAGATATGTTTGTCACGTCCCACTATCATCCCAGTCTTAGGAAACGGCAGCTTCAACATCCTTTACCACGAGCACTCAAACACACATTCGCTCCACGCCATGACTTGCCAAAGACTTTATCCTGACGATAGATATCTGTCTATGTCTGTTTCTCCTTCCCTCTCTCTCTCTCTATAGTATTTCTGCAACAGCCAGTCCCCCGCCGTGGGAGAGGTAAATAAGATGAGTGAAGAAATGTTATATTTTACTGTGAACATTATGCACAACAGTCCTGTTTAATGAGCTAAACGGGTCCATTGTTTGGCGCCATTTCAGCGCTAGGCCTTAACATGGGCCTCTTTTTCTGCCTGCCTCTTTTTCTCTCTCTCTCTGTGTGTGTGTGTGTGTGTGTGTGTGTGTGTGTGTGTGTGTGAGCTGAGGAGGAATGGTGCTTGCAGTAGACTGATCAGTGGGGGTTTTGTATGGATGAGAGGAGGTATTGCGAGTGTTTTCACCAGATCAGATGGAGCTCTTTGATCTTGTCATCCACAGTCTAGCCCCTATAGATATGCATACAGCCTACCACCTCTAAACAGTCAGGAGCAAGGCAAAGCAGGCCAGAGACAGAGGGAGGTAGAGAGAGATGAAAAGAGGATGAGAGAGAGGTAGAGAGCGGGAGAGAGGAGAGAGAGAGAAGAGAGAGAGGTAGAGAGAGAGAGGAGAGAGAGAAAGAGGAGAGGAGAGAGAGATGAAAAGAGGAAGAGGATGAGAGAGAGAGGTAGAGAGAGAAAGTTGAAGAGGAAAAGAAGAAAAGAGGATAAGAGAGACAGAGAGAGAGAGAGAGAGAGAGAGAGAGAGAGGGAGAGAGACGACTGAGGGAGACTCACGTGCAATTGTGTTGGTATTCACACACACACAGTATTGTACAACTAACTTTGTGGGGACACACAAGTCAGTCCCATTCAAAATACTATTTTCTCTAACCCCTAACCTTAACCCGAAAACCTAACCTTAACCCTAGCCCCTAACCCTATTTTATTTGATTTATTTAACCTTTAGTTAACTAGGCAAGTCAGTTAAGAACAAATTCTTATTTACAATGATCGCCTACTCCGGCCAAACCCAGACGACGCTGGGCCAATTTTGCGCCGCCTTATGGGACTCCCAATCACGGCCAGATGTGATACAGCCTGGATTCAAACCAGGTACTATAGTGACGCCTCTTGCACTGAGATGCAGTGCCTTAGACTGCTACGCCACTCAGGAGCCTAAACCCGAAAACTAACCCTAGCTCCTAACCCTAAATTCTAACCATAACCCTAAACTGCTATTTTTTTTTTTTGTTTACTATTCTTGTCCACACACACACACACACACACACACACACACACACACACACACACACACACACACACACACACACACACACACACACACACAAACACACACACACACTTCCTCTGTTTCTCTCTTTCCTCTGATCCTGAAGCAGCTAAATGATTGGCATCCCATGGAGATTTATTCAGATAGCCAGGTGGGCCTATTCCCTGTAAGCTCCTGTCTTTATTCCTATACTGTCATTCATTATCATACTTCTCACACATACATTGTGCGGATCTGCAGGATAAACTTCCACTGATGGCAAATGAAGCCCATGTGAAGCCTCTCTGCACTACCGCCCCCATGTGGCAAGGTGGTCACTGGGATAGGATTGTGTGTGTGTGTGCGCGCGTGTCAGTAACTTACTTCCACTAACCCTATTTGACTTATTAGACACAACAGGACACGTGGCACAAACCTGACCAGTCATAGCTTTCCTAAATAAGTCAGATGCTGTGAAGTACTGTAGAGACCGCTCCAGAGGTCCCTTCCTTTCCCTCACGTTAGGGTGACCAGAGAACTCTCGGCCATATTCTCACACTTCAGAGGGAGAGAGAGGCCAACTCTGACACAAACAGACAACTTCAAAATGAAGACTGTTGTTTATTTAGTGAGGGGGGGGGGAGAGAGAGAGTCCATCTGATATGCAACTGTCAGGAGAGGATTTTCACATGCAAAATAAGAGTGTGTGTGGGAGCGAAAGATTACCGAGAGGGAGAAACACGACAGCGCTCAGTGTGATCATCAGCTGGCAGGCATCTCTCTCTCTCTCTCTTTCTCTCTCCCCCTCCCTCCCTCTCTCCCCGTTTACAGACTAAATCACTCTGCACTTCATCAGCTTAAATCCAGACTAAATTAGCAGAATGAAAATTAAGTCATTTGGCCTTGAGCTGTCCCAGGCATTACGAGTCGAAGACTGAGGATAACTTTAAACTCGGCCGACTGGGGTCAAAACATGTGTGCGTGTGTGTGTGTGTTTGTGTGCGCGCGTGAGGCCAGAAGATTTGTTCTGCGGGAGTCGATTGAAACCAAATTAAAGGGAGTGTTTGTTAAAAGATATTAGATTCCTTTGGGTGACTTTCCTGAGTACACAGCCCTGGCTCCGTTATTTTCCATTAGCGTACACAAAGTCAACTGACGACAAGCTCGTTCCCCAGGTTGAACAATAGCAAGACTAGACACCATCACTCTCGTGCCCTGCACGTGCTTTCCAAAACTCTAGTAGTCTATGGTCCAATGGGCTTTGAAGGTAATCAAATCAGTTGGCTGGACGGAGCTTGTTTACCATTCAAATGAGCAGTCATCTACCTCCCAACACTGTGGCTAGGTGTGTGTTCTGCATGTCGACCACCGCAACGTCTTAAGTGAACACACCCTGCACCACAGTGGCGTAAGTAAGCTGCCCGGCGCGACCCTTGGCTTGTACGAGCTGGTTTGGCTCATAGGAGCAGGAGTCTATCTATACAAGAGTAGTAAAAACAGGGTAGGGAGCAGTTTTCAGGCGAAATGGGCCTCCTCTGAGAGAGAGAGAGAGAGAGAGAGACAGAGAGAGAGAGAGAGAGAGAGAGAGAGAGAGAGAGAAGAGGAAAAGAGGACGAGAGAGGGGTAAGAAATAGGAGGCCTTTCTCCTATTTGTTAGATATAATGAGAGTTGTATTTATTTTTGTTGTGGTTGCTGTTCATCATTAACAGGCACTCCTTAGATCTCAATTACACACGATGACAACTAGTGCAATTGTGTTGGTATTCACACACACACACACACACAGTATTGTACAACTAACTTTGTGGGGACACACAAGTCAGTCCCATTCAAAATACTAGGGGCTAGCGAGTACATACACACACACACACACACACACACACAGTATGGCTGCAATACAAACAAGACCCCAGCGCCGCAGAGATGCTACTGCGGATTTATATTTACCTTCAATCCCGAAAGGGGGAAGAGAAGATAATGAAATAAATAACAAAAGAGGCATCAGTTACGCTCCTGTTTATCCCGCTATAGGGCAAATACAAATAGTCAATTTAATGAACATGGTGGACGTGATGAAAGCGAGGTGAAGGAGCCTCGTTGCCCGACAAACAATCAGGAAATGTTATCTTAATATTGTTCCGTGGTTATTCAGCCCATAACTTAGAGGGGGGGGGGGGGGGGGGGNGGGGCAGGTCCCAGTGAGGTGTCCCTGTTATTGCCTGTTTTTATTATGAGCCATAGCTCAGTGTGCGCACACACACACACACACACACTGCTGACCATACAACTAGAGATCCAGCAAAGAACAAATAAAGGATTGATACGAGATGTTTGAAAGATAAATGCGTACGTACGTGTGTGTGTGGGGGGGCACTTTCCAGATTCAATACATTTATGGCTGTAATGGGTTTAATGAAAACCGGACCCTAAATCTAAACATTTCATTAAAAAATCACAAATCAAGCGCCGAAAATGCAACCTTGGCTGGTAACCAACCACCAAAAACTCCTGATTTGTGTGACAACAAGAGATCAGAGGCCTCCCTCAGTACCCATCAGTAGCACTTAAAAAAGCCTCCAGATGCTTCCTAGTCCAAACTTTTTGGTATTTAAAGCCTCTGCAATCTAAGGATCCCCACCCAAATTAACAATTTTCTCCGTATTTATATATTGCCGGTACTAAATTGCGTTGCCGCAAAGAATTACTATGGATATGAATATCTGTGACAATAACTCAGCCAAAAGCCTTAAAGACACAACGCTCTTCATTGGGGCATCTGATAGCCCTTCAATACAGCACCAGGCAGCCATATCAGTGCTGTTTCTCTCTAATATCAGGCCACATTAGCGGCTCGTAAATCAAATTACACTCCTAGAATTTCATTAAGCTCACCTGCCAGCAGTAGTGCCGGCAAAATATTGATGCTTTCCCGCCGCGATTGTGTGGCTCTCAGGTACACAAAGGGAAGAAGAAAAGCAAGAGAAAAGGGATGATGAATGTAATTATCTTTTAAGGAATACAGCAAAACGGTCATAAATTCCCTGGTAATACACGGAGAGGCAGAGGTAGCGTTAAAGAGCGTCCTGTGGGCTGGAGTCAACAACGGTAACAACACGCCAACACTGGATGTGTCCCAAAATGGCACCCTAATCCCTATACAGTGCACTACTTTTGACCGGATCCATATTGGCCCTGGTCAAAAGTAGTGCACTACATAGGGATTAGGCTGCCATTTAGGAATGCTGCTGCCTGCTCCCTTCCTGTTTAAAGTGTTAGAGTGTTTAACCCGAGGTAGACTCCACAACCTGATTAGAGCAGAAGAGAAACTCACTCTCTGACAGAAATCAAAGAGGATGATGTATGACAGAGATCCCACACCCCAGATAGACAAGCTAATGCAATAGAACCAGAGAGAGAGCGGCTAATAATGCACACAGATTGACTTGTTACCGTTAGACCCTCGATCCAATATTAAAGAAATGATCGACTACTTTCTTTATCGCCACTCGAATTATCTGAAAGGAATTTGTGTTTCTATTTGTTTTTGTTTTTCTTCAACTGAGCCTAGACCCTGGTTTTGCATAAAAAGGCGAGATTTCCTGGATATGGAATCTGGGAAGGCTGTAGGGAGGTTGGTGGGGGTTGGGACTATGGATTTTGATTACACACAGAGGGAAATGAGTGAGCCGGGGACCGTGACAACACTCACTTAATAAAAAGGTAAAGTCTATACATCAAAGAGCGTCCAGCTGTAAATCATTGTATTCTGCTGTACCGACGCCCCATCCCCATCCAGGCTCATTATGAGCCCTCTAACGGGGCCACTCATATTTACTGTTGGCTCAATATAATTTTAAATTATGAGCTTTATCCCTTATCTAATTAACAAGGGCCTCGCTCATTTTTCAGTTGTTTAGCAAATCCGCTTTGTGGCAAAACAGCAAAGGCAGGAGGGTTGGCTGTGTGCGCAGGCAGAAGTAAAGGCCTGGTCTTCTTTCTCCCTCTCTCTCTTCCTCCCTCTCTTATTACTGGAATTCTAATTCAATGATCACCTTAGATCACACGCACGCCATCAATCAGACAGGCCTGACAGAGGATGAAAAATGGTATTAATAATGAGAAACTTATTATACAGTCCAAAGCGCTCCCTTGATAAATGACATTGTTTGGGCCTGACAATGATTGCATTTAAACATTATTTCTGTTTTGTGCTGCATTCTGTGGGTTGGTGGACGTAGGGGCATGGGGCTTGTGTGTGTGTGTTCATGTGTGTACGTGTGTGTGTGTGCTCATTAAATATCTTCCCATCCCAGATCTCACCCTGGAGTCAAGAGGGCAAATGGTGGCTGGTGGCTCACAACAAACCCAGCGCACACACACTTTCACCACAAAGCCAGAGCAAGCCTGGAGAAGAGGAGAAGAAAATAATGTCAGGAGTCATGAAGTTCCATTTGAAATGGAAACAGGGAGTGCGGTGGATACATGGGGACAAACGTTTCTCTTTCTGCCTGTAGCTGGCTGGGTTAGCAATGCTACGGCTCCACTGGGCTGTGTTTCCATTCATTAACACAGGGACAGGCCAGTTGTGCTAAGCTAAACACCACATACCAGGGCAGCACAACACAGCTCTAGTCAAAAAGTAGTGCTATAAGAATAGGATGCGATTTGGGACGCAGAAAGCCAGGGAGCGGCAGCTTCAGTCGTTCCCATGGTATGGGACTGTTTTAGGGTTTTACTGAACTGGCAAGGGATGGATAGGACTGAGGAGAATGTACAGCACACTGTACAGAGAGATGGGGAATGAAAAAGCTGATACTGATTAGATAAGGAAGTGTGTATATGTCAATCAATTGTTCAGCTAACTAGCCCAATGAGGGCTTAGATAAGATCAAATGCGTTGCTTTATTTGTGGTACATTTGTGGCTTATGCTACTGACGATTTCAGTTGGCCTCGTAGTTGATGATTTGGGCAAATGATTACACAAATCTTTTGTATTATAGCTAACACTCAAAGTAGTGTACACTCAAGCCAATCTTGATGTAAGACACTGATGAAACACATACACACTTCTACACTGAGTGGACAAAACATTAGGAACACCTTCCTAATATTGAGTTGCACCCCTTTTGGCCTCAGAGCAGCCTCAATTCGTCAGGGGATGGACTCTACAAGCCCATTCACTCTCTGAATGTCACAAATACACAATCCATGGCTCAAGTGTCAAGGCTTAAAAATCCTTCTTTATCCTGTCTCCTCCCCTTCATCTACACTGACTGAAGTGGATTGAACAGGTGACATCAATAAAGAATCATCGCTTTGGCCTGGATTCACCTGGTCAGTCTATGTCATGGACACTCTTACTGACAGTTGTGGCTGCTTTGCGTGATGTATTGTGGTCTCTACCATCTTGCTCTTTGTGCTGTTGTCTGTGCCCAACAATGTTTGTACCCAGGTTTGTGCTGCTACCATGTTGTGCTGCTGCCATGTTGTGTTGCTAGCATGCCGTTGTCATGTGTTGCTGCCATGCTTAGGTCTCTCTATATGTAGTGTTGTGTTGTCTCTCTTGTTGTGCTGTGTGTTTTGTTCTATATTTTTATTTAATTTATTCGAATTTTTAATTCCAGCCCCCGTCCCCGCAGGAGGCCTTTCGCCTTTTGGTAGGCCGTCATTGTAAATAAGAATGTGTTCTGAACTGACTTGCCTAGTTAAATAAAGGTTAAATAAAGTAAATAAATGGAAAGAGCAGGTGTTCCTAATGTTGTGTCCACCCAGTGTATGTACTCCGAAGCATCAGAGTCGGCTCTCACTCTCCCTCCCTCTCACATGACCATGTCCTCCACTGTACAGCATGATACAACACTCTCCTCCAGCAGCTGATCCTATTACCCTCCCTCCTCTCCCCCCCATCTCCTCCCCTCTTCATCTCCCTGCCAACGGCCATGATGGGGGCCCATTCATCTCATTCCGCCGGCTACCACAATGAAGAATTTCCCCCCAAATATAACAATATTTGTATTTGGGGAGAGTGTGGTGGGGGCAGAAGGAGTTTTAATTGATGACCACAGCTGTGCTAATTAAAAGCAATGGAAGTTGAATTAATCTTCTTGAGGAGGGAGGTTGAGGTGGTGGTGGTACAGTGGCTGTAACGGTTACCGTTTCCGTTACCGGGGCCAGGCCTGGCCATCCACTTGCAACTGCCGCTACTACATCCTACTCATCAGTCAGGTGATTTTGGGCCATTGTTGAGTTTATTAGAGCAGGTTCATGTGATACGCCCATTAATAATCACAACAAAAGCCCTGCTCTCTCTCGCTCTCCTTCCTCCTCTCTCTCTCTCTCTCCCTCCTTCTCTCTCTCTCTCTACCGCCCCTTTCTATCTCTTTCCCTCTCTCTCTCTGTGCGGCCCTCTCCACTGCCACACCACTCAGCTGAGCAGCAACACAATGAAGGGAACAATTAGCCATGTTTACTGCAATGTCCAGGAATAAGGAGATAATTGCTTTTTTCTGTCTTGTTTTTGTTGGTCCTTTTTCTTCGCAGAGACAGAGCGACAGAGAGAGAGAGACAGAGACAGAGAGACAGAGAGACAGAGACAGAGAGACAGAGAGAGAGACAGAGACAGAGACAGAGACAGAG
>QNTS01002228.1:2946-199685 GCA_003317085.1 Hucho hucho
ACCACACAGGGGGACCTAGTGAATGACCTGCAGAGAGCTGGGACCAAAGTAACAAAGCCTACCATCAGTAACACACTACGCCGCCAGGGACTCAAATCCTGCAGTGCCAGACGTGTCCCCCTGCTTAAGCCAGTACATGTTCAGGCCCGTCTGAAGTTTGCTAGAGAGCATTTGGATGATCCAGATGAGGATTGGGAGAATGTCATATGGTCAGATGAAACCAAAATAGAACTTTTTGGTAAAAACTCAACTCGTCGTGTTTGGAGGACAAAGAATGCTGAGTTGCATCCAAAGAACACCATACCTACTGTGAAGCATGGGGGTGGAAACATCATGCTTTGGGGCTGTTTTTCTGCAAAGGGACCAGGACGACTGATCCGTGTAAAGGAAAGAATGAATGGGGCCATGTATCGTGAGATTTTGAGTGAAAACCTCCTTCCATCAGCAAGGGCATTGAAGATGAAACGTGGCTGGGTCTTTCAGCATGACAATGATCCCAAACACACCGCCCGGGCAACGAAGGAGTGGCTTCGTAAGAAGCATTTCAAGGTCCTGGAGTGGCCTAGCCAGTCTCCAGATCTCAACCCCATAGAAAATCTTTGGAGGGAGTTGAAAGTCCGTGTTGCCCAGCGACAGCCCCAAAACATCACTGCTCTAGAGGAGATCTGCATGGAGGAATGGGCCAAAATACCAGCAACAGTGTGTGAAAACCTTGTGAAGACTTACAGAAAACGTTTGACCTCTGTCATTGCCAACAAAGGGTATATAACAAAGTATTGAGATAAACTTTTGTTATTGACCAAATACTTATTTTCCACCATAATTTGCAAATAAATAAATAAAAAATCCTACAATGTGATTTTCTGGATTTCTTTTTCTCATTTTGTCTGTCATAGTTGAAGTGTACCTATGATGAAAATTACAGGCCTCTCTCATCTTTTTAAGTTGGAGAACTTGCACAATTGGTGGCTGACTAAATACTTTTTTGCCCCACTGTAATTTTCATTGTTTTTTGTTTGTGTGTTTATATTACAGTATATTATGCTGTATACATTTTCTTTTTACTCTGATGAATGGAAGTTACTTTATGTGTGTGAATGAGAATGGTTACAATTTCCTTGGCAGTATGAGTGCAATGTGTGATGTCAAACCTTGGAGGATACTCTTACCCTAAAATCCTATTTATTTTTTTCAGTTTTATACACAATTGTATTCTGTTAGCTAGACAAAAAAACAGTACAGTAACCATTGTCAATGAAGGACTGGGCTAAGACTGAAAGGTGGACATGAGGGATATTTCAATGGTCCTCTGCCATAGTGACAAAACATCTAAACATTTTGACGGCACTGACTGTTTAAATGAGAAGGAAATTTAGTTTTGACACGAGTGAACTGTTTTGGGAGAGGAATGAGCTTTTCCAGGTGAACCATGGTGTTGTGCCGAACCATCCACGTTATTTTGGCTAAAGCACCAAGAGTGTTGAGAACGCCCGGTCTGTTTCAAGAAATGAGCCAAAGCAATTGAGAAGGATCTTTGCCATTTTCGTGGCACTGACTCTTTATATGGGAAAGGAATTTAGTTTTGAAGCATGAGTGAACAGTTTTAGGAGAGATATGAGCTTTTGCAAGTGAGCTATAGTGTTGTGCTGAACTGTAAGACTGTTTTGCCAAATGATCTTAGAGTTTTGAGAATGTGATTTCGGTTTCAAGAAATGAGCCAAACCAATGGAGAAAAACTGTAATAACCAGAGTTGAGTGTGATGGTGTCATTATTACTCTATGTAGAGTAAAACACTCAAAACGACACCCATCATTATCATAGTTCCCAGCATGCTCTATTGCAGGTTGATTTTCAGAATTGTTTGTTGCAATATCTGTTTTTATATGTACACTCCTTATTTTATTAATCCTATGCTACACAAAGATAAATAACATACATTGTTCTAAACCAGTGGTTCCCAATCTTTTTATAGTCCCATACCCCTTCAAATATTCAACCTCCAGCTGCGTACCCACTCTAGCACCAGAGTCAGCGCACTCTCAAATGTTGTTTTTTTGCCATCATTGTAAGTCTGCCACACACACACTATACTATACATTTATTAAACATAAGAATGAGTGTGAGTTTGTCACAACCCGGCTCGTGGGAAGTGACAAAGAGCTCTTATAGGACCAGGGCACAAATAAGAATATAATAAAAATCAATAATTTTGCTCTTTATTTAACCATCTTACATAAAAAAACGTATTTGTTCATAAATAACTCACCACAGGTAAATGAGAAGGGCGTGCTTGAAAGGATGCACATGACTCTGCAATGTTGGGTTGTATTGGAGAGAGTCTCAGTCTAATCATTTTCCACACAGCCTGTGCCTGTATTTAGTTTTCAGAGAATACACTTTCACATAGGTACGGGTTTGCAAAGGGCATCAGTGTCTTAACTGCGCGATTTGCCAAGGCAGGATACTGTGAGCACAGACAATCCAGAAATCAGTGGCTTCTGATTTAAATTCCATTTTCACAGAACCGCTTGTTGCAATATCGATGAGGCTCTCTTGTTCAGAGGCAAGGCATGTAAGGGATAACGAATCCAGTTGTTTGTGTCATCCATTTCTGGAAAGTACCTGCGTAATTGCTCACCCAGCTCACTCAGGTGCTTCGCTATATCACATTTGACATTGTCCGTAAGCTTGAGTTCATTTGCACACAAAAAAATCATACAATGATGGAAAAACCTGTGTTGTCCTTGTTAATGCAGACAGAGAAGAGCTCCAATATCTTAATCATAGCCTCAATTTTGTTCCGCACATTGAATATAGTTGCAGAGAGTCCCTGTAATCCTAGATTCAGATCATTCAGGCGAACGATCTGAACCTAGATCAGTCGTGTGAGACACTCGTCATCATGCAAGCGGTCAGACAAGTGAAAATGATGGTCAGTAAATAAAACTTTAAGCTTGTCTCTCAATTAAAAAAAAGGAGTCAATACCTTTCCCCTTGATAACCAGCGCACTTCTGTATATTGTAAAAGCTTTACATGGTCGCTGCCCATATCATTGCATAATGCAGAAAATACATGAGAGTTCAGGGGCCTTGCTTTAACAATGTTAACCACTTTCACTGTTGTGTCCAAAACGTCTTTCAAGCTGTCAGGCATTCCCTTGGCAGCAAGAGCCTCTCAGTGGATGCTGCAGTGTACCCAAGTGGCATCGGAAGCAACTGCTTGCACGCGCGTTACCACTCCACTACGTCTCCCTGTCCTGACTTTTGCGCCATCAGTACAGATACCAACACATCTTGACCACCAAAGTCCATTTGATGTCACAAAGCTGTCCAGTACTTTAAAAATATCCTCTCCTGTTGTCCTGGTTTCCAGTGGTTTGCAGAAGAGGATTTCATCCTTAATTGACCCCCCATAAACGTAACGGACATATACCAGGAGCTGTGTCAGGCCCGCCACGTCTGTTGACTCATCCTATCAGGGATCAAGGTAAGACCCAAGTGCGGACTGGGTGAAGTAACAATGTTTATTGTAACAACAGGGGCAGGCAAACGACAGGTCAAGGCAGGTAGGGGTCAATTGTCTAGAGTAGGAGCAAAGGTACAGGACGGCAGGCAGGCTCAGGGTCAGGGACAGGCAGAGTTCAGTAATCCAGGGGTTGGAGCAAAGGAACAGGACGGCAGGCAGGCTCAGGGACAGGCAGAGTGGTCAGGCAAGGGTCAAAACCAGGAGGGCGAGAAAAGAGAAACTGGAAAAGGCAGGAGCTGAGACATAAAACGCTGGTAGGCTTGAACAATCAAGATGAACTGGCACAGACAGACAGAAAACACAGCTATAAATACCCAGAGGATAAATGGGGAAGATGGGCGACACCTGCAGGGGGTGGAGACAAGCACAAGGACAGGTGAAACAGATCAGGGCGTCACACATCCAGCTGTAACGTATAGAATTCACTGGCTTGTATGCGAAGCAGTAATTGTTTCAAAACATCTCCTGCCATGTCACTGATGCATTGTGAAACAGTGTTGTTTGATGAAGGCATTGTCTGTATAGTTTTTTGGGCCTTTTCCCCCAGCAGGAAGAATGAAGTCCTCCACAATAGTATGGGGCTTGCCTGTCATAGCCACTCAGTAGCTCACCATATAAGCTTCTTATTAATGGTATCTGTTGCTTTAATACATGTCTTACTACTCGAAAGTCGTCTTAATTCTCGCTCAAAAAACTTGTTTTTCAAATGGTCATGTTTCGGCTTCTAAATGTCTACGCGTGAGTGAAGGTTTCATCTAGTTGTGAGATAGTACTTTTGCACATATACCACACAGTGGCTGAGGAAAGGCACTACTCCCAATGTAAGTGAAACCCAAATCCAAGTAGTTCTCATCATATTTGCACCTCTTCAATGGTCCAACGTCCCTGTCTGTTGTTCGGTGCTTTCCTGGGTAAGGGGGCAATAGCTCTTCAGCTGCATCATATTCACAACTGTCAGTGTCCATGCTAGCTGGGCTAGCAACAAATGTAGAATTACTGATGCTAGCATTGGATGTGCTCGTGGAAGCAGAACAACTTGTGTTGTCGACAGTAGAGCTGGTATGTGTCTCTATGGACGCAGGCCTTACTTTTTTAACCATTTATCATTTTTAGAGCAAATGGAATGAGCAGCTCATTTGGCTACATACGGACCGTTAGTGGAATTCCCGCGAGAGAGTAACGGTTAATGTGATTGGATGCTAATTATTTGACTAGGCTACCTGTATTTGACATTGTGTTGTTATTTCGCTGAACACTAGATGGTTTAATTTTATTTTTGGCAGTGAAACGAGGCTACTCAGGTGAGAAAAAAAACTCACACAAATGTATAGCCCCAATTGAAAATCTGAATGGACTGTTTGAAAATGTGAATCACATTTTTATTTGGCGTACCCCAGTTTGGGAATAGCCGTTCTAAACTAATCCAATCTGTTAGTAGTTGGACTTATTGCACCTGTTACTGAGATGGTTGTTCCAGCTTAGATGATTTAGGTTGTCCCATTAACCAATCTTCTGTCTCCTGGCAGTCATTTTGAATGCAGTTTGCGGGTGATAAAGAATTCAAGTTGTGGATATCCTCACTCTGGCTAGATTCCAATAGGAATTACACATTACTCTGTAAGCCAGCATAATGTAACTTGTAGGCCGGATGTGGCCTGTCAACTAGGAGTTTACTAACAACACTTTGTTAGGTATAACTAGGCCCTCCAAGGAAAAGGCCTAATGATAATGTAATGTATTGTCCAAAAAAGTTTTATTTTAAACGCTAATAAGGCTGGTGGAACCCTTCATAGAGGGTTCTAGGAAGAAACTTTAGTGGTAAAAGGCTTCTTGGTAGAACCTTCATAGAAGGTTCTAGGAAGAACCCTTCATATAGGGTTCTAAGTAGAACCATTTACAGGTGGTTCTATGAAGAACCCAGCATAGAAGGTTCTAGGTATAACCCTATGCAAAGGGTTCTACCTAGCACCAAATGCAAACCGTGGACAAACCGAAGAACCCTATATTGTTTTACTTAGCACATTTTTTCTACGAGCGTAGACTCATATTAGAGACTGTTACAATGAAAGAGTTTTGTAAATGTGTGATGTTTGAGAATGGTCTGTGAACTTAAGCACACTTGGTGTTAGACCTGTTGAGTGTGGGCCACATGGACTTTACTACAGCAACTTGAACATACAGTGCATTCGGAAAGTATTCATACCCCTTAACTTTTTCCATATTTGTTACGGTACAGCCTTATTCTAAAATGGATAGAATAAAATAAAATCCTCATCAATCTACACACAATACCCCATAATGCAAATATATAAAAACTTCTAAACACTTATTTACATAAGTATTCAGATCCTTTGCTATGAGACTCAATATTGAGCTCAGGTGCATCCTGTTTCCATGGAGCATCCTTGAGATGTTTTTACAACTTGATTGGAGTGCACCTGTGGAAAATTCAAATTGATTGGACATGATTTGGAAAGGCACACAACTGTCTATATAAAGTCCCACAGTTGACTCTTCCTAGAGCTGGCTGCCCAGCCAAACTGAGCAAATGGGAGAGAATGGCCTTGGTCAGGGAGGTGACCAAAAACCCGATGGTCACTATGACAGAGTTTCAGAGTTCCTCTGTTTAGATGGGAGAACCTTCCAGAAGGACAACCATCTCTGCAACACTCCACCAATCAGGTCTTTATGGTAGAGTGGCCAGACGGAAGCCACTCCTCAGTAAAAGGCTCATGACAGCCTGCTTGGAGTTTGCCAAAAGGCACTTAAAAGACTCTGACCATGAGAAACAAGATTCTATGGTCTGATGAAACCAATATTTAACTCTTTGGCCTGTATGCCAAATAAAATAAAACAAATTGTATTTGTAACATACATGTGTTTAGCAGATGTTATTGTAATGAAATGCTTGTGTTTCTAGCTCCAACAGTGCAGTAATATATAACAAGTAATATCTAACAATACACACAATCTAAAGTAAAGGAATGGAATTAAGAATATATAAATATTTGGATGAGTAATGTCAGAGCGGCATAGAATAAGATACAGTAGAATAGGATAGAATACAGTATATACATATGAGATGAGTAATGCAAAAAATGTGAACATTATTAAAGTTACTAGTGTTCCAATTATTAAAGTGGCCAGTGATTTCAAGTGTATGTATATAGGGCAGCAGCCTCTAATGTGCTAGTGATGGCTATTTAACTGTCTGATGGCCTTGAGGTAGAAACTGTTTTTCAGTCTCTTGGTCCCAGCTTTGATGAAAATCAAATCAAATTATATTGGTAACTGCAGATGTTATTGCGAGCGTAGCGAAATGCTTCTGCTTCTAGATCTGACAGTGCAGCAGTATCTAACAGGTAATATCTAACAAATTCCACAACAAAACCTAATACACACAATCTAGTAAAGGAATGGCATAAGAATATATAAGTATAAAATATATGGATGAGCAGTGACAGAGCGGCTAAGATGCAATAGATAATAAAGACTTGATAGTGAAGAATACAGTATACAGTATAAAACTTGTTTTTCAACCACTCCACAAATGTCTTGTTAACAAACTATAATTTTGGCAAGTCGGTTAGGACATATACTTTGTGCATGACACAAGTACATTTTCCAACAATTGTTTACAGACAGATTATATCACATATAATTCACTGCATCACAATTCCAGTGCGTCAGAAGTTTACATACACTAAGTTGACTGTGCCTTTAAACAGCTTAAAAAAGTCCAGAAAATTATGTTATGGCTTTAGAAGCTTCTAATTGACATCATTTGAGTCAATTGGAGGTGTACCTGTGGATGTATTTCAAGGCCTACCTTCAAACTCAGTGCCTCTTTGCTTGACATCATGGGAAAATCAAAATAAATCAGCCAAGACCTCAGAAAGAAAGTCTGGTTCATCCTTGGGAGCAATTTCCAAACGCCTGAAGGTACCCCGTTCATCTGTACAATCAATAGTACACAAGTAAAAACACCATGGGACCACGCAGCCGTCATACAGGGAGGAGACGATTTCTGTCTCCTAGAGATGAAAATACTTTGGTGTGAAAAGTGCAACTCAATCCCAGAACCACAGCAAAGGACCTTGTGAAGATGCTGGAGGAAACAGGTACAAAAGTATCTATATCCACAGTAAAACGAGTCCTATATCGACATAACCTGAAAGGCCGCTCAGCAAGGAAGAAGCCACTGCTCCAAAACCACCATAAAAAAGCCAGACTACGGTTTGCAACTGCACATGGGGACAAAGATCGTACTTTTTGGAGAAATGTCCTCTGGTCTGATGAAACAAAAATAGAACTGTTTGGCCATAATGACCATTGTTATGTTTGGAGAAAAAGAGGGAGGCTTGCAAGCCGAAGAACACCATCCCAACCGTGAAGCACGGGGGTGTTAGCATCATGTTGTGGGGGTACTTTGCTGCAGGAGGGACTGGTGCACTTCACAAAATAGATGGCATCATGAGGTATGAAAATGATGTGGATATATTGAAGCAACATCTCAAGACATCAGTCAGGAAGTTCAAGCTTGGTCGCAAATGAGTCTTCCAAATGGACAATAATCCCAAGCATACTTCAAGTTGTGGCAAAATGGCTTAAGGACAACAAGGTCAAGGTATTGGAGTGGCCATCGCAAAGCCCTGACCTCAATCCTATAGAGCATTTGTGGGCAGAACTGAAAAAGCGTGTGCGAGCAAGGAGGCCTACAAACCTGACTCAGTTACACCAGCTCTGTCAGGAAGAATGGGCCAAAATTCACCCAACTTATTGTGGGAAGCTTGTGGAAGGCTACCCAAAATGTTTGACCCAAGTTGAACCATTTAAAGGCAATGCTACCAAAAACGAATTGAGTGTATGTAAACTTCTGACCCACTGGGAATGTAATCAAAGAAATAAAAGCGGAAGTATATAATTTTCTCTACTATTATTCTGACATTTCACATTCTTAAAATAAAGTGGTGATCCGAACTGACCTAAAAGAGGGAATTTTTTCTATGATTAAATGTCAGGAATTGTGAAATGTTTTAATGTATTTGGCTAAGGTGTATGTAAACTTCCGACTTCAACTGTACATATGAGATTATTAATGCAAGATATGTAAACCTTCCTAAAGTAGCATTATTAAAGTGACTAGGGTTCCATTTATTAAAGTGGCCAATGATATCAAGTCTTTAGGTAGTGTTGGCTGTTTAACAATCTGATGGCCTTGAGATAGAAGCTGTTTTTCAATTTCCCTGTCTCAGCTTTGATGCACCTGTACTGACCTTACCTTCTGGATGGAAGCATGTTGACAAGACAGTGGCTCGAGTGGATATTGTCCTTGATTATCTTTTTTGCCTTCCTGTGACATTGGGTGTTGTAGGTGTCCTTTAGGCAGGTAGTTTGCCCCTGGTGATGCACAGACCGCACCACCCTCTGGAGAGCCCTACGGTTGTGGGCGGTGCAGTTGCCGTACCAGGCGGTGATACAGCCCAAAAGGATGCTCTCAATTTTGCATCTGTAAAAGTTAGTGAGGGTTTTCGGTGACAAGCCACATTTCTTTAGACTCCTTAGGTTGAAGAGAAGCTGTTGCGCATTCTTCACCACTCTGTCTGTGTGCGTGGACCATTTCAGTTTGTTGGTGATACGTACACCAAGGAACTTAAAACTTTCCACCTTCTCCACTGCTGTCCCATCAATGTGGATAGGGGGGTGCTCCCTTTGCTGCTTCCTGAAGTCCACGATCATCTATTTTGTTTTGCTGACATTGAGTGAGAGGTTATTTTCCTAACACCACACTCCGAGGGCCCTCACCTCCTCCCTGTAGGCTGTCTCGTCATTGTTGGTAATCAAGCCTACCACTGTAGTGTCATCTGCAAACTTGAGTTGGAGGCGTTTATGGCCACGCAGTCGTGGGAATACAGGGAATACAGGAGGGGGCTGAGAATGCACCCTTGTGGGGCATCAGTGAAGTGGAGGTGTTTCCTGTAAGGAATTCCAGGACCCAGTTGCGCAGGGCGTGGTTCAGACCCAGGGCCTCAAGCTTAATTATGAGCTTGGAGGGAACTATGGTGTTGAATGCTGAGCTATAGTCAATTAACAGCATTCTTACATAGGTATTCCTCTTGTCCAGATGGGATAGGGCATTGTGCATTGCGATGGCGATTGCATCATCTGTGGATCTATTGGGGCGGTAAGCAAATTGAAGTGGGTCTAGGGTGTCAGCTAAGGTAGAGGTGATATGATCCTTGACTAGTCTCTCAAAGCACTTCATGATGACAGTCATTTAGTTCAGTTACCTTTGCATTCTTGAGTACAGGAACAATGTTGGACATCTTGAAGCATGTGGGGTCAACAGTCTGGGATAGGGAGAGAATGAATATGTCCGTAAACACTCCAGCCAAGCGTCACGTCTGGAGGAATCCTGGGACCATCCTTACGATGAAGCATGGATTTTGGCAGCATCATGCAGTGGGGATGTTTTTCAGCGGCAGGGATTGCGAGACTAGTCAGGATCGAGGGAAAGGTGAACGGAGCAAAGTAGAGAGAGATCCTTGATGAAAACCTGCTCCAGAGTGCTCTTGACCTCAGACTGGGGCGAAGGTTCCTTTCCAATTGAACAACGACCCTAAGCACACAGCCAAGACAACGCAGGAGTGGCTACAGGACAAGTCTCTGAATGTCCTTGACTGGCCCAGTCAGAGCCCGGACCTTCTATAGAGACCTGAAAATTGCTGTGCAGCGACACTCCCAATCCAACCTGACAGAGCTTGAGAGGATCTGCAGAGAAGAATGAGAGAAACTCCCCAAATACAGGTGTGCCAAGCTTGTAGTGTCATACCCAAGAAGACTCGAGGCTGTAATCGCTGCCATAGGTGCTTCAAAAAAGTACTGCGTAAAGGGTCTGAATACTTATGTATGTGAATTTGATATTTAATTTTTTTATTTTTAATAAAGTTGTGAAAAATTCTAAAAACCAGTTTTTGCTTTGTCATTATGGGGTATTGTGGGGGGAAAACTATGTAATACATTTTAGAATAAGGCTGTGATGTAACAAAATGCGTAAAAAGTCAAGGGGTCTGAATTCTTTCCGAATGCACTGTGTATCTAGCGTAAACTTACCCTTTATAGCCGTGGTATATTTACCAGCAATTTTTCTTCCAGTTTGCTTCCCACCACAAAACCAAATTTGCTCATGCAAAAAGTTAGATCATTGTAAAATTTTACACCTGTCTTTCCAGATCACTTTCTCCCCTTTGTCACAGCAGAGAAAAGTTATTACCAAAATATATAATTGTGGGCGCTTCCAAAACGTTACCTCCTCAAGGTTGTCGGAGCCATAAATTCATCTTAATACAACAGGAGTTTAGGGCTGTTGTTGATACTCTTCATGCTTCCCCTGGCCTCAGGTCCGGGTGCCTTTGAAGGAGTTTAGAATAATTTGTCTTATGTGAATGTGCGTGTAACAAGTTTTCATAGCTTTCAGGTTACTAATGTACCCGCAGAGTTCAAAGTGATAAATCCAGCTAGATCATATTAAGGAGTGGTTTGCTCCAAAGAGAAGTCAAGCACTGAGGCACTCCATACAGTTCCTTCCCTATGAAGAAAAAAAGGAGGAAAAACTTGACACTAAAGAGAACTCATGATTTTTCACCACATGAAGTCTTGCGATTTACAACAGTCTCTCCAATTCTTCTCCTGACACTCCGAATCTTACTCATGTGCTACGAGTGGCAGTTACCGCACTCACTAGTCCCAGCAGTTGCAATGTTTGAGGTTATGATTCACCAGTGGTGTCTTGTGTTACAGGCTACAGTGCAACAGATACTGCCTTGGATGAGCAAAGCATGTTGGGTGGTATGAGGTATGTCTGTCTAGAGTGCTTAATCTGGTCAATAAGTAGTTGTTCAAGGAGGCTGTTAATAGTAGGCTAGGGTATCAAAATATGATTTACCTTATGGCATGTTGAATATTTAGCATAGAAAAAAAAAAATTCTAACCATTAGACCATCTGCCATCACATCAGGTGCTGAAATTATGATTATCTCAAACATGGAATATTATAGGCCTTCATTGGCATGTAGCCTACTTAGTGAGGCTCTGTTTAAAGTGTGCATTTCATATTAAGCAAGCTTGGAGAGGTTAACTTCCTACTGATATCCACCAACTGTCAGATGGTCTTGTAAACGCTCAATGATTCCCTGGAAGCTTCTTAGATCCTGTTTAGGGCCGGCGTTATGGGCGGGCCTTAGGGGGCCTGGCCCGCCCTACCGTACCTCCTTGCCCTTCCTAATAAAATAATGAAATATTGGTCATTTATTTGACCGTGACACACGCCGACAGAAAGTTAAAGCATCCGAGCCCTGTCTCAGTATGTGTGTACCATGTATCGGATGTTGTCTGGACCAAAATAGTATGGCATGTCATACTATTTTTGGCCAGGTAGCATCAGATACATGGGCTACATATAGATATTTTCTCCCGCGATATAGTTTCAGCAGAGAGGAAGAGGCTAAGAGAGAGGGTTCACTCTCGCCAAAATCTGTCCAGTATAAGCCCAATGTGTTTCTATGGGAATATTATGCAGACCTAAGCTTGTTGCCTGCCTTTCCGCCTTAGGGACAAAGACTCCAATTGTTAGGGCGGAGACATGAGCATCTCATCATTAGATACGGACATCTGGTTTCAGCCTCTTGCTAATTGGAGAGAAAAGTTGACAGGTGCACAGTGCACTGTTAGGATGCATGGATTGCCCTAAAGTAAATAGATGTTTAGCCAAAATTATAGAATTACTCCTGTCTAAATAAAATCATTCAAAATACTTCACCAGGGAGCATGACTTAGCCACGGAGGATCATTAGCTTCTTAAAAAAAAATTGCTGTGGATTGTTTCAAATCACAAGTGTGTTTGGGAAGCCCGCAATTTGGCCAGTACGCTTGGCAATAGTCTAGCTGATTGAGTTGCGGCTGTCAGTGAAAAGCATGTGTGAAGATAATGTGTCTTGAGTATAATTACAAATGTTGCATCAAGAAGAAGGGGAGGGGGGTGTGGCGAGGATATGGTGCGTCTCTCTCCAGAATGCATGCATATGTAGGAAAATGCGCATTTGGTTATGTGTGATTTCTGATTGTCTTAACTCACTACGTGCACCACAAATGTTTTTTTCCAAGTCCGTTTTTTTAACATTCATTGCGAATGGTAGTTCCTCAGTATTTGAAAAATCTTTCCAACACTCCCGGCCTCGATAATCACCAAGCCTCAGTGAGAAAGAGCAAAGTATCATGATCTGATGATCCCATATATCCGGAGGAAATGTCATAAAAAACAGCTCACTGCATCAACTAGCCTATTACGGGCCCTCAGAGTTTCCCGCTCCAATGTTGCAAGTTCGCGAGTTACAGCTTCAGGCCGGAACCAGTGATGATTTGATACAATGTTGCACTTCATTAGAAATAGCTCAAGTCAAGACAGATAGAAAGGGAGGAAGACAGGCGGAAACCATATATCCTGAGGCTGCATTTATTGTAGCTGGGGATTTTAAAAAAGCTACCTAAATTCTATCAGCATATTGATTTTAGCACTCTTGCGGGCAATACACTGGATCACTGCTACTCTAACTTCCACGATGCGTACAAGGCCCTCCCCCGTCCTCCTTTCGTCAAATCTGACCACGACTCAATTTTGCACCTCCTGTCCTATAGGCAGAAACTCAAACAGGATGTACCCGTGACAATAACTATTCAATGCTGGTCTGACCAATCGAAATCCACACTTCCAGATTGTTCAAGATTGAAAGCCAAAAAGATAATCAAGGACAACAACCACCCGAGTCACTACCCCGCTACCATCCAGAAGGCGAGGTCAGTACAGGTGCATCAAAGCCGGGGCCGAGAGACTGAAAAATAGCTTCTATCTCAAGGCCATCAGACTGTTAACCAGCCGTCACTAACACAGAGAGGCTGCTGCCTACATACAGACTTTAATAATGCCACTTTAATAATGTTTACATATCTTGCATTACTCATCCCATATGTATACACTGTATTTTTATACTATTGCATCTTGCCTATGCCGCTCGGTCATCGCTCATCCATTTATTTCTATGTATATATTCTTATTCCATCCCTTTACTTAGATTTGTGTGTATTAGGTAGTTGTTGTGGAATTGTTCAATTACTTGTTAGATATTACTGCATTGTTGGAACTAGAAGCATTTCGCTACACTCGCAATAACATATGCTAACCATGTGTATGTGACCAATAAAATTGGATTGGATTTGAGAGATGAATGTGATTGAAAGAACCAGAATTTTAATCAGGATATTTTCTACTGTTTTTATTTGTCCATATGGCAGAGGCTGGTGCTTTCGCCATAGTTGAATTTTAACTTTTAGATTTTTATCATTTCACTTCAGATTTGTATGATTAACCACGTGACAATGATTTTGAGAACAAACATTTTATTATTGAAATGAAACTGTCCCACGAAAATGCTCATATAAAAATTGTTATAACTGGCACGCAGATCGGTAGAAATGGTCGGATAAATTGTAAGCTTCCCCAAACCTGAAACTCACCAGCTGCCTATGGTCTTTACTATTACAGCACAAGCACGTGCACACATAATAAGTCCTGTGAAAAAACGTGCCCACCTATGGAAATCAAAGGCCCGTCCAACTGATTAGTTCGAGCGCCGGGTCTGATCCTGTTGTATTGTCATATCAAACAAAGTTCCCATGAAGGAAACAGCAATAGGGACACATACAGCTCTGAAAAACGCCCCGAAGATGTTTGGCTTTTGCTGTTCAGGAGGCGGTTGGTTATTGCAAATGTGCAAATGTTTCATTGATTTATCAGAACCTAATTTGCATTTAAATTTGAATTATGGCAGCAGTATGCTTCCATGGGTTTCCACTATACTGCTTAAAACCATGAACTAATTTTCACATGAGTGGTCATGAGGGAAAATTAACCAGGAATGGGGATGCAGCCTGTGCTTCAACAGTGAGAGTTGACTGACACCCACCACAGACTGTGCTGAGATTATCCCCATCTGCCTCAACTTATGACAATTTCTCTAATTGTGCCAAATTGAGCTGCTGTCAGTGATTAAAGCCATTTGGAAGAGGGACAAATATCTTTGCCCTGTCAATTATTAGCTCTTTGATTACAATAATGCGGGAAATTGCCCATTAGAATCAAATGTTCACTAAGACACCTGGCCCTCACACTATAAGGATACAAGATGGCAGCCATATAGGGAGGGTGGGCTCGATCATGCATCACATGCAAATGTGACAGTAACGTTGTGGAGCCTGAGTGAGTAAATTGACGTTGGAGAAATTGAATCGGGGTTTGAGATAATGGAGTTCTCACTGTGTCATGGAACTTGACATTCTAGAATTCTCTTTTGCACTCGGCCCATGCTTCAATTGCACGTGAATGCGTGTTTGAGCTTAATGCTCATTCTTGGATACAGTATTTTAATAACATTTGGGCGAAAGCGCAGAAAAGTGGTGCTGTTGTCAAACCAGACAAATATGTATCCACATATTGTCTGTACAGTGCAAGGTTTTGAAGTTAATATGACTACACATGAACATGTTGAAATGGATTAGAATAGAGCAAATTCTTACACTCCGAAAGTCTCAACAATGTGCAAGCTTGTCTTGGGGGGGTTGTAAATCTACTTGTTGACAGAGGGAAGATAACTTGATTAACATGAGTCACTGAACCTCACTCCCTACACCACTGACTCATTTTGGGGGTTATGTTTACGTGGACACCACAGCCATAACTTCATGGGGAGAAAGAAGAGAGGCTCTTTTCCAATCCCTCTTTTGAAATCCTTGATTTCAGCTCTGGACAAATCCCTTTTCCTCAATCTTCTCGCTCCAATCAGTGAGCTCTCACCAATCAGGAGAAATAGGTATTCTAAGCGCCAACTGTGCCACCCTCACCACTCAAACTCTAATTTCCCTCCACAGTTGCTACGCTGACTTATACTGAGCAACACTTTGGATTTATAGGTCCAAGCAATTACTATGCAGTTACTCTGTAATAGACTAGTAAGTACAGGTACAAGCAGGTTTGATAGAGAAGTACTAACTCTGGCCCATTAGTGCTTCTAAGCAATGTCGGCTGCTGGGTTTGTCTTGTCTTTTCGTCAGCGGCTGATTCAGACCTGCGGAGGTTTACACACACTCTGGACAATCACTGATTAGTGATTCATTGATTAACTTGAAAGCTTATGGATTACTTCATGAGGACATGCTATTGTTACGTAGCCCTGGCCTATGGTCAAAATCATTTATACACAAATCCTGTAGTCCAGAAGTTTGCTGGAAGTGAATTTACTGTAAAAGCCAGGGAGATCTGAAAGACAAACAACTAGAGCTCATTCAAGCCAACATTTCAACAAAGTCTATTAGACAATGCTTCTATCTGCATTGGAATTGGAATTATCAGGTGCTGTGCTCTGGCTCTCTCTAGGAGCTCAAACTGCATCTTAATGCTGTTTACATTAAGGGGATTACAAGCCATGCCCTTGTAATCCCTATTACCAGAGACAGTCAGGAATCCAACAGTTCCCTGCCAAGTGCAACTCAAAAACATATGGATCCAACAGGAAAGGCTCATGAATAAAGCAGCATTGTATGGAGTTGCTCTGGCACTTATCAGTGCGGTGTGAGTGGGCACAGGAGAAACGACATGCGATTTGGGACGCAATCAAGAGAGATAGCAGGCATTAGTTTAGTTGTTATCTGTTGGTCTAAGTTGAAATAGTGGATTGTTGTCTCATTTGTCACTTACAGACTTTTAATTAGACCAATTATTTTAACTAGGCAATTCAGTTAAGAACAAATTCTTATTTTCAATGACGGCCTAGGAATAGTGGGTTAACTGCCTTGTTCAGGGGTAGAATGATAGATCTTTACCTTGTCAGCTCGGGGATTCAATCTTTCAACCTTCTGGTTACTAGTTCAACGCTCTAAACACTAGGCTACCTGCCGCCCATGGAAATCCATCTCAGTCCCATAGGACCACATCAAAACAAGCGTTCATATCCATAACACTTTACAGTAGGAGGCAAAAGAAAATAGAGCGTACTGGTTAACTTTTCATAATTAATTGTAATTGATTACACAAACAGAACCTAAAGGCATAGTTATTTCTTTATTATTCAGCCAAATAGCTGAAATGACCATTAGACTGCATTAAATATTGCAGATTGCACCTTTAATTGAAGATAAATCAATACAATCAAGGGTTTAAAGTCCATCTGTTTTAAAAGATGCTGAACAGTGCCCAATCTATTGCACAAGACTGGCAGTGTGTCCAAGGAACAGTAGTAAAGGGCGTATTGATTCACTCTCTAAGGATATTCTGTCAGACATTCCCCAATAAATGGCTTGGATGGACCACGCCAACGATAAAAGCTTCAGTATCCTAATTTTCCTCAAAAGCACACACACACACATACACAAATAAAGCATATGAAATCTGCATGAAATGTTTAGCACTGTGGTTATCCATATTGTGCAGGAGTATAATCGGGGACTATGGCAGGTTCGCACTAGGTGATATGACCTGTGAGGGGGGGGGGCTTTTGTGTGTTAAGAGTGGACCAGTCAAGATAGTTGTTGTGTGTGTACACATGTATGTGTGTGTGTGTGTGTGTGTGTGTGTGCGTGCATGCGTGCGCGCGGGTGGGTGGGTGCGTGCGTGGCCGTCCAACCTTCCCTCTCCATCAACATTGTGACCCCTCTTAATCACCCTCTCTGTGGATGGTCCCTCTCGTTCTCAAGTAAGAAAAATAAAAAAGAGAGATAGTGAGTAGGAGAAAGAGACAGAGAGCGTGGGATGAGGCGGTTTTAGATACATTTGTTTTATGCCGGGATGCGTTGCTGCTTTGGAATGTGTTCAGCGTGAATATGATCCTCCTGGGCTCCTGCATAAACCAAGAATGTTTCATAGTTGGAGCCATCAGTCATCGCTTCGGAGCCCTTGTGGTTTAAAACTGTTTATGTTAAATGCTACTTATTGCATTGGCATTAGAAGTGAATTGCTGTACACAGATAATAATTAACTTTGCTTCCATATTATTTTCCATTCATAGTATTAAATGTCTAGTCCAGACAGTGGCATGTTGGATAAATAAGTATCTCTGAAACAGTGGAGGACCAGTCAAAGTACACGCACAAGTACAAGTCATTTCTCAAATCTGCACCGGTAACAAGGATAGCCTAAACATGGGGCTTCTGCAATTTGTTCAATCAGGTTAATTTATTGAGGTACTATAAAATGTGCAGAAATATTTGTATTTAATTCAACACATTTAAATATTTCTCATTAAAATCTGTGTCCAACGTGAATTGAATAATGCACAGTACATTGTGTTGTTACCGGAGCCATTGTTGTTGTGAAGTTGATTTCACATAGAGCTTCACCACCAACCAGAGGGGGCCCTACTGGACTGATTTTAATGGTGCACAACAGTATTCAGAGGGAGTAGTTGGTTACTGTGGTTCTCTCACCGCTGGAATGTTTAGTTGATCCAACATTATAACATTTCATGACAGACAACAAGGATTTGAAAATGTTGGATTGGTCTAGTTCTCTTTGCCATTCAAGTCACTTTTCTGCATGTTGGCATGCGCAACTGCAAATACCAAACATACAGTACGTTACTCCACCACAGTCATTACCATTCCCTGAAATGGAATGCTACCTCATGTTGCAAATATTGGTAACACAAGTCTGGATACATACATGTAAATGTTCCACATGCCCTAACTCTGTCTTACAGATAATATGCCCATGCCCACACACACACACACACACACACACACACACACACACACACACACACACACACACACACGCTCATACTGTACACCCCCTGTCCCCTACAAAGTTTCTCCTATACACATGCACACAGGGGCAAACACATGTGCAAACAACACACACACACACACACACATGCACACACACACACACACACACTATAATTAGCCTCTCATGTGGTCGAAGCATGTTAACCGTCCTGACACAAGCCTGGCTACCGCCACCGTAGAGCTCTCCATGTGTGTTTCATTACCATACACAGGTAGTACACGTTCTCCATCACAACCAACGCTTCTGTCTGGTAAATTACACTCAGGGCTTCCCATGCAAGGCAGAGCAGTAGAGGTGGGGGTAGGGGGGCTGAGAATAGGAGGAGGGCAATTGAAGATTGAAGACCAACTTCGGGCCAGACCTGATATATCGCTGAACCCAATACTTTCATCCTTTTCTTCTAGTAATGAGACGCAGTGCATCCAAGCCCTTTGATTTATAATGCCTGCTATAGCCAAACACTAATCATTTATTATATTCCCTGTGTGCCAAGATGCTTTCACACAATCTGTCAGCATATGATTAATCTTATGATGTACATCTTAAGGTATTACTCAAGGTTTTTAAAGCTTTGTACATTAAAGGGTATTAAACTCCTTGGCAAAAACTGAGCATCGCCATGTTGAAAATGTTTGGACTTTCAACCACGTGGTCAGAGGAAGATTTACACAGTGCTTTATAGTAGAACCAGTTGGTGTTTCCCTTACATACAAATGTCTTCAGGAGACATACAGCATACTGAACCTATACAGCAGTGTCTCTGAGGATCTATATAACATCATGACATCATCATGATTAGTTGAATCAAGTGCTGGGCTAGAGCAAAAATGTGTTGCACTGTGGGTTCCAGGACTGGAGGGGAGAAACACTGAATGGTTTGAGGTTGTAATGCGTGCGTACTGGCGTATGAGAAGTCAGGAGCAGGAGAGCAAAACTGTGTTACACAATGGTGCGGTTTAATGAATGAAAACCCACCGGACACAGAACAAACAATACATTTGGGAAAAACCCTGTTACACACCAAAATGAATGTGCACTAGCATTTACAAATAACAATTCCGGACAAGGACATGGGGGAAACAGAGGGTTTAGTACACAACATGTAATGATGGAATTGAAACCAGGTGTGTGGGAAGACAAGACAAAACAAATGGAAAAATGAAAAGACCGGCTACGCCGAGCGCCGCCCGAACAAGGAGAGGAACCGACTTCGGCGGAAGTCGTGACAGTACCCCCCCCTTGACACGCGGCTCCAGCAGCACGCCGACACCGGCCTCGGGGATGACCCGGAGGGCGAGGCGCAGGGCGATCCGGACGAAGACTGTGGAACTCCTGCAGCATTGAAGGGTCCAACACGTCCTCGACCGGAACCCAGCACCTCTCCTCCGGACCGTACCCCTCCCACTCCACGAGACACTGAAGGCCCCTCGCCCGACGCCTCGAATCCAGTATGGAGCGAAGAGAGTACGCCAGGGCCCCCTCGATGTCCAGAGGGGGTGGAGGAACCTCCTGCACCTCAGACTCCTGGAGCGGGCCAGCCACCACCGGCCTGAGGAGAGACACATGGAACGAGGGGTTAATACGGTAATCGGGGGGAAGCTGTAACCTATAACAAACCTCGTTCACTCTCCTCAGGACTTTAAATGGCCACACAAACCGCGGACCCAGCTTCCGGCAGGGCAGGCGGAGGGGCAGGTTTCGGGTCGAGAGCCAGACCCAGTCCCCCGGTGGGGCCTCACTGCGTTCTCCTTTTGATGCAGCACGGCCCGCTGAAGGTGAACACGGGTAGCTTCCCATGTCTCCTCCGCGCGCCTGAACCAGTCGTCCACCGCAGGAGCCTCGGTCTGACTCTGATGCCAAGGTGCCAGAACCGGCTGGTACCCCAGTACACTGGAAGGGAGAGAGTGGCGAAACGAGTTCTGTGCCATCTCGGCCCAGGGCACGAATGCCGCCCAATCCCCCGGCCGGTCCCGGCAATAAGACCGAAGAAACCTGCCCACATCCTGGTTTACTCTCTCCACCTGCCCATTATTGATTGAGACCCCCAGACGTTCCATAAACGCCTTCCAAACCCTAAATGTGAACTGGGGACCTCGATCAGACACTATATCCTCAGGCACCTCGTAGTGCTGGATGACGTGCGTAAACAAGGCCTCCACAGTCTGTAGGGCCGTAGGGAGACTGGGCAGAGGGAGGAAACGACAGGACTTAGAAAACCGATCCACAACGACCAGAATAGCGGTGTTACCCTGTGAGGGGGAGATCGGTAAGAAAATCCACCGACAGGTGCGACCAAGGCCGTTGTGGAACAGGTAAGGTGTGTAATTTCCCTCTGGGCAGGTGCCTAGGAGCCTTACACTGGGCGCACACCGAGCAGGAGGAAACATAAACACTCACGTCCTTAGCCAATGTAGGCCACCAGTACCAATCCCAGGATGACCAGAAGAGGGTGACGTGTGGGCCCAATAGATCAACTGGTCACAGACAGCAGACGGAAAGTACAGACGCCCAGCGGGACACTGGACGGGAGCGGGCTCCGCAAGTAACATCTGCTCAATGTCCGCGTCCAGCTCCCACACTACCGGCGCCACCAGGCAGGAGGCTGGGAGTATGGGCGTGTCATACAGCCAGGACAATGCGTCTGCCTTCACGTTCTGGGAGCCTGGTCTGTAGGAAAGGGTGAACACAAAACGGGTGAAAAACATGGCCCACCTTGCCTGGTGAGGGTTCAGTCTCCTCGCTGCCCGGATGTACTCCAGATTGCGGTGGTCAGTCCAGATGAGAAAAGGGTGTCAAGCCAATGTCTCCAAGCCTTCAGAGCCTTTACGACAGCCAACAGCTCCCGGTCCCCCACGTCATAGTTTCGCTCCGCCTGGCTGAGCTTCTTCGAGATGAAGGCACAGGGGCGGAGCTTCGGTGGCGTACCCGAGCGCTGAGAGAGCACGGCTGCTATCCCAGCCTCGGACGCATCCACCTCCACTATGAACGCCAAAGAGGGATCCGGATGGGCCAGCATGGGAGACCTGAGGTAAACCGAGCCTTCAGGTGACCAAAAGCCCTGTCCGTCTCAGCCGACCACTGCAAACTCACCGGACCCCCCTTCAGCAGTGACGTAATGGGAGCCGCTACCTGACCAAAACCCCGGATAAACCTTCCGGTAGTAATTGGCAAACCCAAGAAACCGCTGCACTTCCTTTACCGTGGTGGGAGTGGGCCAATTACGCACGGCTACAATGTGGTCACTCTCCATGTCCACCCCCCAAGGTGGAAATGCGGTACCCTAAAAAGAAGACGGCCTGCTGGAAGAACAGACACTTCTCAGCCTTGACGTACAGGTCATGCTCCAACAATCGTCCAAGCACCCTGTGCACCAGGGACACATGCTCAGCGCGTGTAGCGGAGTATATCAGAATGTCATCAATATACACTACTACACCCTGCCCGTGCAGGTCCCTGAAAATCTTGTCTACAAAGGCTTGGAAGACTGATGGAGCATTCATCAACCCGTACGGCATGACGAGGTACTCATAATGCCCTGAGGTGGTACTGAATTCCGTCTTCCACTCGTCTCCCTCCCGGATATACACCAGGTTGTAAGCGCTCCTGAGATCTAGTTTGGTGAAGAAGCTCGCCCCGTGCATTGACTCAATTGCCGTGGCGATGAGAGGTAGCGGGTAACTGTACCTCACAGTGATCTGATTTAGACCTCTATAGTCAATACACGGGCGCAGACCTCCATCCTCTTCTTCACAAAAAAGAAACTCGAGGAGACAGGTGAAGTGGAGGGCCGAATGTACCCCTGACGCAGGGATTCGGAGACATATGTTTCCATAGCCACCGTCTCCCCTTGTGACAGAGGATACATGTGACTCCTGGGAAGTGCGGCGTCTACCAGGAGATTTATCGCACAATGCCCCTGTCGATGGGGTGGTAATTGAGAGCCAAACCGGCATATTCAGGGAGAATGCGCACGGTGGAGACCTGGTCTGGACTTTCCACCGTGGTTGCACCAACGGAAACCCTTAAACACCTCCCAGAGCACTCTCGCGACCACCCCGTGAGAGCCCTCCATTGCCAAGAAACAGTGGGGTCATGACAAGCTAACCAGGGTAGGCCTAGCACCACGGGAAACGCAGGAGAGTCAATGAGGAAGAGACTAATTCTCTCCTTGTGACCCCCCTGCGTCACCATACCCAGAGGAGCGGTGACCTCCCTAATCAACCCTGACCCTAATGGTCGACTATCTAAGGCGTTAATGGGGAAAGGCACATCCACGGGAACAATGGGGATCCCTAAACTATGGGCGAACGATCTATCTATAAAATTCCCAGCCGCACCTGAATCGACAAGTGCCTTATGCTGGGAATGCGGGGAAAATTCTGGAAAAATGACATACAAAAACATATGTGCAACAGAGGACTCTGGGTGAGAATGGTGCCGGCAGGCAGAGCGCCCTGCCTGCTGCCTCGATACCCAGAGGAACCAACCCGGCACCGACCGGCAGTGTGACCTCTGCGGCCACAGATGGTGCACGAGCTGGAGCAATGGTGTGGTTTAATTAATGAAAACCCACCGGACACAGAACAAACAATCATTTTGGGAAAAACCCCGTTACACACCAAAATGAACATGCACTAGCATTTGCAAATAACAGTTCCGGACAATGACATGGGGGAAACAGAGGGTTAAATACACAACATGTAATGATGGAATTGAAACCATGTGTGTAGGAAGACCAGACAAAACAAATGGAAAAATGAAAAATAGATTGATGATGGCTAGAAGACCGGCGACGCCGAGCGCCGCCCAAACAAGGAGAGGAACCAACTTCGGCGGAAGTCGTGACAGAGGTACACTAAGTAGTTTGTGATGTCCATAATTCACTCCACTTAACTTAGCTGTATTCAATCACCATTACAGTTTTATATATATATATTATATTCAGAAATTGGGAAGAAATTCACACAAAGTTAAAGCAGGTCAGCTTTAAATGGGCATCAGAAATGTTCACTTCAATCGGAATCACCGGTGCATGTTTCTTGTCAATGTTCGTAGTCAATGTTCTAAAAGATATGGACAGATATGTCAAATATGAGTCTGATAGTTTGAAATGTTCCTTTAGTTTGTGATTACAAGTGACTAGTGATATAGAAACCAAACCAATGCATTTGTGATCTCTGGAAGGGATTTGGTTTTACTATATCACTAGTAAATAAGTAAATAAATTCAGCAAAAAAAGAAACATCCCTTTTTCAGGACTCTGTCTCTCAAAGATAATTCGTAAAAATCCAAATAACTTCACAGATCTTCATTGTAAAGGGTTTAACATCTTAGGGCTAGGGGGCAGTATTTTGAAGTTCGGATGAAAACGTGCCCAAAGTAAACTGCCTGTTACTCAGGCCCAGAAGCTAGTATATGCATATAATTAGTAGCTTAATTAGTAACACTCTGAAGTTTCTAAAACTGTTAAAATAATGTCTGTGAGTATAACAGAACTGATATGGCAGGCAAAAACCCGAGCAAAATTCATCCGGGATGTCTGAATCAGTCATGTCACACTGTTTTCAATAGGCCAGCTATTCAAAGCCTCATAGTTAACCCCCAGATTGCAGTTCCTATGGCTTCCACTAGATGTCAACAGTCTTTAGAAAAAGGTTTGAAGCTTCAATCATGAAAATCAAGGGAGTAAGACCACTTGTTCCTGAGTCCACGTCAAGTGTACTGTTTTGGATTTTGTGCGTAACAGGGAATGCGCGCTCAGTTATTTTTCTTTTCTCTTCAGCAGGTTATATTCCGTCTAAAATATTATAGTTTATATTCATTTTAGGGTATCTGAGTATTGATTACAAATGCTGTTTGACTTTTTTCGACAAACTTTACGGGTACTTTTGGGATATCGTTTGTCTGCATGGATGAAAGCCTTTGGGCAGGTGGATTACTGAACAAAACGTGCCAACCAAACGGAGCTATATGGATATAAAGAGGAACTTTATCGAAAAAAAGGACCTTTTATTGTGTAATTTGGACGCTTGGGTATGCCATCAGAGGAAGATCATCAAAGGTAAGCAATTTATTTTATGCTATTTTTTAGTTTTGTGACACCTCTGCTGGTTATGTTATTATGCTAATTGAGTTTTTGAGTGGGGCGCTGTTCTCAGACAATCAAATGTTCTGCTTTCGCTGTAAAGCCTTTTTGAAATCGGACAATGCTGTTAGATTAACAAGAGTCTAAGCTTTTGAAGGGTGTGCAGCATTTGTATTTTCATGAATGTTTGAAATGAGTATTTTTGTAATTTGAATTTGGCGCTCTGCATTTCACCGGATGTTGTCAAAATCAATCCCGTTCACGGGATTGGATCCGTAATAGGTTAAGCACTGTTTCCCATGCTTGTTCAATGAACCATAAACAATTAATGAACATGCACCTGTGGAACGGTCGTTTAGACACTAACAGCTTACAGACGGTAGGCAATTAAGGTCAGAGTTATGAAAACTTAGGACACTAAAGAGGCCTTTCTACTGACTCTGAAAAACACAAAAAGAAAGATGCCCAGGGTCCCTGCTCATCTGCGTGAACGTGCCTTAGGCATGCTGCAAGGAGGTATGAGGACTGCAGATGTGGCCAGGGCAATAAATTGCAATGTCCGTACTGTGAGACACCTAAGACAGAGCTACAGGGAGAAAGGACGGATAGCTGATCGTCCTCGCAGTGGCAGACCATGTGTAACAAAACCTGCACAGGATCGGTACATCCGAACATCACACCTGCGGGACAGGTACAGGATGGCAACAACAATTGCCCGAGTTACACCAGGAACGTACAATCCCTCCATCAGACTGTCCGCAATAGGCTGAGAGAGGCTGGACTGAAGGCTTGTAGGCCTGTTGTAAGGCAGGTCCTCACCAGACATCACCGGCAACAACGTCGCCTATGGGCACAAACCCACTGTCGCTGGACCAGACAGGACTGGCAAAAAGTGCTCTTCACTGACGAGTCGCGGTTTTGTCTCACCAGGGGTGATGGTCGGATTCGCGTTTATCGTCGAAGGACTGAGCGTTACACCGAGGCCTGTACTCTGGAGCAGGATCGATTTGGAGGTGATGGGTCCCTCATGGTCTGGGTCGGTGTGTCACAGCATCATTGAACTGAGCTTGTTGTCATTGCAGGCAATCTCAATGCTGTGCATGCAGGGAAGACATCCTCCTCCCTCATGTGGTACCCTTCCTGCAGGCTCATTCTGACATGACCCTCCAGCATGACAATGCCACCAGCCACACTGCTCGTTCTGTGCGTGGTTTCCTGCAAGACAGGAATGTCAGTGTTCTGCCATGGCCAGCGAAGAGCCCGGATCTCAATCCCATTAACCTCTTAGGGAGTGGTGGTGCGCTAGCGCCCCACTCCCGACACTACCCGGTGAAATGCAAGGCGCCAAATTCAAAATCCAAAAGTTGAATTATTAAACATTCATCACCATACAAGTGTTGCATATTCATCAAAAGCTCTGCTTCTTGGCAATATCACAGCGTTGTCAGATTTCAAAAAGGCTTTATGGCGAAAGCACTACATTTGATTGTTTGACGGTAGCACCTCCAATATTTTTTTCCATTACTATAAATTCATAAACCATGCGGTTCACACAAAACACATTTCACAGCGAAAAACAAATCCCTTACCTTTTGAAGAACTTCTGCTGAGGGCTTCCCAAGTGTCCAACGAAGACAATCCATGGTTCTTTTGTTAGAAAAAGTAATTTATTATATCCATAAATCTCCGTTTGGTTGGTGCGTTATGATGAGAAAATACAGCGTCCACTCACCCATTGAAACGTGAAGAGAACTCGTTCAACCTACCTATAAACTTGTCCAAGAACAATCAAACATCATTGATAATGTATCCTTAGGAACACTTTTATGTATATTTAGTATAATATTTCAACCGGAATATAAACTGGGCGATAGGAAAGGAAAAAAACACAGCGCGCGCAAGCCGGTGAATGCGCATTCTCTTCTGTTGACTTCTGTGTGACCACTTCCTAATTCTTCTTCTATTGCCATCCTGATCAACTAAATAGAATCAAAACACTGTCTAGAGACTGTTGACATCCAGTGGAAGCAATAGGTACTGAAATCTTACTCCCTTATATGGGCATTTTCATAAGGGAGGGGTTCAAAATGAGGCAATGTGTCAAAATCACTTTTTCCAGGACAGAAATTCCTCGGGTTTTCGCCTGCCATATCCGTTCTGTTAAGCAGACAATATTTTAACACTCTTAGAAACTTCAGTGTTTCCTATCCAATGGTACTAATTATGTGCATATCCTATTTTCTGGGCCTGAGTAGGAGGCATTTTACTTTGGGCATGCCAGGCTCTCCAAAACCATCACCTCGGGAGCTGCTCCCTAAGAAGTTAAGCACGTCTGGGACCTGTTGGCTAGGGCCATTCTCCCCAGAAATGTCAGGGAACTTGCAGGTGCCTTGGTGGAAGAGTGGGGTAACATCCCACAGCAAGAACTGGCAAATCTGGTGCAGTCCATGAGGAGGAGATGCACTGCAGTACTTAATGCAGCTGGTGGCCACACCAGATACTGACTGTTACTCTTGATTTTGATCCCCCCTTTGTTCAGGGACACATTATTCAATTTCTGTTACTCACATGTCTGTGGAGCTTGTTCAGTTTATGTCTCAGTTGTGGAATCTTATGTTCATATAAATATTTACACATTTTTTGCTGAAAAAACTCAGTTGACAGTGAGGATGATTATTTTTTTGCTGAGTTTAGTAGTCTACAGTAAAGTGTGTTTAAATCATTTCTAACTTGTTAACAATTTCTGCTAGTTCGTTTTTGTCACATCTGCTTCTGCTACGCCCTCTGCTGGTTGTCCGGTGTCTCACTGACCTGCAGTTCTTCCCCTGTACTCTCTCTCTCTCTCTCGCTCTCTCTCTCTCTCTATCCCTCTCTGTTAAATTGTGTGGTTGGAGGCAGGTGTGCTGGAGTCAGAGAAATTCCCTACCAGCTTCAACTCGTCCACAAATCAAGACCTCTACAAATACCATTCCTGCCAACTCCACTCTGCCACGTCGTAATCTCTGCTCAATCAGTTATAGTTATAGCCTTTTGTCTATTCTCAAGGTCCTGTTGCTCTGCTTTGCTTGTTCCCTGCCTTACACCATTTTTATCCTCTCCTTGTAGTACCGCTCTGTCTCTGGCTCCTGTCTCCTGTTCCACATCTCACCACCACCCACCTTGCTCTGGATTTCACTCCCCACCATTACCATGGATTCCTCTCAGGACCTGTTTTCCAGTTCGACTCAGCCAACTCCAACCTCACTCTACACTCCTGTTTTTTTCAACTCATCTGAGCCACCCCGGTTCTGCACTCCATATTTCTCTGTATTCAATAAACATTTTGGTGCATTCATCCCGGCTTCCTCTTCTGAGTCCGCTCTTGGGTCCCCCCCCCCCCCTTCGCTACTACGAGAGTTTTAGCTTGCTTGTGCCTGATAACTGAGGAGTGTTAATTCACCTGTTTCCATACATGTTTCATTTGAAAACATTTATCTTACAAAGGAGTTGTTTAATCTAACTGCTTAACTACTTATCTGTACATGGAATTGTGTATATATATATATATATATATATTTACAAATTTCTTTCTAATCTTTACAGGAAAATTACACGGGCAATATCTGATGTGTGTAGGCATTTCACTGCAGCTAATGTAGAAGGAAAAGCTGTGTAAATGTGCAAATACTGTGACAAATCATATGTGAAGAATGCAACAAAGATGCAGAGTCATCAGGCCAAGTGCATAAAGTTCCCTCAGCGATCACAACAAGCAACCTCTGACAAAAGTCCCTCTACTTCTATTCGAGGGGGAAATTATTAACCTTATTGATAGCAACAGCTCATGGTCCTCCTGGAATCAGATTTTTTTTTGACTCAATGGATGAACGTAGTCAGAAAAATGCTGATTAACTACTTAGGGAGTAGCGGCGCGCTAGCGGGCCACTCCCGACACTACCCGGTGAAATGTAAGGCGCCAAATTCAAAATCCAAAAGGTGAATTATTAAACATTCATCAATATACAAGTGTTGCAGAGTCATCAAAAGCTCTGATTCTTGGCAATATCACAGCGTTGTCAGATTTCAAAAAGGATTTTCGGCGAAAGCACAACATTTGATTGTTTGAGGATAGCACCCCACATATTTTCCACATTAGCATAAATTCATATCCAGCGCGGGTCACACAAAACCCATATCACAGCTAAAATAAATATCTTACCTTTCGAAGAACTTCTGCTGAGGGCTTCCCAAGTGTCCAACGAAGACATCCAATGGTTCTTTTGTAAGAAAAAGTCATTTATTATATCCATAAATCTCCGTTTGGTTGGCGCGTTATGATCAGAAAATCCAACGTCGAATCGCCCATTGAACCGTGAAGAGAACGCGTTCAAATATACCTATCAACTTTTCCTAAACAAATCATAGATCATTTAAAATGCATCCTTAGCTATCCTTTCATGGATATTAGCGATAATATTTCACTCGGATGGTAACTATTTCCTGTTCCTATCCGTTCTGCTCAGGGCTACAGCTTCCAAACTCTGTATAAAGACTGCTGGCATCTAGTGGAAGCCATAGGTACTGCAGTCTCAGTCCTAGTTAAAATAGAAATGAATAGGCACATACATTATTTTAACACTTTTAGAAACTTCAGAGTGTTTCCTATCCAATAGTACTAATTACTAATGTGTACTAATTACTAATGTGTACCAATAGTACTAATTACTAGTACTAATGTGCATATCCTATTTTCAGGGGCTGAGTGGCAGGCATTTTACTTTGGGCACGCCAGACTCTCCAAAACCGTCACCTCTGCTGCCGCTCCCTGAGATTTCTGAATGTTCTTCGCCCAGCATACACCCCTCCAACCAAACATGTTTTATCTACAAATTTGCTGGATGCAGAGTTCAATGGAGTTCAAGTGAAGGTCAAGCAAATCATAGAGAAAGCAAACTGTATGGGCATGGGCAAGGAATAATTAACTACATCATCTCCACCCCTCAACCAGTATTCTACAAGAGCACAGACACAAGGGACAACAGACACACTGGTCTCTACATTGCAGATGAGCTGAAGGCAGTCATCAATGACCTTGGACCACAGAAGGTATTTGCACTGGTGACAGACAATGCTGCGAACATGAAGGCTGCTTGGTCTAAAGTGGAAGAGTCCTACCCTCCCATCACACCCATTGGCTGTGCTGCTCATGCATTGAATCTGCTCCTCAAGGACACAATGGCACTGAAAACAATGGATAAACTCTACAAGAGAGCCAAGGAAATGGTCACCAAGCATAATGTGAGAAGAATAAGAGCACCACATTGAAGCTGCCCAGCAACACCCGTTGGGGTGGTGTTGTCATCATGTTTGACAGTCTCCTGGAGGGGAAGGAGTCTCTCCAAGAAATGGCCATATCACAGTCTGCCGATATGGACAGCCCCATCAAGAGTATCCTCCTGGATTATGTGTTTTGGGAGAGAGTGGTAAGCAGCCTGAAACTCTTGAAACCTATAGCAGCAGCCATTGCACAGATTGAGGGAGACAATGCCATCCTGTCTGATGTTCAGACTCTGCTTGTAGATGTAAGAGAAGAAATCCGTACTGCTCTGCCCACTTCACTGTTGCTCCAAGCAGAGGAAACTGCAGTTCTGAAATACATCAAAAAGCGTGACGACTTCTGCCTAAAGCCCATACACGCCGCAGCGTACATGTTGGACCCAAAGTATTCTGGCAAGAGCATCCTGACATTGAGGAAGTCCAGGGAGAAGACATGGAAGCCTGAGAGGAAGACTACCAAAGCTTTAGTTTCTAGAGTATCATTTTACAGATGTATGTTGAAAATGTTTTTGGGAGATGCGATGGATTCAATATTCCCTTTCTTTTGTTGTTCAGTGAAATGATCCCATGTGAAGAGTCAACTCATTTAATTTAAGTTCAATTTGTAACTAAATAATATTTTTTTTCATTTCTGTTGGAAGGATTTAATCATTTGCAATTATGTCTGCTTATGATAAGGTAAAGGGTTTATGTTTCTGTCTCCATATGATATGGTAAATATATCCAATGCAAAAAACATCTCAATTTAAATGGTATTAATATTCATTTCCATATATTTCCATGAAATCCCATCTATTCCCGTTAGTTCCCATATTTTCCTGTTAATTCCCCATCGGAAAGTTTCCACTGAATAGTCCCCAAAATGTGCAACCCTAGTAATGACATTGTTGTTTAATCAGCTTCTTGATATGCCACACCTGTCAGGTGGATGGATTATCTTGGCAAATGAGAAATGCTTACTAACAGGGATCGAAACCAATTTGAGAGTAAGCTTTTTGTGCATATGGAACATTTCTGGGATCTTTTATTTCAGCTCATGAAACATGGGACCAACACTTTACATGTTGTGTTAATATTTTTGTTCAGTATATATATATTTTCCAACAGATCTACACAACCTACTCCACCTTTTCAAAGTGAAAGAACACTATAGAACACTAAATTGTCTTAATTAATTTAAAATATTTAACAACGAAGATGTCTTGATTATGCATGTCTTCACACCCCAGAGTTAATACATACTGGAAGCACCTTTGGCACTTAATAGAGTTGTAAATATGTGTTTATAGGATTCTACCAACTTTGCACTCTTAGGGCAAAAACTGTATATCCATTGTTTTTGTCAAAAATGCTCAAGCTCAGTAAATTTGTTTGGGAATCATTGATGGACAGCAATATTCAGGAGCACTCAGCAACTCTCAGAAAGACATTCTGGGCCCATATCCACAAAGCATATCCACAAAGCGGAAAAGGTCCTAGGAATCGTGTTAAAACCTTTTTTAAGACTAAGAACACTCCCAGCTCAGAGTAGATTTTAAGAAGATGTTAAAACACTGCCCAGCCAAACTCCAGGAGTAAAATCAACTTATAAAAGTTGATCTCAACTGGTAATCACGACAGTTTGAAGTAAACGCAAAGGAAAGATAGTGATGACACTCATTTTGGCTAAATTCCCAATCTGGCCCTCATACCATCATGGCCACCTAATCATCCCCAGCTTCCAAATGGCTCATTCATCCCCCCTCCTCTTCCCTCTAACTGTTCCCTAGGTTGTTGCTGTAAATAAGAATGTGTTCTCAGTCAACTTATCTGGTAAAATAAGCTAAATTAAAATGAAAAACATTGTTGCAAATGATGTGGAATAACCAATGAGGCATTGGACATTGGCAGCTGTGAACTCTAGCATGCTTCAGACACACAGTGAATGTGACTGTACATCAAATGTTGTAATGGTAAAACTTTGTTATAATTTTAGCCTTGTTTTGCTCCTTTCATATTTATTTTAATCCTGAGAAACTCCCCAGTTCCTGCCGCAGTGACAAGCATACCCATAACGTGATGCTGCCACCACATTACTTGAAAATCACAGGAGGTTGGTGGCACCTTAATTGGGGAGAACGGGCTCATGGTAACGGTTGGAGCGGAATAGGTGGAATGGTATCAAATGCATCAAACATGGTTTACATGTGTTTGATGCCATTCCACTCGATCCGCTCCAGCCATTATTATGAGCCATCCTCCCCTCAGCATCCTCCACTGTTGAATATCAGAGTGTTGTATGAGATTTGACCCAAACCTGTAGTTTTTAATTTAGGCCAAAAAGTGTATATCTTTGCCATGTTGTCTTGCAGTATTACTTAACAGCCTTGTTTTTTTAGCACAGGCTTCCTTCTTTACACTTTGTCACACAGGCCAGTAATGTGGAGTGAATGCAATGTTGTCGGTCCTCTATATTTTCAAGTATTGTGGTGGCAGCATCATGTCACCGGCATGATGCTGCCACCACAATACTTGAAAATCACAGGAGGATCAAAAGCAATATGAAAGGAGCAAAGTAAAGGTGAAAGGTTAGAGGAAATCCCGCGGTAGTCTTCTAAAAATCTAACCCTGGGTTAGAGTTGTATTTTTTAGCGGGGACAATTACACACCTTTAATGCCAGACACACCAGAATGGCTTTCCAATAGATGTTGAGTGTTCCTGAGTGGTCCAGTCTAAATCCTGACTTAAATCTGCTTGAAAATCAGAGACCATGTTTGAATATTGCTGTCCATCAATGAATCCCAAACAAATTTGCTAAGCTTGAGTAATTTTTAGAAAAACAATGGATAAACAGTATGTTTCCCTAAGAGTTGTGCAAAGTTGGTAGAATCCTATAAAAATGTAAAATCTTATTCTAAATTATCCACAGCTGTAATGGCTGCCAAAGGTGCTGCCACCAAGTATTAACTTTGGGGTGTGAAGACATACGCAATCAAAACATTTTATTTTACTTGGGAACATTTCTAGAATTTTTCTTCCACATTGAAAATGTGGAGAAGGTTGTATAGATCTGTTGAATTTAATCACCTTTTAGATTACATTTTAAGCAGCAAAATGTGAAGACATTACAAGGAGTGTGTAGACTTTCACTAGGCACTCTATATATGTGTATTAAGGTAATTTTCTGACTTTATTGAACAGATAGAGGGAGAGGATGACAGTGGCAAAAGATAGAGAGAGGTTGTGTCAAAGAGCAGTAGGCCGGATTCAAACCCATGCCGACACTGTAGACGTGTGCCGTAGGCTGCTGCATTACTGCTAGACCAGCCAGGCCACAGTGTCCACACACTCCTGTCAGATCCATGCAATGCAGTCATAAAGTGATGGTGAAAAAGTCACACATGCCATATTGATTCCTGCTGTTCTATAAACAGGCTTTACTTGGTCACAGTGGTGGTTGTTATTGGAGTTGTGTATTGTGCGTGTGTGCATCCGCGGGTTTGTGAGTGTGTGTCTGTGTGCGCTCGCGCCTGTGTGTGTATGTGCATGTGTGAGTGTGGTTTGTGTGTGCCGGTGCACTTGCATGCATTAATATATGATCCCCAATCAAAACCAGCCCCAACCGCAAAATACCTCTACTGTGAGTCAACAACATGCCAGTCTACAGCCGAACACCCTCTGTGCCTTTAATACATACTGCCATAAAATGACACATTCCATCAGAGAACACTAGAACACTGGCATGCCTCTGGGCAAGTCCTCAAATGTTCCAATATCGCCTCATGAAAAAGAGGGCAGTCAGTCGAAAGAGGGAGACAAGAGACGTACAATTGGAAGTACATCTGGGACCATCGTGTTAACCATTGGCAGATACAATGCTCAACATCATCGCAGTGGTTTCAAAAAGGCTTATAAACAGTATATTAAATGTGGCGTGGCTTGGGTTGGATTTAATTAGGAATTAGTAGGGCCTCAGACATCAAATCACTCAAAGGAACAGAGATTTTAAAATAAAATGTTGGTACATCAAACAAACAGTCAACTAGTCCAATCAAATGCCCACATATTAAAAGTCCCGTAATCAAAGCCACGTGTCATATCATTGATCATCTTAACCAACTTCCTGTTTTTTTAACCTATCATTAGATGCTTGCCCATATGGGCCTCTTTGTCTGCAGGTGTTGCTTGTCCTGTTGTAGACTACCAATTGGACAAATTATGAATCCCAATACTTCTAAGTGGCTTCCTTTCCTGTGGCTGCCTTTCCTTAACCTCACTCTCTATGGACTGGATAGGTGAAAGCCATGTAGTAGATGCACAAAGCTTGCTAGCTGGTGAGGCACTTATTTGGTCCATTTGTACACTCTTGTAAAAAAAAAGATGCTATCTACAACCTAAAAGGGTTCTTTGGCTGTCCCCATAGGAGAACCTTTTGAAGAACCCTATTTGGTTCCAGGTAGAACCCTTTTGGTGTAGTAAGTGAGAAGTGGGATTATGATTGGGCTGTCAGTGTAACGCTGGTTCCGTCTTGACCTTGGCCTGTGCAGTTGACCTCGGATGCAGAATCCTCTTTCAAGACAACACGTTGTACTCCCGAAACTACTGTGCGACATTGCTAACTACTTGTCTACTGAAACCATATACCACCAAGATGGTGGCTTCTGTAGACTGTGGCGACACTACTTCATGTCTCAAAGGAGGTCGCATCACTGCACGATGGTCTAGTCATGACTGCCTAGCTAGCAACTTCCCATCTGCTACACTAGTATACAGGAGATATCGCCCCTTGTTGGCCTGTGGGTCTAAATGGAGGGCAGGATTAAGTACAGGTTTACAGTCTCAGGAACAGACTGTCAAAGCTAACACAGAAAAAAGGAAAGACATAAAGAATGTAATTGTAAATAATGAGGGAAATTAAGAAAATAATGAGGCGGCCCTTCGAAACCATTCCTCAAAAAACCTGCTTGAACCTCATCATAGATTCTGCATCCTTCAGGACAGTTCCTGAGGGATTCAACATTTAGGCGAAAAGCAGGCCTTTAGGTGTCCATGACATGCTATTCTTGGATAATGTCCCATGTCTGATCATTTTGATTTAATGATAGCTAAATTGAATCTCATTTATACGTTATCCCTGCGCCACCCTTCATTCTAACATGTGTCTTTGTAATGAGCCTGTATGATATCATGCAATCTCCCGTGTAGACACCCTCCAGAGAAATCTTCCTTGAAATTTCACAAGGAGTCAAGGCTCTAAGAAGCCCGCTGCGATAGACCGTTTTAATAAAACGTAATTTAGAACTGTCGGAATCTCCGGTTGCATTGAATCATTGCCAATCTGACAGAACAAGCGCTCTTGGAAAGACTGAAGACTATGCTGTAAAGTGTATGCTCTAGCTTTAAAGGTCCCCAGTGTGCTTGTGCTTGTAAGACATTTCATTAAAGATGAAGATCACCGAATACTTTCAACAATGCATCTGAGTATTTCGCAGATTCCTTCTTCGAACCTTTCCTTTTAAATAAGTCTTCTGTCGAGGTTAATATGCACTGAGATGTTTAAATGTGGACATGCTCCTTTAATCTTAACCTTTCATCCCTTTTTCCCCCAAAAAGACTCTCGTCTGCAAGTTATAAAGCTTTTCCTTTATTCCTCCAAATCATCACAGAAAGACCTCCTATGAAATAATGTTTCATAAGACAGCTACATCTGCTGGAAACATTGAAAAGGATGTTTGTAGTAGTAGCTGGTGGGTCATTACTTCTGAAGCCAATACAACTCAATAGTACTATCTGCACATATACCAGATATACCTGTACAGCACAGCACAGCACAATTGTTTCAGAATTCAGTTACCAATCCAAAGCAATTTACAGACTAGTGTATTTCGGTCATTTTTTTGTTTTTCTCAAATGTAATCATTGTTGATCATGGTAATGATATATTTAGGTATATTCAGGAGTGATAATGTCACAACAGGGCACTTAGTTCCCATTTACCAAATCATTAGTGCACATAATACCTCACATAAAGCACAGAAGGTTCTGGTTTTCCAATGTTCATACACATACACACAGCTGAAATACTCATCAACGGGTCCCCAATGACCCAGAGTGGTTCAGTATTTTTATACTCCACTTGCTCTGAAAAGGCAAACGAAAGAACTTCTACCCCATATGCACACACACACACACACACACACACACACACACACACACACACACACACACACACACACACACACACACACAGGTAATACACCCCACCAGCACCCTTTCTGCAAAATAGCAACGCCAACACATTCACATTTTTGTTTTATGACATTGTTCTTGTGGAGAAATTGACGTTGAGTCTGACTAATAAGTGGTAGGGAGCTAAAATAACACTTGTCCCCCTCGAAGAGCCTGCTTCAGAGGTAATTAGCTTATAGTCTGCAGTCTTGATCAAGCCCTCCTATAATCTAATCATGAACTTGTTTGGGGAAAAAGTGAAGGAATGCTACACCACAAGGATGTGTTGGATTGCGTTACACTGGATCTCCATGGGAAACCAAATCTCCCACAAGTCTCCATGACATCAATTGAAAACTGTTAACTTTAATTCTATTTGAATTTCTTGTTAATTTAATTGCATCAGGCTGGGATTAGGGTTCTTTGCTTAAACATATACTAATACTTGTTCAGATGGCAGACCTTAGCTTGGTAATTTCTGATTTGATCAAACATTTGTTTTATGACCACATTCAAATGTAATACATTCACACCCATTAGACTTGGACTGAAGTTGAATGTGACATTCCTGGTCAGCTGTGATGAAAATGTTTATCATGTTTGAACAGGGGTGTGCATCATTAATATTCTGATGGCCACTTGCTTTTTTATGACACGATGTCATCGGGTTGAAATATTCCAGGATTACAGCGTCCATATTAGGACAACCGACACAAACTCCTTGCGACTCTGACACCAACTTGTTGTGACGCTGACACCAACTTGTTGTGACCCTGACAAGTCCAAGTGACTCAGGCTGTACGTTCTCAATAGCCAACTAGCTTAAATAAAGCCATACAGTTCCCTCCCTAGGTCAGCATATCCTCCTAACCCTGTCTCTGTCTGTCTGTCTCCCAGCCCCCTTTGCCTGAACAAGCCAGAGCATCTATCAAAACCTCATGAAGGGAACATGGAAATTGTCCTAATGGTAAGTAAGAAAACATCCGCGGCATGTTTTCTGACACTAAAAAAAGAGACAGTAATCTACAATTCCACAATGAAGGGTGTCATACATAGTAATTTTCCAATCGCTTTTTCAATTGCATCAATTAACCATGATACATCCTTAATCATCAGACATCCATGCAGTCTGATAATTCAAAGAATTGCCACAAATAACAACGTAAAGGCAATATAAACACGCTACCATTTTTTATCTTTAAACTGCTGCTGGTCTGGATGATGCCGTCATATAATATAGTCTGTTCAGCGATATAAAAACATACCCTAAGTCAATCAAAAGCTCTTGGGATCACAATCCTTTATTACCTTATCTGTCAATTACAACACTCACACAGAAACATACATCACAATCATTAATCTAATCACCAACAATAATATTTGAGTTAATAGCCTGAAACGTCCCATAGCAGCCATGAGTTCATCATCTGGCACCACGTATTGGTTGGTAGTAGGAGAAACAGCCACTTCCCAACTCCTTTTATTGGTTATTACAGGTTTATTATTATTGTAATACGAACTAGTGAACTTAAAGGGCAACATTGAGGTCTAGGGTTCCTTTAAATTTGAGTATACCTCAATGACATCACCGAGCCATGACTGATCCACCCCCTTTGATCTTGCATTATAAAGAACGTCCAAAAGATATATAGCTAAATGGAATTGGTTTTATTACAATGGAAATACACATTTGAATGTAAGCTGATTGGAGATCAGTTTAATCTTATGTTTTGAGAAATTGCATGTGACAATAGGAGAGACTTAGAGGGGAAAATAATTAAACCACAATGAAAGGAGGAGATCTCAGAAGAAATCGTTGGTTCCGAACACAACGTTGTTTCTGCAACCTTGAGAATGGTATGGAGTTCTAATGGACTAACGAGAAAGGAAACGTAACAATTATCACTGCCTCATGCACCCGACTCATTTACAGTTGAAGTCAGAAGTTTACGTACACTCAGGTTGGAGTCATTAAAACTCGGTTTTCAACCACTACACAAATGTCTTCATAACAAACTATAGTTTTGGCAAGTTGGTTAGGACATCTACTTTGTGCATGACACAAGTAATTTTTCCAACAATTGTTTACAGACAGATTATTTCACTTATAATTCACTTTATCACAATTCCAGTCGGTTTACATACAGATGTTTACATACACTAAGTTGACTGTGCCTTTAAACAGCTTGGAAAATTCCAGAAAATTATGTCATGGCTTTAGAAGCTTCTGATAGGCTAATTTACATAATTTGAGTCAATTGGAGGTGTACCTGTGAATGTATTTCAAGGCCTACCTTCAACCTCAGTGCCTCTTTGCTTGACATCATGGGAAAATCAAAAAAAATCAGCCAAGACCTAAGAAAAACAATTGTAGACCTCCACAAGTCTGCTTCATCCTTGGGAGAAATTTCCAAACACTTGAAGGTACCACGTTCATCTGTACAAACAATAGTGCACAAGTATAAACACCAGCCGTCATACCGCTCAGGAAGGAGACGTGTTCTGTCTCCTAGAGACGAATGTACTTTGGTGCGAAAAGTGCAAATCAATCCCAGAACAACAGCAAAGGACCTTGTGAAGATGCTGGAGGAAACAGGTACAAAAGTATCTATATCCACAGTAAAACGAGTTCTATTTTGACATAACCTGAAAGGCCGCTCAGCAAGGAAGAAGCCACTGCTCCAAAACCGCCATAAAAAAGCCAGACTACGGTTCGCAACTGCACACAGGGACAAAGATTTTCGGAGAAATGTCCTCTGGTCTGATGAAACAAAAATAGAACTGTTTGGCCATAATGACCATCGTTATGTTTGGAGGAAAACGGGGGAAAACACCATCCCAAACATGAAGCACGGGGGTGGCAGCATCATGTTATGGGGGTGCTTTGCTGCAAGAGGGACTGGTGCACTTCACAAAATAGATGGCATCATGAAGAGGAAAATTATGTGGATATATTGAAGCAACATCTCAAGACATCAGTCAGGAAGTTAAAGCTTGGTCGCAAATGGGTCTTCCAAATGGACAATGACGCCAAGCATTCTTCCAAAGTTGTGGCAAAATGGCTTAAGGACAACAAAGTCAAGTTATTGGAGTGGCCATTACAAAGCCCTGACCTCAATCCTATAGAGGATTTGTGGGCAGAACTGAAAAAGTGTGCAAGGAGCAAGGAGGCCTACAAACCTGACTCAGTTACACCAGCTCTGTCAGGAGGATTGGGCCAAAATTTACCCAACTTATTGTGGGAAGCTTGTGGAAGGCTACCTGAAACGTTTGACCCAAATTAAACAATTTAAAGGCAATGCTACCAAATACTAATTGAGTGTGTAAACTTCTGACCCACTGGGAATGTGATGAAAGAAATAAAAGCTCAAATAAATATATCTCTACTATTATTCTGACATTTCACATTCTTTAAATAAAGTGGTGATCCTAACTGACCTAAGACAGGGAATTTCTACTAGGATTAAATGTCAGGAATTGTGAAAAAATTTAAATGTATTTGGCTAAGGTGTATATAAACTTCAGACGTCAACTGTAGGTGCTGGGTATACAGGACCACAGGCTTTTAATTATATATGTTGCCATGGCAACTGCTTGGTTGATACACTCCCCATACACTTGATTGGATTATTGATCATAAGCATGACTTATTCCCACAAATGTATGGGAAGTGTATATTTAATAAGCAATGTGACTTATGAGAGACTTTAGGGGGCCAGTGGAACTTGACTGAGCAGAAAATGAAGGCAGAACATTTCCAAAAGCATCAGTGTGGCCCATTATAAAGGCACAATATGCTACTTTTCATTTCCAGTCAAAAGTGCTGTCCCTGCACTTGTTTGTAAATGATGTTGGTGGGTCTCTGCAAATGTAACTGCCACTAATTTGTTTTCTAACAATATAACTCAAACCTAAACTTAACCAGTCACATTTCTTACCTAAACTTAACCAAACCTTGAGCCCTAACCTTAACCAATTGGAATTACGTACCTAAATGTAACCAATTACATTGCTTGCCTTAATTTAAGCAATTACATTAATTTCTGCGTTCGGGGCAGAGCTGCCCAAGAACAAGATGGAATAAGAAAAACTTTAATCTGCTTCTAAAGACTTTATTTCAGTGAAGAAAGGTTTTGACAGACGACACAACAGCCACTTCTCAGACAAAACATATCTGAACTCTCTGTTTGGATTTAGGCATTGGTAATGTTTTATGCTGGAAATACAAACAAGTTATTTTGTTTAGTCTAGCTTGTTCTCAAGACAAGCTGCAAGTGGCTGGCTGCTAGCTAAATGCTATCTACACATGCGCTGTTTCGCTTGGCACAAACAGGGCGGGAGACCTGGCTTCGATCACAGCGTAGGTCATGAATTCAGCCTCCTTGCGGCTCACCATGATTCATGTCAGTCAGAAAAGGGAATGATGTAAGATTAACCATAACCACATGGAGATGGAGTATAGACAAGACCAGACCGTATAGTTCAAAACCTTGGTGCAGGAGTTTGGTCTAACAGTATAACACAGCACATTCTGGACTACACATGCCCCGTGAGAGACCAGGGTTTGATCCCCATGCCGACCTCTTCAACTTTAAATACGGCATCTGTCTCCCCCTCTCACTTCATCTATATACCATAGCTATCCAAATAAAACAACATTTTAAAGGGGAGGTGAATTCCTTTCCCCTTAAAACAGGTAAAACATAATTCCGTGCTGCAGCATGTTACATTAACACCTCATCTTGTGTGCACTGCACGCACATGATTGAGTGCAATACTCCAGCTGTGAACTGTGTGTTATGAAATTACAGCCGCCCAACATAACATACAGGTCAGGTTGTGGCTAATGTCTGCATCCTCCAGCTTCTGTAAACAAAGACATCCTCTCCAAATGTATATAGCCTCAGGGCGAGCCCCATGTTTGATTCCACGTCTATGAGAAGACTACGCTCTTAGAAAAAAGGGGTTCCAAAAGATTCTTCCTCAGTCCCCATATGAGAACCCTTTTTGGTTCCAGGTAGAAACCTTTTCGGTTCCATGTAGAACCCTCTGTGGAAAGGGGTTTAAATGGAACCCAAAGGGATTCTACCTAGAACAAAAAGGGTTCTAAATGGAACAAAAATAGGTTGTTCTAAGGGTTCTCCTATGGTTCTAGATACTACCTTTTTCTAAGAGTGTATGGACTTAAGATTCATTGGAGGACAGCTGACATTTTGTGTAGATTTTAGGCCTATAGATTATTTCTAAAGCCTATAGGAACAGATCTGCAGATATTCCTTTTTGCATGTCATCAATTATCATAGGCTTTCTGTCCTCTATAGAAGAATGTATATGCATTGGAAAACCAGAATGCATATGTATAGCACGGACCAATCTGTGCCCGGGTTTAATGACATTCAACCCATCAACACTCTGAACTCTATAGTGTATCACTAACCTAACATATTGCCACCTCTGCAACATAATACAGTGGATGAGCTACTGCATCATTACCAGTGACTTAATTGTGTTCTTACAAAATGTTGGTAACACTTTCCAATGCATTATACACACATTTACAATTATGAGCTACAGTTGAAGTCAGAAGTTTACATACACCTTAGCCAAATACATTTAAACTCAGTTTTTCACAATTCCTGACATTTAATCCTAGTAAAAATTCCCTGTCTTAGGTCAGTTAGGATCACCACTTCATTTAATAATGTGAAAATGTCAGCCTTATTTTATTCATCACATTCCCAGTGGGTCAGAAGTTTACATACACTCAATTAGTATTAGGTAGCAATGCCTTTAAATTGTTTAATTTGGGTTAAACGTTTCGGGTAGCCTTCCACAAGCTTCCCACAATAAATTGGGTGCATTTTAACCCATTCTTCCTGACAGAGCTGGTGTAACTGAATCAGGTTTGTAGGCCTCCTTGCTCGCACATGCTTTTTCAGTTCTGCCCACAAATTTTCTATGGGATTGAGGTCAGGGCTTTGTGATGGCCACTCCAATACCTTGACTTTGTTGTCCTTAAGCCATTTTGACACAACTTTGGTAGTATGCTTGGGGTCATTGTCCATTTGGAAGACTTATTTGCGACCAAGCTTTAACTTCCTGGCGGATGTCTTGAGATGCTGCTTCAATATATCCACATCATTTTCCTCCCTCACAATGCCATCTATTTTGTGAAGTGCATTATCAGTCCCTCCTGCAGCAAAACATCCCCACAACATGATGCTGCCACCCCCGTGATTGAGGCGGGTTTGGAGCAGTGGCTTCTTCCTTGCTGAGCGTTCTTTCAGGTTGTTGATATGGGAGTCGTTTTACTGTGGATATAGATACTTTTTTACCTGTTTCCTCCAGCATCTTCACAAGGTCCTTTGCTGTTGTTCTTGGATTGATTTGCACTTTTCGCACCAAAGTACGATCATCTCTAGGAGACAGAACCCGTCTCCTTCCTGAGCAGTATGACGGCTGCGTGGTCCCATGGTGTTTATACTTGAGTGCTATTGTTTGTACAGATGAACGTGGTACCTTCAGGTGTTTGGAAATTGCTCCAAAGGATGAACCAGACTTGTGGAGGTCTACAATTGTTTTTCTGAGGTCTTGGCTCATTTCTTTTGATTTTCCCATAAGGTCAAGCAAAGAGGCACTGCGTTTGAAGGAAGGCCTTGAAATACATCCACAGGTACACCTCCAACTGACTCAAATGATGTCAATAAGCCTATCAGAAGCTTCTAAAGCTATGACATAATTTTCTGGAATTTTCCAAGCTGTTTAAAGGCATAGTAAACTTAGTGTACGTAAACCTCTGACCCACTGGAATTGTGATACAGTGAATTATAAGTGAAATAATCTGTCTGTAAACAATTGTTGGAAAAATTACTTGTGTCATGCACAAGATAGATGTCCTAACCGACTTGCCAAAACTATAGTTTGTTAACAAGAAATTTGTGGAGTGGTTGAAAAACAAGTTTTAATGACTTGTATGTAGTGTATGTAGACTTAAACTGTATAATACATACTATTGCTTATAGCTACTCATAAACACATACAGACACTGGATTATATGGTTGGGAGCCCTATAGGCCTACATGAATAGACAATCTCATCAGTTTTCATGTATTATTCTGGTGAAATACTATTTTACTGTCACGTCCAGGCCTGAGAAGACAGGCTGGTGTGTTTAGTTTTGTTTTTGGTGTAGGGTTTTTTATGTTCTAGGTGATATATTTCTGTGTTGGGGTAATGGTTCCCAATTAGAGGCAGCTGTGTGTTGTTGTCTCTAATTGGGAACCATATATATGTTTGGGGTTTCCTATTAGGTTTTGTGGGTTATTGTTTGTGCATAGCTTTAGCGGTTTTCACGTGTTATGTTCATGTTACGATCTTTGTTTGTTGTTTTGTCCCAGTTACGCATTTAAATAAAGATGTATACTGGATGCCTCGCTGCGCCTTGGTCTGTCACTTCCGAAGTTCGTGACATTTACTGAGGATACTGTATGTTTTGTTCCTCTTAAATACACAGCTAGGCTCCAGTCATATTGCCTGTACTGATCCAAAGGTCACAAACTTTGCTACCTACCACAAAAGCCTTCCAACACACTCTACTTTTACTCACTCATGTAGTAGGCTGTCTGGATTTGACTCAGCTGACATTGAGACCACATTTCCCTTGCCTTAAGTGTTTGGATTATCACTAAGTGATGTAAATAGTTGGAATAAAATATGTAAGTGATCTGTAAATATAATTTCAGAGGGAGGGGAAAAGGGGGGTCAATCCAGTGGCAGTCTAGTGGTGTAATCATCTGTGTGTATAGCGTGGACCGAGTGCTGAACACTCAGCAGGCGCTCGTACCCAGTCCATTCTTTACATTTTTTGACAAACTATTATGTATTGCCTGTGTTTTTTATTGCACACAGACTTGGACTATTCCATGTGCTTCTGTGGCAGCATTGATGATTCATTATTGAGGTCAGTGCTCTTGAACTTGGCGCGGTGATTCAAGTTAGATGAGTCTTGCCAAAATATGCCCTTAAAATGAACTTTTCACAAGATACAGTACTTAGGAGCAGTTTCAATCGCCATATCAAATCTTCATCTTCAAATATGTTTTTCAATCATGAACATTTTTAAAAACAATAGCAGAATGAAATCTGTCTTTGCAACAGTGCACCAGATGATAGGACTTTTGAATAGTTTGTCTTTAGCAACTATTCCAGCAAAATAATGACATATTTACAAAACATTATATAATTATATAATATATTATTCTGAAGTGCATGATGTCTAGTGGATATATATTTCCAGAGGCTACATTCCCCATATCAACTTGTCATATCAATGTTATATGAAATGAAAGTATGAAAGTATTTATACCCCTTTACTTTTTCCACATTTTGTTGTGTTACAGCCTGAATTTAAAATTGATTAAATGTAGCTATTTTTTCCACTGGCCTACACATAGTACCCCATAATGTCAAAGTGGAATTATGTTTAATTCATTAAAAATGAAACACTGGCCTCCCGAGTGGCACAGTGGTCTAAGGCGTCACTACAGACCCGGATTCAATCCCAGGCTGTGTCGCAGCTGGTCGCGACTGGGAGACCCATGAGGCAGTGCACAATTGGCCCAGTATCGTCCGGGTTAGGGGAGGGTTTGGCCGGCCAGGATGTCCTGGTCCTATCGTGCTCTAGTGACTCCTTGTGGAGGGACGGGTGCATGGATGCTGACTTCAGTCACCAGCTGTACGGTGTTTTCTCCGACACATTGGTGTAGCTGGATTCCGGGTTAAGCAAGCAGTGTCAAGAAGCAGTACACCTTGGCGGGGTCGTGTTTCGGAGGATGCATGGCTCTCGACATTCGCCTCTCCCGTGTCCGTACGGGAGTTGCAGCACAAAAAAGGGGTAAAAAGTACAACAACAACAAAAAATATGAAAATCTGAAATGTCTTGAGTCAATAAGTATTCAACCCCTTTGTTATGGCAAGCCTAAATAAGGTCAGCAGTAAAAATGTGCTTGACAAGTCACATAATAAGTTGCATGGACTCTGTGTGCAATAATAGTGTTTAACATGGATAGGCCAAGTATCCTCAGGGTCCTAGTACCCCGTACCCCTGGTTGGAACCCACTGGTGTATCAATACAGCCAGTCACTACAAAGATAAAGGTGTCTTTCCTAACTCAGTTGCCGGAGAGGAAGGAAACTGCTCAGGGATTTTACAATGAGGCCTATGGTGACTTTATAACAGTTAGTGTAATGCCTGTGATAGGAGAAAACTTGAGTATGGCTCAACAACAATGCAATACTAACCTAATTGACAGATTGAAAAAAAATATGTATTATATTCCAAAACATGCAGCCTGGTTGCAATAAGGCACTGAAGTAATACTGCAAAAAATGTGACAAAGCAACTAATTTTTGGTCCTGAATACAAAGTGTTATGTTTAGGGCAAATCCAATACAACACATTAGTGAGTACCACTCTCCATATTTTCAAGCATAGTTGTGGCTGAATCATGTTATGGGTCACGGGTATGCTTGTAATTGTTAACGACTGGGGAGTTTTTCAGGATAAAAAAGAAACGGAATGGAGCTAAGCATGGGCAAAATCCTAGAGGAAAACCTGGTTCAGTCTGCTTTCCACCAGACACTGGGAGATGTATTCACCTTTCAGCAGGACAATAACCACATGTAAGTGTGAAGTGTAGACACAACCTTAGAGACTTACCCAGTAAGACTCACTGCTCAGGTAATGGCTGCCAAAAGTCGCTTTTACAAAGAATTTGACTCAGGGGTGTGAATATGTATGTGAATGAGATATTTAATTTTCAATAAATCTGCAAATTTTCTAAAAACATGTTTTCACTTCATCATTATGGGGTATTGTATGTAAATGAGGGAGAAAAACTATATTACAGCTTGTAACCCAACAAAATGTGGAATAAGTCAAGGGGTATGAATACTTTCTGAAGGCACTGTATGTAAACTCAAAGTATGTGGACACCCCTTCAAATTAGTGGATTTGGCTATTTCAGCCTCACCCACTGCTGACCGGTGTATAAAATCGAGCACACAGCCGTGCAATCACCATAGGAAAACATTTGCTGTAGAATGGCCCGTACTGTAGTGCTCACTGACTTTCAACATGGCACAGACTTTCCAACAAGTCAGTTCATCAAATTTCTGCCCTGCTAGAGCTGCCCTGGTCGTTTGTAAGTGCTGTTATTGTGAAGTAGAAACGTCTAGGAGCAACAATGGCTCAGCCGTGAAGAGGTAAGCCACACAAGCTCACAGAACCGGACCACTGAGTGCTGAAGCTTGTAAAAATCGTCTGTCCTCGGTTGCAACACTCACTATGAGTTCCAAACAACGTCAGCAGAAGAACTGTTCCTCGGGAGCTTCATGAAATGGGTTTCCATGACCGAGCATCCACACACAAACCTAAGATCACCATACACAATGCCAAGCGTTGGCTCAAGTGGTGTAGAGCTCACCGCCATTGGACTCTGGAGCAGGGGAAACGTGTTCTTTGGAGTGATGAATCACGCTTCCCCATCTGGCAGTCCAATGGACGAATCTGGGTTTGGTGGATGCCAGGAGAACGCTACCTGCCCCAATGCATAGTGCCAACTGTAAAGACTGGTGGAGGAGGAATAATGGTTGGGGGATGTTTTTCATGGTTTGGGCATGGCCCCTTAGTTCCAGTGAAGGGAAATCTTAATGCCACAGCATACAATGACATTGTAGATGATTCTGTGCTTCCAACTTTGTGGCAACAGTTTGGGGAAGGCCCTCTTCTGTTTCCGCATGACAATGACCCCGTGCACAAAGCGAGGTCCATACAGAAATGGTTTGTCGAGATCGATGTGGAATAACTTGACTGGCCTGCACAGAGACCTTAACCCCATCTAAAACCTTTGGGAGGAATTGGAATGCCGACTGCGAGCCAGGCCTAATCGCCCAACATCAGTGCCCGACCTCACTAATGCTGCTAGTGGAAAGCCTTCCCAGAAGTGTGGAGGCTGTTATAGCAGTAGGGGGTACCAACTCCATATCAATGCCCATGATTTTAGAATGAGATGTTTCACGAGCAGGTATTCACATACTTTTGTCCATCTAGTGTATTTCCAAGCGTTTTAGTTGACAGTAGGCTACTTTTCTGTCACAATATTACTGAAATCTGATAATAACTCTAACAACAAAGATAAGTCGTTTGGGTCGTCCAGCAGGTGGCGGGTTTTGTACACTATAGCACCACCGCAAGGTGTTGCTTATCCACACTTTTATGAGGGCTCAAATGCCCTGCAAATGCGAGAAGAAGAAAAAACATCTTGACCATAGGAGCACGAACCCCTTGTCAATAAAACAACGATAACAACGGTGAAGACCTACAGAGAGCTGAATTTGTGCTGTAACTTGGACAATGAGTGTTTTATATTAATCAAATGCATTAGGTAAATGTATTCATTCGATTTTTTTAATAGCTCACTTAGTGATTATTCAACAAAGTCATACATCTCAGCGGGCCTAATGTTTCCAGTTTCGTAAATGTTCCTTCCCTGCCTTGCTTAATTTGAGTTTAACTTCGGATATTTAATTTATTACATAAACAGCCTAGAAATACCTCATCTCATCTGCTATTTCCTCCGTATAAAGAAGTTATTTTATCCTGCAATTGAAATTGAACACAGGTTGAGATCCGTCTTAATTGAATAATGGTTTGGGGGGGGGGGTTAAATACACTAATGCTATTTATTTCCCTCCCGATCTCAAGTTAAAGTGACAGTTGTATATTTACTTTAATTAGGAGAAAGTGAGAGTTGATTTGTTAGTCCCTTCCAACTGGTACAGAAGCTTATTTTAAACAGGAAGGCCCGGAGGCCTAATGGAATTCTTTTTAAAATAGTAATTTGCTTTCATTCCAATGAATATAATAATCGAAATTATTTGTTTTGGGGATTTTTGCCCTTCAGATTACAGATTGTATGCTTTAGGTGCCTGAGGTTGAATCCGCATTTTGTTGCATCCACTAATAATACCAACCCCATGGAAATAAGAATAAACATTGTTATTAAAACTAGGATGATGATGATGATAATAATAATAATAATACTAATAATAATAATATTAATATAATGTGGGTAATATCTTAATAATGATCTTAATGACATGCCTATTTGTAAAGTCTAAAGGCCTAGACGCTGGTTAAAAAATAATCCATGTTCAATTATGGGCTATATAAAATGGCAAATTGATACTTTGATTAGTTTGTAAATAGTAAAACGCTGTATGCATTAGGCTCATTGAGGCCACATACACCAACGTTTTGTTTTAGTTTTTTAAGAAAAAGAGATCACGTTTGCCACTTTTGTTCGCCCGTACAACTATGCCCCCCCCCCCCCCTTCCTCCCAAAAAGGGGGAATTGAGTTTACAGTAAAGAGATATCTCAAATTTGTATGGGGGATGGCTAAATGACGCGCATGTGCGAGTAAAGGGTTTGGTTGCAATAAAGAGGCGGTTTGAGTGCAGACCGCAAGGCAGTAACAGAAGGCGTCTTCCCCAGAGTCACTATAGAAGTCCTGCACACAACTATTTGGGACAGCTGTGAACTACACGCGCTTACATTCTGAGCTCGGCGTGAACATGCGGGGCAAGTTGTCTTGCGAAGTCAAAAACTTTCTCTGAACTACTTGAAACTTTTTTTGCATCGGACCGTCCGCAAGTTTTCAACTCCAGGACCCCTCCGTATCCAAGGACCGATCAAACTGAGCTGGTAACTATTTCCTTGTATTTCATTCTGTCTGTACTTTTTCTCTGAGCCATCAGTCAGAATATGACGTTTAAAAGTTGTTTATGTTCAGTCTTCTTTGGGGGGAATGACAACGCGAGGCACAATGAACAAAGCTTTCAACTTTAGCGCAACTGGTCTGAGCTGAGTTCTAGTAACATAACTGTTCCATTAAAAGTAAATATAGGTGTTATTACAATATCCCCTAATATTCCGTATTTGCCTTTTTTTGACATGTTTGACGCATGAACTATAAGTAAACATCTTCGACAGTGTCTCGAGCTTGCATGGAGTCAGGTCTGGGAGTTTTCTGAGTTAGATGCGCCAGGCGAGTGTGAAACAGGTGGGATCTTTCACGTGCTACACGGGATCCTTGGGTAAGGGTTATGGTTAAGGATAAGGGTAGGGGTTAAGGTTAGGGTATGGACGTCCCAAGGACTCTGGATAGCACTGACCGATCTTTCAGAAGTAAACGCATTCCAGCACGATGTGAAGTTGATGGAGTAAAATCAACAAGGAGCTATGTGAAAATAAAGAAATAATTCCATGCAAAACATACATTTCGTTGAATTGCATGATACATTACATGGTCTGAGTCAACATAAGAAAGATTCCTGTGTTTGATGACGAAGATGGCCATTTATTTTGAGGGTTTTCCCCAATTAATTTATCCAAACCAGTATGAAAGTCGTAGTGAATGCATTTTTCTGTTGTCAATAATGTATAATATTTTTTCCATTCATTTGTAGCATAAGGTAAGCCTACTTCCAAATATTAGTAATATATTGATTTACTCAAATATAGCTGGAAAGGTTAGGATGATTATGATCATTAGGCTATCGTTGTTATTTGTTTTAAGCGTCTCTTATAGTAAATTACTTCAACGAATTTCAATAGGCCATCAAAAAACAAAAGCTAGTGTCTGCGTACATTTCGTAATTTATTTCGATATCTTTCAACTTTAAGCGGTCTTGGTTGCAGGGGAATTTCATGCTATTAATAATCACATATTTAGAGTTAAACCAATGTTATGGAATATAACGAAAGTCTTCATTTTATTGTAGGCTACTTTACATGGATAAGCGTAATAGTTTTACTTGAACACACGATTTATCAGTGTTTTCTGCTGTAGGAATCTATACATCTCATATTAAAACACGGTATTGTGTCTGTAACTGCAATAATCTGAATTAAAACAGTGGCCACGTGTTTGTGCTAATTTGCTATTGACAAATTCACAGGTTTATGGTATCAAATATGATTTGGAACAATTGTCTTCAATTAGGATAATTCTTAGGCCTGTTCATTTTTTCATTGTTATTTTCAGAAAGCTGTTTCCCACGTTGCTTAGGTGCACACGTCAGTTGCTTTATTGCATTTTATTGCGCTCAAGTGCCCATATCCTCTCATGTTCTGCATCAACACACGGCTAAAAACATGCGCATTCGTGGTAATTGCTGCACAATTGACCAAAGGATCTGCATTAACATAAGAACTCTGAAGTTGCTCTCCAAAACCCACTGGGCACAGACGTCAATTCAACATCTATTCCCCGTTGGTTGAACATCATTTCATTGAAATGACGTGGGTCACCAACAAGGCCGTGATTAGGAATCGCATAGGACGGCGCACAATTGGCCCAGCGTCGTCGGGGTTAGGGCTTGGCCGGGGTAGGCCATAATTGTAAATAAGAATTTGTTCTTTACCGACTTGCCTAGTTAAATAAAGGTTAAATAAAAATATATAATAATGAATAACAAAAAATATTACCACATTCTTTAATCCTAAACTAGTGCATTGCAATGTAATGCTTACTGTAGCCTATATTTGTCTCTTTGTTTATGTACAACCTGAAAGATGCAAGTTCCCTCTAAATCCTGAAATTACATGTAGGCCTAATTTTATAGGTATAGCCCATGTCTGAAGGCTACAAGAGCGCGCGTATAGGGATACAACTTTTTCAACAACTCAGTTTAGATACACCTCAGTTTAGAAAAGCTGCGCTGATTTTAATCCATTTTGGCGTGTGGGGACCGAAATGGGAATGCTGGTGTGATTTTTCTTGACAACACCAACGCAAAATCCTCCTAATTAGCCAACAACGTCTTGGCAAAATTTAATTTAGGTTTACCCCGGGTCACCTTAAATCCATAGGATTTGGGATCTTGTGTTGAACTATCCTACTAGTCTAACCTCTGATATCTATTTAGAATTAGAGTAGAGAGAGCACATTTCTGAAACATACTAACAATAATATACTGGCGTGATATGTGTGTGGGACAATTCGATCATGCTTTGCGTTATCTCAAATCTCACAACACTTCCGCTTTCGGCCGAGGCGCGGAATTTAACAGTTGGCCAGTCACGACCAACGGGGAATGGGACGTAGCAGTGTTCAGCTTGATTGTTGAGTCGTTGAGATGGTATGTAGACATCAAAGGGTTATTAAGGATACGAGACGGCTCGGGAGCAACCGCTGATCTCCCCTAATTACCTCTAAGTAAAAGTCAATTACTTCTGCGTCATGATCAGAAAGGAGAAATCCCCGGGGGACGTTTGAGCTTCGGTAATTCTAATTAGGACTATTTCACTTTTATTTACTGCAACGCAACCATGGCTCTCACTCATTCCCCACTTTTATTTATCAACATTTTAGGCCTATGTTCACCAATATGATCAAGGGGTCATTTTTCCTAAGGGGCCTATCTATATCCATGTAGCCAATTATTATGTATATCTTGATTAGGCCATATCTTGTGGTTTCCTTATGTTATGATGACACAGTATGTATGACTAAAGTAGATAACCCATGACCACTTTTAACAATAAGATAAATAATATAAACCAGTAGTAGAATTATGACTAAGTCTTATTTGCAGAACAGTAAAACATGGGGATTACACACAATTCCCTATGACTAACAAAATCAAACAAAGCAAATGGCTTGCTTTTGGGGTAATACGGTTTAGACTAAGACAGAAAAGACAACTGTGTCATATCCTGACCATCAAATAGGCACAGAAACAGAGGCATTATTGTGCTTTATTTCCTCTTATCAAAACCTGTTTAAACAGATTCACAGACAGGGCTATACATTCATAACATTAATTGGTAGCACTGGTGCTCCCAATTTAAAACACTTATGAGCACCACATAAAATGTAGGATTTTTACAGCCTTTATTGGGCCTATATGAATTCGAGGTACTTTTGAAGTACATGGTGTCCACTAGAAACTAATATATAACCCTGTAAAGACATTAGTTTAGTTTTTTTCATGAGCAAGTCTTCACCACATAATTCTACACGTAGCTAAGGTGTTTTGTGGTTGTAGAATCAGTATTTATGAAAATCTAAATGTACACGAAAATTAACTAGCGTGTGTCTGCTTGCTGGCTGAACCAGTCTCAAATGAATCCATATGAATCGAAAGCTATGCTAACAACGTAAGTTCACACACTTAATGCTCCCTGTAGCTGGTGTAGTGAAATTCTAGCTAATAACAGCACAAGCGAGTTTTCATGTTCTGCCGTGATTAGTTCACCGAGTTCTGTGGCACAGCTGACTGCTTTCGCTGTGACGTTATCGTGTTTGCCAAATGTTACAAAGTAGGCACAGTGCCAGCTGTCAGAGTCAAATACGTACTGATTTCTGAGAACAGTCCCATAACTTTGGTGCCGTACAACTTCATCAACAAGCTGGCAAACTAGCTACCGTATTGGCCATTCAAAACATGATATCACTAGGCTGCTAGCTGGGGCAAATTTGCTCAGCTGATCAAGCATGGTTTGCCGTAGTAGCCAGTGCGTCATAGCTATGGAGAGCAGAGTGATTTTCAGAATTAGGAACTCGTGTTAGGCGGATGATCTAAATCTTGATTTAGTTCCATGTTTGGTTAGACAAATGGCGCCTGGCAACTGCGTGTCGTGTAAGAATGACGCCATCTGACATGAGACTTTGCAATGATCTCCTGAAGAAGCTGTCCCTTTACCATTCTTTCTGTACCCCCAAATGTTTGGATACACTGGTAAAGTTACCAGGTTGTTAGCTAGCAAGTTAATAAGGTAATGTTAGTAAACAAGGTGTTAACGGCCCGCGACATGATTTATTAATGTAAAATATGGCCTGCCAATGGAGATGCATCCAGCTGCAGCTGGAAAAAACTGTAGCACTGCGATATTGTCACAACTTTTGAATGGTTTGGGCTAGGGACAAGCGGTTTTATCTGTAGTAATGGTGCAACATCCACGGTCACGAATCTGGCTCACTTTTTTTTTATCCAGGGCACTCGGAAACAGCGGTACAGCTAAGCCTCATCATTACGACAATTATAATCTAGTCGCACTGTTGCAACATATTTAGGAGCATATGGTCACACTTTAGTGAATGGTGTCATTCTATTTGCCCTCGTCTTAACAGCCCCCGGGATGTTTTCTGGGAATGGGAAACACCCACACCAAATGCACGCCAGTGTCTGTGTGTCAGCACTGGGAGTGCAGTGCACACCTTCTCTTTTCTGACAAATACGCATGTGCCACACACACATGCATGTGTGTACACACACATACCCACACATGCAGGCTGTCCTCACTCATCGTGTGCCTTGAGGACAATACATGATTCATGGTGTGTGTGTGTGTGTCGGACCATGTGTTGAGCTGGTAGCTCCTGTTGCACGGAGGTCTGGTTCAGACAGCTCTCATCACTGTCTTCCCCTTTGTCTCAGTGGTAAAGGGATACATTCACATGCATCACCTTAATCCACTGATATGAGGCCTCTTGAAAAGCAACTAGATAATCAAGCCGGGCCGCTTGTGTATTGGCTTGGCATTGAGGTGGTTGTGTTAGGGTGTGAGGGAAAGACGCCAGGATGACTCAAAAAGAGGGGGCAGCAGGAAATACTTAGTTAGAAATGTTATTCGATCCTTATTATATATCACAATTATGCTTCCTGGTTCGTTTGAACCAGTATGATTATTATTTTCATTATTTTCCTTCTTTGTATTTTTAGTATAGTCAAAGATACTGTTGTTGTCAATGTATCATTGGTTTGTAAAACTTTAATAACACATTATGACTTATACTGTAAGTGTACAGTTCTTTTGTGTTGTCAATATGAGCTGACTTTTTTGTGGTGTTGCCTTTCCAGAGAGAATCCCGTGATCTGGTGATCAGTAGCGACACCAACCATGGGCAGCAAGACTCTTCCAGCCCCGGTTCCCCTCCACCCCTCCCTGCAGCTCGCCAACTACTCCTTTCTCCAGACCTCCAACGGCTTCCAGCTACCCACGGACCAGGTCCCTGGCATCTATAGCTTCAGCGCCCTGCATGCCGTCCACCTCCATCAGTGGACCCTGGGCTACCCTCCCTTCGCTCTTCCCCGCTGCACTTTCTCCAAGCTCCCAGCCCTGATGGACGGCCGCTTCCCCGGCATACCTTCCATCCCCATCTTTCCCCACCTGTTCCAGTCCAAGGACCAGGCCGCTGCGGTCGATGCCGCAGCTACCGCCATGGGCCTCTTCCAGGGCTCCAAGAACAAGCCTCAGCCACGCTTCGACTTCGCCAACTTGGCCGCCGCCGCCACCCAGGAAGACCCACTGAAGGTGGAGGACTTGAGCATAATGGGGGCAGTCGCCACCACTTCCCCTCGCCATGGCGGGCTAGGCTGTCTCATGGACATGCTGTCATCACCCGAGCGCAAGCCCAGCCGCGGCCGCCTGCCCTCCAAGACCAAGAAGGAGTTTGTGTGCAAGTTCTGCGGCCGCCACTTCACTAAGTCCTACAACCTGCTTATCCATGAGCGGACGCACACGGACGAGAGGCCATACACCTGCGACATCTGCCACAAGGCCTTCCGGAGGCAGGACCACCTCCGAGACCACAGGTGAGACCTTACATTGAAGCTCAATTTAATGAACGAGATAGATGGCTGCCAACATTTTGTAAATTAATGAATAATATTTTATTGTAAATTATTGTATTATTGGAAACTTTATTAATTGGCCACAGAACCTTCTACATTAGAACAGCATAGGATATTGATACACAATATGAGTAATTGCTTCCTAAATTGTCATATACGCTACTGATTATTCATGTTGAGTGTCTGACAGTGTAATGCATCAGGGTTGAGTCCAATTCCATTTAAATTCATTCTAATTCAAGACATTTGCCACAACTGTTTAGAGCGACAGGCCACTAACATGATCAGTATGTGAAAAAAATCCAGTAACATTCCAGTATGTGGAAAAAATCTGGTAAAAATCTGGTTAAGTAGTGTGAAAAGCTGCAACAAAGGCATGAAGCGATATCATGTGCATATTAAAGAGTTTAGCGGGGGCAATCTAAAGTTAATACGTCGGAAAACCTTTGAATTGAAATTGGCACTGTTGATATTGATTTGAATTATAGCTGTAAGTGATATAAACAACATCAACATTTTGCATACGTGTTGAGTATAAGAGGCATACATTGTAATTCATACCTTTTAAAACAATATGTCACCGTACCGTTCACCTCCTTTTTCTCTTTCTTATTTATTTGTTGTCTCTTATTAATTTGTGGCTTTAGATTGATAGTTGTCTTTGTGTGTTTGTTATGTTTTGTTACTCAAGCCTGACACTCTTTTTGTTCTGTTCTGCCCTGCAGGTACATCCATTCCAAGGAGAAACCTTTCAAGTGCCAGGAGTGTGGAAAGGGATTTTGTCAGTCCAGAACTCTAGCCGTCCACAAAACGTTGCACATGCAGGTCAAGGAACTAAAGCCATCCAAGATTAAGTGATATCAATAACTAAAATAGAGGAATAGGGGACACTGGAAAGAATAAAAGCAAAGACATTTTTTAAAGCAAATTTAGGCATTTAGCAGACGCTCATATCCAGAGTGATTTACAGGAGCAATTAGGGTTAAGTGCCTTGGTCAAGGGCACATTAACAGATTTTTTACATCTCTGAACTTGAACTGAACTGAAGTTTTCTGACTGAATAAAAGTTAGAGAAAAAGTGAAATGTTCACCAACGTTTCACACCAGCCTCTCGAGCTCATCGTGGGGAACGATTCTTCACAGAGATTTGAAAATCCTGGATCTCTATGATGTATCCAGACAATTTCCAGGAGCACCTTGGACTAAGTTGTTTTTCCACGTTTAGTTAAGAGAGAATTGGGCTAAAGGACTTAGAGGCTGTGTATTGGTTGGGCATGATGAAACCCAGTGGGGCGAATGGATCATACATCATGAATGTATGGAATGTGATACAGATCTTTCTGACAAACTTGACCTCTCAGACATTCCGAGAGACTCTTGCTTTTGATCCCCAAATTTTTTAAGGGACATTTACGAGTCTAACGCAGTCTTTGTAAAATTTGCTTATTTGGTTAAAGCCTTGTCAGCATAACTGCCTTATTCCTCTTTCGAAGCTCACATTCCAATGTTATTTTTGTACAGATATCTTTTTGTATAATTGTATTTTTGCACTTTAACCTGATTATTGATTATTTACATATATCACTGGATTCCTTAAACTTATTTAAAAAAATAAATAGTCATTTTCTAAACAAAATAAATATTGTATAATTCATTCTGGTTTGTTGTGAGAGAAATACAATCAAATACTTTGCCCTTTTAATTTCCATAACATCTTCTGAGGTTTTTCAATGGAAATCAGTTGCAAACATGTTTTGTTTACTCATTTCCTGTAGTTGACACATTCATTTTATTGGTATTTCCTTGTTTCTGAAGGAGATTCCCTTGAATTGAAACAACTAATAGGCACATTACACATAGTATAGAGACATTTTCAGCAAATACCTTGAACCTACTATAGATTGATGACATAATGGCATGTATCTGTGTGAGTGTGCGTGCGTGTGTGTTGTGAGGTGTAGCAGTGGTCCAAATCTGAATCGCAGCATTTTAGGAGTTGGTTTAACACTTGGCAATGTGACTTTGGTGGCAGGTAGCTAACCTCACTGTCAACATTAGGTGTTAACAGGACCATCAGACATGTATATTGTGAACATGAAAGGACAGGTACAAACGTTAGCCGTTACCTTGCACCCTGGCACTCTCATCCCTTTTGAAGCTCTCACAAGTTGCCACTTCACACTATGCATGTGAAAGACATAATGAACAACGTTAAGAGATCAGTCACATGATACTAATGACACCTCAATAGATTATCTTATTCTTCCAAATTTTCCCCATTGTAGAGATCAAATGCATGACACCCAATGACTATACGATACCACACCCCAGCCAATAACAAACGTTCCCCTAAATGTAATGGAGCGTTTCAAGAAACATTCAGACAGTATCAAATCAGTATGAGGTTCTTGGCATAGTTTTAAAAAGAATGTTCTCAGATCATTTCAAAACTGGATCATCAATGTTAGAGGAGAAAGACAACCTGTAACCTACCATAACTGTTTCTGCGGAACAAAATTTGTCATCTGAAACACAGTTTTCATATATCAGGTTAGACGGCTAAGCATTTTTGTAAGTTGAAAGGCATGTACAGATGTAAGGGGCTCCCGAGTGGTGCAGCGGTCTAAGGTACTACATTTAGTGCCCTGGTTCGGTCCCGGGCTGTATCACAATCGGTAGTGATCAGGAGTCCCATAGGGCGGCGCATAATTGGCCCAGCGTTGTCCGGGTTAGGGGAGGGTTTGGCTGGGGTAGGCAGTCATTGAAAATAAGAATTTGTTCTTAACTGACATGCCTAGTTAAATAAGTAAAATAATGTCACAGCCGGCCGCAACCGGGAGACCCATGGGGCAGCGCACAATTGGCCCAGCGTCGTCTGTGTTAGGGGAGGGTTTGGCTGGCAGGGATGTTCTTGTCCTGTCGCGCACTAGCGACTCCAGTGGCAGGCCGGGCGCAATGCACTCTGACACGGTCGCCAGGTGTACGGTGTTTGCTCCGACACATTGGTGCGGCTGGCTTCCGGGTTAAGCGGGCATTGTGTCAAGAATCAGTGAGGCTTGGCTGGGTTGTGTTTCGGAGGACGCACGGCCTTCGCCTCAATGGGACAAGACTGTAACTACCAATTGGATACCACAAAATTCGGGAGAAAAAGGGGTAAAAAAAATACAAAAAATATAAATAATAATAATATTTAGAGACTGTGTAACCTATGATAACTGTATGGTCTGGTGGAATATGAAATCAGATCCGATTGCACTGGAAAGCATACCTAAATTTCCCCTGTTTCTGAAATAAGATAATTAAACCCTAGCTCGTAAAATCCAGAGAAACCTACAGTACGTTATGGTAGTACCTCTTGGGGATATAAAGCAAAAACGTATCTCACGCAAATTCGTGCTGACCTTTTAACTTTGCTAAACGTCTCTTTGGAGCCCTTTACTACACTAATGTTTCATTTGAGTCTCTAAGCTGCAGCTGTTTTTTTCCCCTCTGTGTCCCAAATGGCACCCTATCCCCTATTTAGTGCACTACTTTTGACCAGGGCCCATAGGGAATAGGGTGCCACTGCTATCACATGATCAACAAACTGGGGCTGTTTGAATGTGCCTGCAGTGAACCTTCTCAATCTACGTGTTGGAGATATCCAAGAACCCCTTGGTGCTGGGTCCAATAGTACTGATTGGGGAAAACGATGATCTAAGCACAGGTCTTGGATCAGCTTATCATATTCCAATCCAAACCTAAGCCATTATGAAGTTTAAAAATGTAAAGACTAAACTGACCCAATTTATAACCTAATACCATCAACCATACAGCCACTAATAGAACAAGTTAAGGGTGAACATATTTATAACACTTATAATAATATTTATAACACTCATAAAACATCCATAAATGAGTCACTGACTCATACATAAACATGACATCAAGGGACAGAGGATTATAAAAGCTTCATGTTACGTCCAACATATATTATAGTGCAATTATGTAAAAAATGCTATGAAAATGAATCACAAGATCTTCACACGGACAATGGAGTGGGTAATACATCAATTAACTCAATCTGTCCAATAGTGAGATTTTATGACTATAAGGTTCTATCTGCATTTTTGTCAACATTTTGTTATTGACATAGCCTTGTTCTATTCCATGTTCTTTACCTACATACTACACGAAATACCACAATTCATGTTGTAAAGTTCAAAAGAATACAAGATCAAAATTGCTGACAATATTCAAACCAATGAGGGTTCGGAACTTTAAATCCAATTGTCTTAGAATCATATTTTTGCAGATATAACAAACAAGTCCCAAGCTTTCGTTAAACGTAGTTCCATTTGACATGCACACTACATGTCAAGTGTGCTGTATTGCGTTGAACATGCTCTGGTGAGCTGTTATAGATGAGTTGGATGTGTCATTAATTATTATTTGGATATATGGATATATACATGGATATATACATTAATTAAGAACATTTCCTAGAAATCCTTACCTTGGAATGCACATTATAGTTCCCACCTTGAAATCGCACAACTTAATTTTGTGTGCATACATATTTAACTATATGATTCTTAAGGCGGTAGGAACAAAACATTCCAATCCAGAGACGATTTTGGTTATTGGTTAACTTTGTGTCAATTCAGTGTTCTTTATTACACGCCATACTATTTGCAATTAGTGCTTTTTGCTTTGGGTACGCTATACTGTGTTCTAATAATCGTCTTATGTGTGATTTCAAAACCGTTGCATTGAAGCATTTGACATCGATCAATTCAGAGGTTCAGTCCCTTGCGCACCGAAATGACATGACATTGCATATTTGAACACACCTTAACGAGCACATGAGCACAGTGGGGATGTAAGGTATGTCAGATAATTAAATGTTAATGAATAATATGCAAGTAATGGAATGATTCAAATAATCTGCGGATTTAAAGACTATTAGAATGTCTTCGACATGTGTTCTTTGACTCTATTACATTGGTCCTGGTGACTGCTGAAGAAGTCCAGCCAGAAACTGACTGGCCATAGGGTAGTTCGCCAGATGGCTGGTCCATCTTTAGCCCGGTGGGCCTGTCTAAATAGTTTGTTGTTGCATAAAATGGCTAATAGTGGGGGCCTCGAGGAAAAAAATGGGTCAGTGTGTTAGAAATGTCCTGGCAATTTCTGGTCCCAGTCTGTCCCTGGATCCAGACCCATATGGAATAATCTGAACCCCAGTATTACACCCAAACCATTGCATTGTGTAGCAAGCAACATGACAAACCCTGGCATGTTCAAAATCAATGATATTCAAACACTGGATAGACAAAAGTGAGTGATGAAGAGGCAATACACACACACATGCATATGTGTCTATACTGTGCATTTGGAAAGTATTCAGACCCCTTGAATTTTTCAAAATGTTGTTACGTTAAGGCCTTATTTTAAAATTGATTAAATTGTTTTTTTTCTTCTCATTAATCTACACACAATAACCCATAATGACAAAGAAAAAACTGGTTTTTAGAAATGTCTGCTAATGTTTTATATTTTTTTATAAAACGGAAATATCACATGTACATAAGTATTCAAACCCTTTACTAAGTACTTTGTTTTGAGTCTTCAAGCTTTCAGCCTTGAGTCTTCACTACAAGCTTGGCACACCTGTATTTGGGGAATTTCTCCCATTCTCCTCTGCAGATCCTCTCAAGCTCTGTCAGGTTGGATGGGGAGTGTCGCTGCACAACTAGAGATGTTCGATTGGGTTCAAGTCCGGGCTCTGGCTGGGCCACTCAAGGACATTCAGAGACTTGTCCTGAAGCCAGTCATGCGTTTCTTGGCTGTGGGCTTTGAGTCATTGTAATGTTGGAAGGTGAACCTTCGCCCCAGTCTGAGAAGCAGGTTTTCATTAAGGATCTGTCTGTACTTTTCTCCATTCATCTTTCCCTCAATCCTGACTAGTCTTTCAGTCCCTGCCGCTGAAAAATATCCCCACAGCATTATGCTGCCACCACCATGCCTCACCGTAGGGATGGTGACAGTTTTCCTCCAGACGTGATGCTTGGCATTCAGGCCAAAGAGTTCAATCTTGGTTTCATCAGACCTGAGAATCTTGTTTCTCTTGGTCTGAGAGTTCTTTAGGTGCCTGTAGGCTCCAAGCGAGCTCTCATGTGCCTTTTACTGAGAAATGGCTTCCGTCTTGCCACTCTACCATAAGTGCCTGATTGGTGGAGTGTTGAAGAGATGGTTGTCCCTCTGGAAGTTTCTCCCCTGTCCGCAGAGGAACTCTGTAGCTCTGTCAGTGACCATCGGGTTCTTGGTCACCTCCCTGACCAAGGCCCTTCTCCCCCGATTGCTCAGTTTGGCTGGGCGGCCAGCTCTAGGAAGAGTCTTGGTGTTTCCAAACTTCTTCCATTTACAAATGATGGAGGCCCCTGTGTTCTTGGGGACCTTCAATGCTGCAGAAATGTTTTGGTACCCTTCCCCAGTGCTGTGCCTCAACACAATCCTGTCTCGGAGCTCTATGGACAATTCCTTTGACCTCATGGCTTGGTTTTTGCTCTGACATGCACTGTCACCTGTGGGACCTTATATAGACTGGTGTGTGCCTTTCCAAATCATGTCCAATCAGATGAATTTACCACAAGTGGACTCCAATCAAGTTGTAGAAACATCTTAAGGATGATCAATGGAAACAGGATGCACCTGAGCTCAATTTCGAGTCTCATAGCAATTGGTCTGAATACTTATGTAAATAAGGTATTTCTGTTTCTATTTTTTTTATATAAATTAGCAAAAAAAAAAACAGTTTTCACTTGTCATTATGGGTTATTGTGTGTAGATTGATGAGTAAAAAAAATACATTTTAGAATAAGGCTATAACGTAACAAAATGTGGAAAAAAAGAAGGGGTCTGAATACTTTCCAAATGGACTGCATACACAACACATACAGTCAATATAAAAGCATGTTGAGCGATACAACTCTGCATTGTTAGAAAGGCTGAGAATTTACATTTAACTTCTATAGCTGATGTGATCCTTGACACCATACTATACGTTTCAGACAGTGTGAACATTTTGTAATCCACACAATCATGGAAACTAGATACTGGCTGTCTCTTTGTCCCAAAAACAGTATAGTTGAAATGTATCAGTTCATCTGCGTGCAGACTTTTCCTGAAGTTCACCAATTCTGTCAATGGGGACACTGCAGCGCTACCGTGCTCTTTCCATTTCTCCCAGGCAGAGGGAGAGAGATTTCTGAATTTAAATAATTGTAAACAAATAACTTTGAGTGAGGCCTTTTCATCCTTACAAACAAGTTACTTCAAATCTGTCTCTTTTTCTAATATTTTTCAGTACAGCTCAACATCCAAACAATAAACACATATTGAGAAGCACTTCAGTTTCTCATATATCTGGCACCAGAGAACAGTTACTGAGGGTAGCCATGGCTGTGGTTGTACCACTGACTCAGTAGGGGACTTTAGTATAGGAAGCTACCTTAAGCCTTTGTGGTAGCTTTTATGTAGCTTTTATGTATGTACCCAGTGCAGTCTTCATGGTAAAAAGCAGTGCGGTTTCTCATAAAACTACACCTCAATAACGTTGTTAGATGTAAAATCACATACATAAACACAATAGTTGATTAGTAATGTCAGACAGTACAGGATTATGACATTATGTAGTGGTAGGCCCTGTTTGTTAGATATCCTCTGTCAGGTTTTTGTGTTGTGGTGGATTGTGCAGTGGGGAAGCAGAGTTCACAGGATGGCGAGCCCTGTTGCTCACCGCCAAGAACTCATCAGTCCGTCAACATCTCACTGCCTGACCCTCCTGTGGGACAAGCCAGGGACATGTACTGGTCTGTCCTGGTCATCCACACACACACACACAAAAGAACAAGGGGAAGGCCAGGAAGGTGAAAGCGGGTCTCAATGAAAATCACTTCCACTTGGTGTGTGGCCTCTTTACCACACACACACACACACACACACACACACACGCGCACACACACAGAGACACAGACAGAGACACAGACAGAGACACACAGACACAGCGGCAGCCTTGGGACAGTGTGCGTGACACTTCCCTAGTCTGGCCTGCCACTGCAGGTGGCTGAGAGGGGAAAGAGGACACAGGAGTGCCCTTTGTAACAATGCCCCCCTCCCTCCCCGCAGAGAGGTGAAATGGTACATTCCAAATGGGGAAATGAATATGACATGAAGACAATCTCTCTAACTGTAAAAGCTGGAGGCATCTAACACACTTCCAAAAAGGTTGCCAAGCTTTTCAGTCAAATGTGACCTTTGTATGACCATACCTGACTCCAATAGCCTTTAAGCAGCACTTTTACCTCTGTGGCTGACAGAGATGTCATTCACAACTACTGTACAAATGGAATGATTTAGGGCAGACTCCCAGAAGACTGTGCAAGGGGTAAATGTATGTGTGTGTCAGTGTTTTGGAGAGCTGCATGCAGTAGACGGTGGCCTACGCGATGACACGTTTAATGCCCCTGGCCGGGGGGTAAGGTAGAGGGCGGCAGGATGAGAGGACGAGGGACTGACAGACACAGCGGCCCGAAGGGGACCGGTCCGCCCTCGCTTCCTCCTGCAAGGAAAAGGGAAACTGGTGCGACAGAAAAACTGCTCCCCCAATATAGAAAAGAACAAGGGGAAGGCCAGGAAGGTGAAAGCGGGTCTCAATGAAAATCACTTCCACTTGGTGTGTGGCCTCTTTACCTTTTGACCGTCAAAGAGAGACACAATAAGCAGCATATGTTGAGGTTGTTAGGCCTATAGCTCTCATAATGGTGAATTAAAGGTGACGCGTGCTTAACTGTATGACCTAATACATGCAAACACCGCTGTATGACTAAGATGATTAAAATTAAAATACAGATGTCAAATGGAGACAAATTTGCTGTGCATTTTGCAAGTGAGCCCTACAAATGTGCAATTTCATATAACTTAAAGCATTTACACCTTTCTGATTGCCAACACGCCATTAAGGTTAACGTTCTCTGGCTCTCTCTTGACAAGTAATCTGAATTTGATTAGCCTTATATTTCACAGAAGAGCAAGAATGCGAGCCCATTTCTTATTTATGGTAACTAGGCTGGGAAAAGGGAGCAAGTTAAGTTAAAGTATGTAGTGATTCGCCACGGCCCTTTTGAGACAATGGACACTCAGAAACAATCCTATTTCTATATATGGGCAATATTACAAGTGTTTAAAGTTCATCGTTACCGTGTTAAAGGCCATGTGACTACCGTTTCTATATCAGGTGTAAACTCCCTCTATACATGGCACACTGCTATGCAAATCAAAGCACTTACAATAGGGTTACCCCAAAAATCCGCCATCTGCAATTGACTGACTTGAGAGAGGAAAGGAAATGGGGCAATTTTGAGCATAAACATGCAGTAAACTTGGTTTGCCCTTGGTAGAATGACAACTAAGACCTTATTGTGCTATTACAATTAAGGATACATAAGAGTTCACAAGGCAAACCTATAGTTCTACTGTATAAGATGCTGGTAAAAATAAATCTTGAGAATGTAAATTTGGGAGCAATTGTTAGTGAGTTCAAAGTCAGAATTACATCTAAAGGCCGATTAAACCAATGGCGGTTGTTCACAAAGGACCATGGGATAATGTCAGAGTAAGGTCAAAGAGAAAATAAAACATTATGGAAGGAGAAAGTCCAAATTCTACACATTATCTAAACGCTGCCTGGATTTGATCTTTTAGCCCCTAAAAAAACAGCAAGTGATTATCTATCCCGATGGAGAAATGTGCTTCTTTTATTTTCCCCAGACAATCAATCCATACCATAAATATGAAACAAAAAGGCAATAAGGAGTATAAGAGATCTGACTGTATGGAATGGAATGGTGCCCAATATGGCCTGCCTCATCAAGTAATATCCAACAACGCAGAAAAACTCATCAAGTTAGCCTTGAGTTAACACTTATTGAATCGGTGTGATCCTCTCCAAGCTTAGCCCATTACCTAAGCTTTGACAGGCCCAGAGTAAAACTGTTTCCGTGCTCAAATTGCTGATTTATTTACTAAAATACAAAATGTATGACCGTTAAACAACTTTATGATATTATTGAAAGCAACAAGCTAAAAAAAATATTTGAAGATAATTTCAATGTGCCTAAGGCCCTAAAAATGCAGGGCGCTGCCAAAGAGTAGGAGAGCAATTACACTTTTGAGTGTAATAATATGTTTTAGTGGTCAAACACTGCGAGAGAGAAGATTCCCTGCATCCAATTTGTTTGGGAATTTCACATTTTAAATCACAGGGGTATAGCTGGATTCTTGCCTGAAACCAATGTAGCCTTATACTTAGTAAACTGTACTGAACATGCATAAATCATCTTAAGAACATACAAGATTTGAAGTTAAATCAAATCAATTTTATTTGTCATATGTGCCGAATACAACAGGTATTGTAACCTTACCGTGAACTGCTTAAGAAATTGCTAAATAAACGAGGCTATATAAAGGGGGTACCGGTACCGAGTCAATGTGCGGGGGTACAGGTTAGTTGAGGTAATTTGTACATGTAGGTAGGGGTAAAGTGACTATGCATAGATAATAAACAGCGAGTAGCAGCAGTGTAAATAGTCAGTGTGGCCATTTGATTAATTGTTCAGCAGTCTTATGGCTTGGTGGTAAAAGCTGTTAAGGAGCCTTTTGGACCTAGACTTGGCGTGCGGTAGCAGAGAGAACAGTCTATGACTAGGGTGACTGGAGTCTCTGACAATTTTATGGGCTTTCCTTTGACACCACCTAGTATATAGGTCCTGGATGGCAGGAAGCTTGGCTCCAGTGATGTACTACCCTCTGTAGCGCCTTACGGTCGGATGCCGAGCAGTTGCCATACCAGGCGATGATGCAACCGGTCAGGATGCTCTCGATGGTGCAGCTGTAGAACTTTTTGAGGATCTGGGGACCCATGCCAAATCTTTTCAGTGTCCTGAGGGGAAAAGTTGTTGTAGTGCCCTCTTCATGACTGTCTTGGTGTGTTTGGACCTTGATAGTCTGTTGGTGATGTGGACATCAAGGAACTTGAAACTCTTGGTCCGCTCCACTACAGCCTCGTCGATGTTAATGTGGGCCTGTTCGGCCCTCATTTTCCTGTAGTCCACGATCATCTCCTTTGTCTTGCTCACATTGAGGGAGAGGTTGTTGTCCTGGCACCACACTGCCAGGTTTCTGACCTCCTCCCTATAGGCTGTCGCATCATTGTCGGTGATCAGGCTGTTGTGTCGTCAGCAAACTTAATGATGGTGTTGGAGTCGTGCTTGGCCATGCAGTCGTGGGTGAACAGGGAGTGCAGGAGGGGACTAAGCACGCACCCCTGGGGGGCCCCAGTGTTGAGGATCAGCGTGGCAGATGTGGGGTGGCCAGTCAGGAAGTCCAGGATCCAGTTGTTAAAGGTGCACTTTGGAAGTTAAGTTGCTAATTGTTTACCTCACATTTTGGCTGTGTTGACTGTGTGGTTTGCACAATCCTTAGTTTTAGACTAACAAACCTTGAATGGAATATAAGCTTTTTTTCATGGGCAATGGAGGAGTGCGCATTTCTGTCGAATTCGATCATTTCTGGACAATTCTTCTGGCCATTTAGGAGACAATTTTTGACTCAAGAGCACCCCAAAGGCCAAGTCTTCTGTGATGTAACTTTAAGTGAACAAAATGCATTCATTTAACTTCTGTAAGGTGAAAATATTCAAGCAAGGCAAGGAGTGATTTGAAAATCTTCAGCACAAGGTCTGGGTTATAGCAATTTGCCACCATGCTTTTCAGGCTATGTAATGCCCCTGCTACATTCAAAAGACTAGTGTAGAAAGTGCTGTCTGGTGTCCCTGCAAAGACTTTCCTGGTGTATCTAGTTCATGCTCTGAAACTGAATGTAACAGCTCTCTCCATATTCACTTTGATTTGATTTGCACATTTGACATTTTATTCTATGGTCTACAAAAATAGCTTATGTGGAACGCCGAGATTAAGTGAAAGCCAAAGAGTGAGGTTTTATAGACTGCCAATGTAAAAATGTTTCCACTAAGATTGTTTGCTGTACAATAATATTGTTCCCCTATGATACACTACAAATTTTGAAGAATAAATATGAATCCTTACCCAAATACAAACAATTATTATATACTTGACTTTTGAACTACGAGCCTCACAATAAAGGCTACTCCAACCCACTCACAACTCATGCTGTGTTGACTCACCAAACAATTCACTCATAAATACAATTAAAGGGAGAAATATGTCGCTCTCAATCACAGTGGAAGAATTCCCTGATACTCATAGTTATATTTATTGACTGTTACAGTCGGCCTGTGTGGTATTATGTTTTCTATTTCTCGAATTCACTCGGGGGAGAACAAATGCAATTTTTTACAGTTGTGAAATAAAAAGGCACATCAAGTTCCGTCATTAAATCCATGTTCTTTCCACTGAACCCAGAAAGCCTTTTGTGACTCCTTTGAATATGGATTCAACTGAATTCCCACACTGCCATAATACCCTACATCTCGCCAGTTCCCCAACCCCTGGAAAGACCCTTTTTCTAACAAATCATTATAGCCCAGTCTGTGCTGGCTCAACACATTACTGTTGGGCAACTGAAATTGAAGTTAGCAAAACTAGGGCCTATAAACCGAGGCCGTTGAATAAGCCATTGGCTACTTCTAACACAATCCTAATGAGGCGTGTTAAGTATTTTGTAGCCTTCATCCTCTGGAACAAAAGTCCACTCACAAAATACTCCCTTATTGCCATTGATAAACATGGGTATTGGTACCGTAATACCCTTATTACTTTTGTTCATTTGATTGTCAACTTCACAAGGACAACACATTGGTGGTTTTGGCTGCAATACATTTCAGCAGATAGGTCCTGGGGGCACTTCTCCAGTCCTGTAATATTAAGACAGTATAAGGAGCAAGAAGAATTGACTGGGCCCCACTTGGATTGCATATGTGCATGGAAAATAAAATGTTGCATTTTGACTTTTTCAATTCAAGTATGTGTCTTTCTCAGGGTTTTGGATGTGGTAGCATATGTTGGTGGTTTGTATTATTCCCTATGTGTATCCCCTAGTCTTGACCCAAATAGGGCCAACTTGGCCTTTAATCAACAACGTGTTTTGGTTCAGGGGGAAAACGCCAGCCGTGCACGGGAAACTCCACTTCTAAGTAAAATGTGTCATCCCGGTCTCTGGGTAGCTGCTCTGCTTGAAACTAAAAGCTGTCTGAATCAAGTGCCTCTTAGTCTTCTGGCCAGTGGTTCTGATGATTTGTCACAGAAGATTGGGTTAACATGGTGGTGACAGCAAACACAGCGTGTACAGAGTATCTCTGTGGCTGGCATAGCATTAACATGACCCTAACAGGGGGCAATGACAATTACCTTAACCAAAAGACCGGCCAATTCCTAACGGCTGGCCAATTCCATTGCTCCTCTTTGTAGTAAATACCCAGAGCAAATCAAAGCTAATCTGTTCTGAAATCTCTGCTCAGACAGCAGACAAACTAGCCAACTTCTGTGGTGTTTCACATTTTGGAAATGGTTCAAGTTCTTAGGGATGAATTTACTTAGATGAACTCTGGGGAAAGGTAGAGAGAGCGGCTACAGCCATAAGGTCTTCTATCTGTACGTCCATGCTGTGAATGTAAGATGGTGTACTTGAGCTTCTGGAAGGCCAGTCTAAAACCAAAGTAGAATACTTTAAACAGGTGTCAATGTGTACACTGTCACCAAAGCACCAGCAAATGTTGATAGTATTGTTCACAACCATGTCCATAACCACATGCTAAAATCTCTCTATTATCTGTAGAAACAAACAATGTCAAACCCCAAAGCACTTAGCTCCTCTACTTGGCCTCCCAGGCCTATCAAGTGTTCGGCACATTGCTGTGGAATTCTAACTGAGGCTTGGCTTCCTCAAACTGCTTTGTATGTTGGCCCTTTAATGTAAAAAGGAAGTATATATGGTGTTGTAAAAACCAGAGCCAAAATATATCAGAGGATTGCACAATAATGAAGGCATTCAAGCACTTTACAAGAATAAGGAGGTGCCAGACATATTTTCCCCTTTTATTTCTAATCAGAACACACTGAAGTATGTGAGCGTCCATCAAATTTTAGCATATGATTCTTTATCTAAATCATTGACTTTTAAAGCCCAAAGATTTTGGTAGAATTGAACAGATACAGTGCATTTTGTTAAGTTACAGCCTAATTCTAAAATGTATTAAATGATCTGTTTCCATCATCAATCTACACACAATAACCCATAATGACAAAACGACAACAGGTTTTTAGAAATGTTTGCTAATTTATAAAAAATATTTAAAAAATACCATATGTACATAAGTATTCAGACCCTTTGCTATGAGACTTGAAATTGAGCTCAGGTGCATTCTGTTTCCAATGATCATCCTTGAACTGTTTCCACAACTTGATTGGAGTCCACCTGTGGTAAATTCAAATAATTGGACATGATTTGGAATGGCACACACTTGTCTAAATTAGGTCCCACAGTTGACAGCGCATGTCAGAGAAAAAACCTCACAGGTCGAAGGAATTGTTCATAGAGCTCCGAGACAGGATTGTGTCAAGGCACAGCACTGGAGAAGGGTACCAAAACATTTCTGCAGCATTGAAGATCCCCAAGAACACAGTGACCTCCATCAATCTTAAATGGAAGAAGTTTGGAACCACCAAGACTCTTCCCAGAGCTGGCCGCAATCGGGGGAGAAGGGCCTTGGTCAGGAAGGTGACCAAGAACCCGATGGTCACTCTGACAGTGCTCCAGAGTTCCTCTGTGGAGATAGGAAAACCTTACAGAAGGACAACCATCTCTGCAGCACTCCACCAATCAGGCCCTTATGGTGGTGGCCAGATGGAAGTCACTCCTCCGTAAACGGCACATGAGAGCCTGCTTGGAGTTTGCCAAAAGGCACCTAAAGGACTCTCAGACATTGAGAAACAAGATTCTCTGGTCTGATGAAACCAAAATATAACTATTTGTCCTGAATGCCAAGCGTCACGTGTGGAGGAAACCTGGCACCATCCCTACGGTGAAGCATGGTGGTGGCAGCATCATGCTGTGGGGATGTTTTTCAGCGGCAGGGACTGAGAGACTAGTCAGGATTAAGAGAAAGATGAACGGAGCAAAGTACAGAGTGATCCGTGATGAAAACCTTCTCCAGAGCGCTCAGGACCTTGGACTGGGGTGCAGGTTCACCTTCCAATTAGACAATGACCCTAAGCACAGAGCCAAGACAACGCAGGAGTGGCTACGTGACAAGTCTCTGAATGTCCTTGACTGGCCCAGCCAGAGCCCGGACCTTCTATAGAGACCTGAAAATAGCTGTGCAGCGACACTCCCAATCCAACCTGACAGAGCTTGAGAGGATCTGCAAAGAACAATGGGAGAAACTCCCCAAATACAGGTGTACCAAGGTTGTAGCTTCATACCCAATTAGGCTCGAGGCTGTAATCGCTGCCAAAGGTGCTTCAACAAAGTACTGAGTAAAGGGTCGGAATTCTTATGTAAATTTTATATATATTATTTTTTTGCAAACATTTCTGAAGACCTGTTTTTGCTTTGTCATTATGGGTTATTGTGTGTAGATTGATGAGAAAAAAACTATTTAATACATTTTAGAATAAAGCTGTAATGTAACAAAATTTAGAAAAAGTCAAGGAGTCTGAATACTTTCCGAATACACTGTACCTTGTGCTTGCAATTGACGTAGTGACTGGCAATGAAAAACAGTGGTTCTTTGCAGATGCTGACGTTGGCTGTTATTGTTATCCAAGAGGCATGCTGGATCACAGGAGGTTGGTGGCACCTTTATTGGGGAGGACGGGCTCATGGTAATGGCTGCAGTGGAAGAAGTGGAATGGTATCAAATATGGTTTCCATGTGTTTGATGCCATTTTGTTCCAGCCATTATTAGGAGCTATCTCAGCAGCTTCCAATGTTCTAGAGAGTTTCAGGATTTGACAACACATAATTAACATCACACTGGTCATCTTAACTCTTTGGAATAAGAACATTTTCAATCATGATGGTGACATCTTGTTTCTTTGTATCATTCATATCTTGGAATCATACTTGTTGGAGTCCCGGTCAAGGCTAACCCCCAAATTCACTACATTGGTGTCAGAAGTGGGATGGTGCCCGTGAGGACATTGGGAATTAGGGGTGCTGAGGGTGCTGCAGCACCCCCTGATGAATTCAAATAAATTACAAAATTTGTGAACTAGGCCTTTATTACTCCTGTATGAGCGGAGAAAAATACTCCCCCCATAGACAAGCAACCCCAAACCAAAACATCTTCTCGCGTCCATGCTTCGGAGAAGTCTGTACACTTGAGGGACTTGGTATAAAGAAGCATGGGGCAATGCTCTCCCAAAGGAATGGGGGAAGTATTGCGACCTTAACACAACACCTAGAGGCCTCATTAACAGGTTCGGATCGCGTAACAGCTAAGGTATTGGTTATGTTGACAGTCACTGGACCCGGGTTCGAGTCACAGTTGGTGCTATACTACGTCCAGTTATTCTTTATACAGTCTATGGCTCTGACATTGGTAATTGTGCAATATGTCTTTAAGAGCAGCTGGTGAATGTCTTAAAGGTACACTGTGGAATTTTAGTTGTTAATAGTGAGCCTAAATTTTGGGTCTGATTTTAACTATATGGTTCATATCTTCGCAATATACAATATACATTCATATCTTACCCCATTTAACCACAAAATACTTTGTTTTTTGTGAGTACCCAACTTTGAAAATTAAAAAAGATTGACCAAACTTCTTAAGCTTTTGTGAGTGGGAGTGGAGATGTGTGCACCTTTCTGTCCAATGAGGTTCATTCCTGGGGACCCTTTTTGTCTCACGAGGCTAAAAGTTAAAATGCATCATTAGCCAATGACAACATACAGTATGTTTGATAGTATGACAAGAAAAACGTCTTTCAATTGATGCACAACCACAGATGCATCAAATTCAGTTCCAATTCAAAGGTTAAGGAAATTGAGAATATTGTTTAGTTCATTCTCATTGATTTGGCTTATTCTTCGCTATAGCCCCTTAAACAGGTGCAGGTGCAATTGTGATGCAAAAACTGCCCACAAAATGGTTATGTTCAAGACTTTCCACTGAGCCCCACAAGCTATTGAAATCCTTTGGGGCTATTTAAAGCATGAAACCAGACCAGCAGCAGGGTTAGGAATTGGCATGGGGGCAAATGCAATGCAGACATGTTTGTTTAATAATGTTAAAAGTACAGGAAGTTGCTTGCTGCCAGGAATATCTGTAGGGATGTAAAAAGTAAAAAGAAGATGAAAAAACAACTCCCAATTGCAACTAATCTTCTGATAATTAACTTTCACAACATGCTCCCATCATCTGCGTTTGTTGATGGTTCATTTGCAAGACCGGCAGCAGAGCAAAATTAACCTGGCGTGAATACAGATCCTTGTGGGACAACACTCCCTTTATATAACATATGATGAACAGAAACAAGCAGAGGAGGTGGCAAACATGACTTCATATCATGACATCACATGCCATGATTAAAAGGCCCTCGTTTGCGAACTACATGGGAACCTGAAACAATTTGTTCTGTCATCACATGGGGTGGCTGAACAGGTTGATGCAATTTTCCTAAGTTAAGCATGCATCATTGTTGTTAGTGTTTGTTGGTCAAAGGGGATTGTTCAATATGAACACCTGGGATTCTATGTGTGTGTGTACAGTAAATGTAGGACATAGTATAGTTGGGTGCATTAAAAAAAGGTTCCTTGTGCTGCAAAGTGCATATAACTACACCGTCATGGGCATATTTCAAAAATGCATTTCTTTGCACGGGTTAGTGTTAGATGATTGCAAATAAACTTGTCACTTGGTGTCGACCTATGAGAGAGTTTGTCACACTAACGATGTACCATTGCTGCAGCACTGTCTCTGTATGGACCCACCAAACAGTCCCCTTGTTTATCTCTTCTGGTCACCATCTCTCCTTCTTGTTTTGTACATTAACTCATACACCCCCCCCCACTTTATTAAATAGTAATAGTTTGATCGGAAATACATTTAATTCACTGCTACCCAAAATAGTTAATTGATCAATGACATCATGTCTTTGTGAACTCTTTGTGTACCATGAGAGAAGCAAGGCCCAGAGAAACCCTGAACCTCGTCAAGGTCCAACACATTTGTTGTAAGCCACTTACCCAAAGTACACTTACTTCATTATACTCTTTTCATCCCTCCATACCCCCACTCCCACAAATAAAGATCTGTCAAGTCCCCCCTGCAACTTTAGAGCAAGCCCTCCCACAGGGTGGAGACCCCATCACTGCAGGGTGTGTTTGTGTGTTTTGGTTGCTACATGGCTCTGTAAACAAGGTCCTTCGGTCAGGGCAGTGTTTGTGGCTCCACTGTCCTGCACTCATCCTTCAAGGCTTAAGGACACTTTATCAACTCATGATAGGATCTTTGACAGCCATATTATTCCATGACTCCCCACTGGTTTAAGGCTCAAATTTAGTGCTGTAATGTGGATGATAAGTTTTTGGGGAAAAACAGTTCACTAAAAGCCTGCAGGTATAAGCATGTATAAGCCATTATAATGTCTTAAAATATGGCTTATGGTTTGGAGGCGTACCTTATGGTTTGGACGGTGGTAGGGGGAAAGTTGTAGGCAACAAGCATACATTAAGGGATCCATCAAGTAGCCTAGCATACATGATTCCATTTACATCATACAAAGTAAGTATACAGTATATAAATACATGAGTATAGCCACATGGAATTGATTACGCAAGTGAGATGACAAGAAGTATTATGTACATCTTTCATCAGCAAGATTCTGTCAACGTTAACAAACTCATCCGGGCCTTGCACATGTAGTCCCTTGCTAAACAGCTTGGATGGCAGAATAATAACTTCAGACTTAATGATCAATTGATAATAAACTGTTGCATAATGTTAAATTTAGACTGTCGTTCTTCCTTCCAAGTTGGGATCCTCCTCTCCCACACTCCACCTTGTTGAAAGCTTGGATCGGCCTGTTCTCTGTCAAAAAAGGGAAACAGCAAGAGGGAAAACAGTGGAAAGGAGGAGAAGAGTTGAGTGAAAAGTTGAGTGGCCAAGAGCTCCCTTTACTTTATGTATAACACAGCTTCCTTGGCAGGATAACTGGGCTCCGAGCAAATCTGATTTCAATAACCCAGTTATTATTATTTTCTGTTATTTCTTTCTTTAGCATTCTATAATTCCCCAGGCTTGATTCACCTCTGTAGCTGGGATTGACCTGCGTAGGTTTGCTTGGCATCGCAAGTATCCAACCAACTGGCTGCCCAGCGATGCAAAACGGGTGCGGCTATAACAGAAAAAAGTGTGGGAAAAAGAACGGACAGGTCCGCAGGAGACCTGGGTCCTGTTCAGTAGAAGGAAAATGTTTTGAAACACACATTTTTGTTTTACACTGTGAAACTGTAACGGGAGGATGCCCTAGCGGTGGAGGTTTCAGTGAAGAGGCAGACAAGAAGTAGCAGTGCAATGTTCCAAGGTGGACGTTATGCACAGTAACCAGTGGCGGTTCTAGCTTGTATGGCTCCCTGGGCGAACCCCCCCTTCAACCAACAAAAATAAAACACTATTCTGCGCTAACTGTAATTTTTATTCAGACATTTGGAACAACACAAATAAATAATTATCAAGGCACAAGGCGACACCCAAATGCAGACACAGGAGGCAGATGGTTGGAGTCTTACAATGTTTATTAATCCGAAGGGGTAGGCAAGAGAATGGTCGTGGACAGGCAAAAAGATCAAAACCAGATCAGAGTCCAGGAGGTACAGAGTGGCAGACAGGCTCGTGGTCAAGGCAGGCAGAATGGTCAGGCAGGCGGGTACAGAGTCCAGAAACAGGCAAAGGTCAAAACCAGGAGGACTAGAAAAAGCAGAATGCAAAAAGCAGGAGAAAGGGAAAACCGCTGGTTGACTTGGAAACATACAAGACGAACTGGCACAGAGAGACAGGAAACGGGGTGGATCACAAGGACAGGTAAAACAGATCAGGGCGTGACAAATAACATTTAAAACTATATAAATATAAAAATATATAAAAAAATACCAAAAAGAAGTAACAAAGACAAATAGAAACAAATTTGTGTTGATTTGGCACTCGAGCATCAATACATTACCTATCCCCCAACACTGTCAACCAAGAGTCAAGACTAAACCAATTCACCTTGGTGGTGTGCAGACTGGTTTTATATTTTTCTTCACGATTTCGCACAAACCAGAAAAAAATGCAATATGTCTGTGAAACTATATATTCACAGTATTATGAATGAATTGTGGTTTATTTGGTAACATTTCGTTGTGTGACTGATTTTACTAATTGCATTAGCACTGTACATAGTTAGAGGTGCAGTAGCCTGCCTAGCTCACAAACTAGAATCAGGGCGCCTACTCCGACAAGGTTAATTGACCCACAGTCCCACACAGTGACATGATATCATTGACGTGACGTGCAAATGAGCGATAGAAAACCGATTGCGCAAATGCCACTATTACAATTTTATTTGTGCGGGTGCCCCGTGCCGCCCCCGGCAAGACTATGCTCTGGGCGGCTGCCCATGTCGCCTATACTTAAATCCGCCACTGACAGTAACAGAGAACTAGAGGCAAACTGTACACTATATACACATGCACAATGAAAATAAGCAGAATGAGGAAACATGAAACATAAACTGAATAAATCAAATAACTTTAACAATCAAAAGAAACCAGTCTTCAATAATGCCTGCAGCATGCCTGCATGGCAACCTTACCTCTGTCCCTGTTTGGCCTAAACAAACTCTGAGAATGACAAAACTGACAAAACTGAGTGTGACTTCCAGAGAGTGGTGAGGGGATCGGAAACCCCAACAACTTTGGGACACACTAGTGACTTGAATGTTCTTTTACAAGATATAAAACTCAGTAACAGTTAAACATTTAATTAGAGAGATATTTAATTTTTTGTTGTATTTTACCCCCCTTTTCTCCACAATTTCGATCTTGTCTCATAGCTGCAACTCCCCAATGGGCTCCAAAACATGACCCGCCAAACCACCCTTCTTAACACCCGCCCGCTTAACCCGGAAAGCCAGCCGCACCAATGTGTCGGAGGAAACACCGTTCACCTGACGACCGAGGTCAGCATGCAGGTGCCCGGCCCACCACAAGGAGTAGCTAGAGCGCAATGAGCCAAGTAAAGCCCCTCCCCGGCCAAACCCTCCCCTAACCTGGACAGCACTGACCCAATTGTACGGTGCCCTATGGGACTCCCGATCCCATGTGCACTTGAATGGTAACATTAATAAGTCAGATTAGACAGAGTAAATTAGCAGCACTACAAACAATGATCTGGCTCACACCCATAACCAAATGAATGTAAGAGTGCCAACTCAACCTGGTCTCAGAGCATTTTGTATTATTCTGTACCTAAATCTGAGACACTCCATTTAGTATGATATGTTACGTTTCGTATGTTATGTATTCATTTGTAGATGTCCATCACCCATTTTGTATGATATGTTACAAATTGCAATTTGTATTATATGTTAAGAATTAGCTAAATGTACAATATGTTACGAATTTGCTAAATGTAAGATATCTTAAGAATTCTATCTAGGTGGCTAACATTAGCTAACTGGATAATGTTAGCTAGGCTAGGGGACAGGGGTTAGGTTAAGAGTTAGGGGAAGGGTTAGCTAAAAGGGTTAAGATTAAGGTTAGGAGACAAGTTAGTTAACTTGCTAAGTATTTGCAAAGTAACTAAAAGGTAGTAAGTAGTTGAAAAGTTGGTAATTGGCTAAAATTCTAAAGTTGTCAGTGATGAGATTCAAACTTACAACCTTTGGGTTGCTAGACGTTCGTGTTATATGCCAACTTATCCACCCAACCAACCACCCTAATGTCATTTTTGCCATAAGTGACCATTTGTCTTATGTAACCATACCAAAAGTAACATATCATACTATTTTCAGTGTCCCGGATTTACGTTTACTATGTTGCGTCTAGACTATGAGACCAGGCTAGCGACTACAAATTCTAACATGCATTTCTCTCTTGTTACAGACTAACAGAACCAAAGGACATGGGTAAACACATATTATAAACACTTATTATATTCAATAATTTATGCTTTCTCAAAAACCCATTAACCATTTCAAAGTCTGGTTATTTAGTGTGTGTTTGATTGTTATGTTTGATTGTTCTTGGACAAGTTTATAGGTTAAAGTTGAACGAGTTCTCTTCACATTTCAATGGAGGAGTCGACGCTCTATTTTCTCATTATAACGCGCCAACCAAACAGAGATTTATGGATATAATACATTACTTTTTCTAACAAAAGAACCATGGATTGTCTTTGTTGGACACTTGGGAAGCCCTCAGCAGATGTTCTTCAAAAGGTAATTGATTTGTTTTCGCTGTGAAATGTGTTTTGTGTGAACCGAGAAGGCTAATGAATTCATGGTAATGGAAAAAATATGTTAGGTGCTACCCTCAAACAATCAAATGTGGTGCTTTTGCCGTAAAGCCTTTTTGAAATCTGACAACGCTGTGATATTGCCAAGAAGCAGAGCTTTTGATGACTATGAAACACTTGTATATTGATGCATGTTTAATAATTCAACTTTTGGATTTTGAATTTGGCGCCTTGCATTTCACCAGGTAGTGTCGGGAGTGGGGCGCTAGCTAATTAATAAATAAAGTTAATAAATAGAATGCCCTTGTAGTACATCTGTATCAACTTGCCCACATGATAAGAGTATTTCAATGGCAAAAATATATATTTTGAGTTATTTTCATGAAATAAACAGACAGTGATTTATTAGAAATACAGTGATGATAAAAAAATCAAATTTAAGAATGGGGGCTTTAATTCCATTAGTTATTTTTGCCTTATCACCCTACAATTATTTGATAATGTATAGGTTTACTTGGTTAAAATAGTGATGAAATAAAACCAACCACTAACAGCATTTTGAAAATCAAGCAACGAGGAAAAGCCGGAAGTAGAAAGTGGAGAAAGTTCTCAATTGACAGTGCTAATAAGTTAATGTAAATAAATAGCAAACAGGCTGGAGGTGCCGCAACCGCCAACAAGCTGTGTGAGGTTTCGTACTCCTGCAGTTAAAAAGCACAAGTCTGTGGCCCCATTGATAGCCTAGACCATTGTAAACACAGTCTGGAACAACATTAGTGTAAGGTAGGTGCTTGTAGCTTTAGGTGGCATCACTGTTTTCTCTCTCAACACCAGTACACAAGACCCTTCCTTCCTAGAAGATGGTCTCTGTGGCCAATGAAAAATTGCTAATTGTATTTCTCTTTTGAGTCAAACAGAACGCATATTAGTATGCTGACATTCTACGGTGTGTGTGTGCTTGCATACTTGGGTGTGGGCCTCTGCGTGGGAGATGACCCATGCCGTTCAACTTGCGTCATTAATGAACATTTCGATAAACTTCAGTGTTGTTCCGGGCAAGCCAAACAGAGATGTTACTTCTCCTAAAAACGATGTGTGTACGTGCTCACTTGTGTGTGTGTGGTGATAATGCCATATCAACAGTAAAATACTGTCCCATTGTTCCTCTGATGGTAGGCTAATAAACAATGTCTTGCAGCAGGCTATGTTGAGCCTGTCAATGGGAAGCATTGATAGCTTTGATGTCAGAAGAGTTCACAAATTCTCTGCCTGGATTAAGAGCATTTGATAGCTGTGTGTGAGCGCTTGTGTCACCCCAAACTCTCTCTCTGTCCCAACAGATCACTGTCAAGGACCACATTTGGATTATGTGACTATTAACTTTGTGAGTTTGTGTTGTGTGCGTCTGTAGTTATCCTCTGAACCTTTCTTGCTCTTTCTCCATCTAGTATACCGCCCTTGCAGCTCACTGTATCTCCCCCACCCCACCCCCTGCCGAGGTGAGTGATTGGCTTATTAGATTGGACACAGACTAACACAGCAGCAGTTTTACCTATGCAACCACCATCAATCACTCAGGGGAGACACTCTCTAAACGAAGGCTAGGTAAATAAACCGCCCCCCTACTAACCCAGAGACAGAGCCCACCCCTGTAACGGGTCAGCAGGCTCAGTAGTAGGGGGCTAACCCTACTTCCCTGACCCCCTCCCTGGGTTTCACACCCTGGCCTGGCCTCCCGTCTCCCCTCCATCGTCTTGATAAGGGGTGAACCAACACCTCTGGTCTTTTGTGCTCCTACTGAGAAGCGTTTTTGCCACTTTCCCCTTTGTCAGGCCCTTTAATCTTACTCCTCTGGAAATGATGTGGAGAAGAGAAGCCATGCATGAATACAGATACAGTATCAGTGGCAATCTGGAAGACACCTCAGATGGCCACCTTGGAAAAAAGGACCAATTGCTCCTGATAAGCAGAACGTTTTGTGATCCAAGCGGGACTTGAACAACATTCCCACGCTTTTACACACACGTACGTACACACACCCCACACACACACACATACACAGACACAAATATATATAACCCCCCCACACACACAAACACACAAAGGCTGAAACGCAAACAGTACATGTCACTTATTTGCTCTGCCGCTGGTTTGCTGACTCTGGTTTCTCCCACTGGGCAGCCGGCTCTCAAGTTCCTCAGCCCCAGAATCAGCTCATCCTACAATCCAGCACAGCGGCATGAGCAGCGAGGGGAGATAGGGCACAAAAAAAGCCTGGAGAAGTGTTTTCTCAGCAAACAGCTCTCTGAGACACTGGAGATCAGGTTTTCACTCCAAGCTGCATCACAATGTCTTCCCTGTGATAACCCCCCATTCTTCCCCTTCCATTTTTCATCCTTCCCTGCTCCCATCCACGACTTCACCCCCCCAAACACACAGACCAGTGGCTTCAAGGAACTCTGCGACCTAAGGGAGGGTCGGAGGGGTGGAGTAAGACACAGGCAAGCATCCCCATAATTCCTGCACCCCTGCCAAAGTTAACAGATAGCAGGGATTCAGTATCAAAGTTGCTCATATTTGGCTCCACAAACACAATATCCCATTGCAAAACTACAAGCCCAAGGAGCTCCCCCAACGTTTAATTATGAACATTGGGGAAATCTAACCGTGGTGCCCTGGATACTTTGCACCAGGTTCCCTACCGGGAGTGAAAGCATAGCTTGGGATTTTGACTAACACTGACTTCCACTCTGCTTCTCCGTAATCATCCTCCTTTGGCGTTTACTGTAGCTGTTCTTCCCCTCTAAATTCCTTCTGACTCCTGGTTAGTGAAGCAACAGAAAACTTTGCTGAACTATGGAGGGTGAGCAGTGCCAGATGATCATACTAGCAACAATCTGTTGATAAGCATCTGCTTGAGTTTAGTTTTATTTTTTTTCACCTTTATTTAACCAGGTAGGCTAGTTGAGAACAAGTTCTCATTTACAACTGCGACCTGGCCAAGATAAAGCAAAGCAGTGCGACACAAACAACAACACAGAGTTACACATGGAATAAACAGGCGTACAGTCAATAACACAATAGAGAAAAAAAGAAAGTCTATATGAAAATCTAACATGGATAATTGGAAATGGAATTTATAAATGAAAATGGCAAATGGTTAACAAAAAATGGTAAATGGAAAGTGGGGGTTTTCATTTTTCAACTGCCCAATTTAGCATTTTTTCTTTTCTCTTTTAATTTTCAAAATATTTGCAAATTGCTTCCTGGAGGAGTGAACCAGGAAACCAACACACCACCACCATGCAGTTGAAATCGGAAGTTTACATACACTTTAGCCAAATACTATTAAACTCAGTTTTTCACAATTCCTGACATTTAATCCTAGTAAAAATCCCCTGTCTTAGGTCAGTTAGGATCACCACTTTATTTTAAAAATGTGAAATGTCAGAATAATAGCAGAGAGAATGATTTATTTCAGCTTTTATTTCTTTCATCACATTCCCAGTGGGTCAGAAGTTTACATACCCTCAATTAGTATTTGGTAGCATTGCCTTTACATTGTTTAACTTGGGTCCAAAATTTTGGGTAGTCTTCCACAAGCTTCTCACAATAAGTTGGGTGAATGTTGTTCCATTCCTCCTGACAGAGCTGGTGTAACTGAGTCAGGTTTGATCTTGCTCACACATGCTTTTTCAGTTCTGCCCACAGATTTTCTATCAAATTGAGGTCAGGGCTTTGTGATGGCCACTCCAATACCTTGACTTTGTTGTCCTTAAGCCATTTTGCCACAACTTTGGAGGTATGCTTGGGGTCATTGTCCATTTGAAAGACCCATTTGCGACCAAGCTTTAACTTCCTGACTGATGTCCTGAGATGTTGCTTCAATATATTCACATAACTTTCCTCCCTCAAGATGCCATCTATTTGGTGAAGTGCACCAGTCCCTCCTGCAGCAAAACTCCCCCATAACATGATGTTGCCACCCCCGAGCTTCACGTTTGGGATGGTGTTCTTCGGCTTGCAAGACCCCCCCTTTTTCCACCAAACATAATGATGGTCATTATGGCCAAACAGTTCTATTTTTGTTTCAACAGACCAGAGAACATTTCTCCAAAAAGTATGATCTTTGTCCCCATGTGCAGTTGCAAACTGTAGTCTGGCTCTATTATGTTAGCCCACTAGGTAACGTTAGACACCTAGCTAGAATTCGAACATATCATAAGTTTTGAAAATTCGTAACATATAGTAGGTTTTACAAATTTGTATTTTTTTTAAAATGTTTTGCTAATTCGTAACATATAATGTTACACCCCCATGTAGTAGTACATCCTAGCCATATCGGGCTCTCTGTACATTGATTTTATACTAGTGTAACCAACACACATGGTGCTAACCCAGGTCTCCTGAGCACCAGAAAAGCATAGGCCTGCTAAGCTGAAGCCTAAGCATTGACTCGGGGAGCCAATGCTACTCTTCAGGTATCAGGCAAGGTTAAACCTAATCATAAAGTATGTGTAGTACCTGAACCACCTCAGTTACAATTCACCATTCTTTGACCTCCTCCTCCTCACAGAGACCCATCTGAGCCACTGCACAAATATGAACAAGCGTCGTCTGCACATCAGAGGAGGACATTAGCCCGCTAAACCAAAGCCTATAGCCAATGAAACTCTTCAGGTATCAAGCAAGGTTACTCATCATGCGAACAACAAACCAGGAAAAAGTGGTTTGATGACCACACACATGTGATGAGTAACTTTGCTTAACTTTGCCTGAGTGCGATCAGAAAAATTGTAATGGCTCCCCAAGCTAAATTGCCTAGGCTTTGGATTAGCAGGCGAAAGTGTTCTACTGGTGTACAGGACACCAGGTTCAAACCCAATCAGTTACACTAGTCTAAAATCAATGCACAGTGAGTGTGACATGGCTAGAATGTACAGTTAAATTCAGAAGTTTACATACACTTAGGTTGGAGTCATTAAAACTTGTTTTTCAACCAGTCCACAAATTTCTTGTTAACAAACTATAGTTTTGGCAAGTCGGTTAGGACATCTACTTTGTGCACGACACAAGTAATTTTTCCAACAATTGTTTAGACAGATTATTTCACTTATAATTCACTATATCACAATTCCAGTAGGTCAGAAGTTTACATACACTAAGTTGACTGTGCCTTTAAGTAGCTTGGAAAATTCCAGAAAATGATGTCATGGCTTTAGAAGCTTCTGATAGGCTAATTGACATCATTTGAGTCAATTGGAGGTGTACCTGTGGATGTATTTCAAGGCCTACCTTCAAACTTAGTGCCTCTTTGCTTGACATCATGGGAAAATCAAAAGAAATCAGCCAAGACCTCAGAAAAAACATTGTAGACCTCCACAAGTCTGCTTCATCCTTGGGAGCAATTTCCAAATACCTGAAGGTGCCACGTTCATCTGTACAAACAATAGTATGCAAGTATAAACACCATGGGATCATACCGCTCAGGAAGGAGATGCGTTCTGTTTTCTAGAGATGAACGTACTTTGGTGCGAAAAGTGCAAATCAATCCCAGAACAACAGCAAAGGACCTTGTGAAGATGCTGGAGGAAGCAGGTACAAAAGTATCTATAGCCACAGTAAAACAAGTCCTATATAGACATAACCTGAAAGTCCGCTCAGCAAGGAAGAAGCCACTGCTCCAAAACTGCCATTAGGTAGGCTAGGGGTTAGGGTCAGGGGTTAGGGTTAAGATTAAGTTTAGGAGTTAGGTTAAAGGGTTAGGGGAGGGTTAGCTAAAATAGTCGAAGTTAGGGGAAGGGCTAGCTAACATGCTAAGTAGAAGCAAAATAGCAAAACATTTGTTGAAAATTTGCTAATTAGCTAAAGTTGTCCCTGATGAGATTCAATCTCGCAACCTTTGGGTTGCTAGACGTTCGAGTTACATACCCACACATCCACAAATCCACCTCAACCAACCTCCTTACTTTTGCCTTAAGTAACCATCTGTCCTATGTAACCATACCATTCGTAACATACAGTGCCTTCGGAAAGTATTCAGACACCTTGACTTTTTCCAAATGTTATGTTACAGCCTTAATCTAAAATGAATTAAATAAAAAAAATCCTCAGCATTCTACACAATACCCCATAATAACAAAGCGAAAACATGTTTTTTTACTTTTTGCAAACAGAAATACCTTTTTTACGTAAGTATTCAGACCCTTTGCTATGAGACTCGAAATTAAGCTCAGGTGCATACTGTTTCCATTGCTCATCCTTGAGATGTTTCTACAACTTGATTGGAGTCCACCTGTAGTAAATTCAATTGATTGGGCATGATTTGGAAAGGCACACACCTGTCTATATAAGGTCCCTTAGTTGACAGTGCATGTCAGAGCAAAAATCATGAGTCATGAGGAATTGCCCGTAGAACTCAGAGTCAAGGCACAGATCTGGGGAAGGGTAACACAACATTTCTACAGCATTGAAGGTCCCCAAGAACACAGTGGTCTCCATCATTCTTAAATGGATGATGTTTGGAACCACCAAGACTCTTCCTAGAGACGGCCGCCTGGCCAAACTGAGCAATCGGGGCTTGGTCAGGGAGATGGTCACTATGACAGAGCTAAAGAATTCCTCTGTGTAGATGGGAGAACATTCCAGAAGGACAACCATCTCTGCAGCACTCCACCAATTAGGCCTTTATGATAGATTATCCAGACGGAAGCCACTCCTCAGTAAAGGCACATGACAGCCCGCTTGGAGTTTGCCAAACGCCACCTAATGAGTCTCAGACCATATTGGTCTGATGAAACCAATATTAAACTCTTTGGCATGAAATCCAAGCACCACGTCTGGAGGAAACCTGGCACCATCCCTACGGTGAAGCATGGTGGTGGCAGCATCATGCTGTAGGCATGTTTTTCAGCAGCAGGGACTGGGAGACTAGTCAGGATCGAGGCAAAAATGAACGGAGCAAAGTATATAGAGATCCTTGATGAAAATGTCCAGAGTGCTCAGGACCTCAAACTGGGGCGAATGATCACCTTCCAACAGGACAACGACCCTAAGCACACAGCCAAGACCACGCAGGAGTTGCTTCAGGACAAGTGTCTGAATGTCCTTGAGTGGCCCAGCCAGAGCCCGTCCTTGAACCCGATCGAACATCTCTGGAGAGACTTGAAAATAGCTGTGCAGCAACGCTCCCCATCCAAACCTGATTGAGCTTGATAGGATCTGCAGAGAACAATGGGAGAAACTCTCCAAATACAGATGTGCCAAGCTTATAGCGTCATACCCAAGAACACTCAAGGCTGTAATCGCTGCCAAAGGTGCTTCAAAAAAGTACTGAGTAAAGGGTCTGAATACTTATTTATCTATTTATTTTTATTAGCAAAACTTTCTAAAAACCTGGGCTATTGTGTTTAGATTAAATAGTTTTTTTCCCTAATCAATCAATTTCAGAATAAGGCTGTAACCTAACAAAATGTGGGAAAAGTCAAGGGGTCTTAATACTTTCCAAACGCACTGCATCATACTAATTTGTGTGTCCCAGATTTACATTTCCTATGTTATGTCTAGTCTATGAGACCAGGCTGCATACATCATGCACACTCATATGAAAACAAAAATTGCATTTATCATTTTCACCCTCCTATTTAGAATTTAATCATTGCGTTTTCTGTCTGGCATTGATCAATCAAATTTATTTATAAAGCCCTTTTTACAGAGTGCTGTACAGAAACCCAGCCTAAAACCCCAAACAGCAAGCAATGCAGGTGTAGAAGCATGGTGGCTAGGAAAAACTCCCTAGAAAGGCCAGAACCTAGGAAGAAACCTAGAGAGGAACCAGGCTATGAGGGGTGGCCAGTCCTCTTCTGGCTGTGCCGGGTGGACAGAACAGAACATGGGCAAGATTTTAAAATGTTCATAGATGACCAGCAGGGTCAAATAATAATAATCACAGTGGTTGTCGAGGGTGCAATAGTTCAGCACCTCAGGAGTAAATGTCAGTTGGCTTTTCATAGCCGATCATTCAGAGTATCTCTACCGCTCCTGCTGTCTCTAGAGAGTTGAAAACAGCAGGTCTGGGACAGGTAGCACATCTGGTGAACAGGTCAGAGTTCCATTGCTGCAGGCAGAACAGTTGAAGAAGGGAGAGAAAGAAAGAGAGAATTGGAGATCCAAACCAGTGAACGGGATCGATTTTGACAACATCCAGTGAAATTCAGAGCGCCAAATTCAAATTACAAAAATACTCATTTCAAACATTCATGAAAATACAAATGCTGCACACCCTTCAAAAGCTTAGACTCTTGTTAATCTAACAACATTGTCAGATTTCAAAAAGGCTTCACGGCAAAAGCAGAACATTTGATTGTCTGAGGACAGCGCCCCACTCAAAAAATCAATTAGCATAATAACATAACCAGCAGAGGTGTCACAAAACTCAAAAATAGCATTAAATAAATTGCTTACCTTTGATGATCTTCCTCTGATGGCATATGAAAGCGTCCAGGTTACACAATAAAATGTCCTTTTGTTCCTCTTTATATCCATAAAGCTCCGTTTGGTTGGCGCGTTTTGCCAACCCGGACAGGAAGATCACATCAGTGACTCAACCCACTCAAGCGACGCACTGGAGAAGGGATCCGGCCAGGCAGAGACAGCAAGGGCGTTTCGTTGCTCCAGTGCCTTTTCGCTCACCTTTACACTCCTGGGCCAGACTACACTCAATCATAGGACCTACTGAAGAGATGAGTCTTCAATAAAGACAAAGTTGAGACCGAGTCTGCGTCTCTCACATGGACAGGCAGACCATTCCATAAAAATTGACCTCTATAGGAGAAAGCCCTGCCTCCAGCTGTTTGCTTAGAAATTCTAGGGACAGTAAGGAGGCCTGCGTCTTGTGACCGTAGCGTACGTGTAGGTATGTATGGCAGGACCAAATCGGAAAGATAGGTAGGAGCAAGCCCATGTAATGCTTTGTAGGTTAGCAGTAAAACCTTGAAATCAGCCCTTGCCTTAACAGGAAGCCAGAGTAGAGAGGCTAGCACTGGAGTAATATGATACATTTTTTTGGTTCTAGTCAAGATTCTAGCAGCCGTGTTTTGCACTAACTGAAGTTTATGTAGTGCTTTATCCGGGTAGCCGGAAAGTAGAGCATTGCAGTAGTCTAACCTAGAAGAGACAAAAGCATGGATGTCTGCCACATTTTTGGAAAGAAAGTTTCTGATTTTTGCAATGTTACGTAGATGGAAAAAAGCTGTCCTTGAAACAGTCTTGATATGTTTGTCAAAAGAGAGATCAGGGTCCAGAGTAACGCCGAGGTCACTGATCACCCTCCGTTCTGAACAGCCCAAGAAAGAAAGAAAGAAAGACTGCATTCATCCAGTAAAGTATACCATTGATTTGCCATTTAGAATTATTTAGGGTCATTCAGTAAGGGTCAATTCTTAATTTAGGTTACATGGGCATTATTTGTAATTTCAGTTAAATCATGCACATCAATGGGAGATATGTGCACATGTACTGTATATAACATTTTTGCTATTAAAGGTGCCATTTAGTACACATACAGCTCTGGAAAAAGTTAAGAGAAAACTTGCTGTGATGGCAATGCCGGTAATTCAGAGTCAGGCGCAGGACAACAACGATGAGTGTTCATAAGTTTCCTCAAGTTTCCAAAATAAGAGTGGGAAAACAACCACTCGCAAACACGGAACCAAAATACAACAAACAATCAATCACAAAGACATGGGGGGGACAGAGGTTCAAATTGGAACATGTAATTAAGTGATTGGAAACCAGGTGTGTGTAATGAAGACAAAACTAACGGAAAAATGAAATGTGGATTGGCGGTGGCTAGAAGACCGGTGACGTCGACTGCCGAACGCCGCCCGAACAAGGAGAGGGACCGACTTCGGCGGAAGTCGTGACACTTGCTTCCTTCTGCTATGACAATGTTCCCAAACTCTGAGGATTGGTTTTTCCAGCAGGACAATGCTCTATGCCACACAGCCAGGTCAATCAAGGTGTGGATGGAGGACCATCAGATCAAGACCCTGTCATGGCCAGCCCAATCTCCAGACCTGAACCCCATTGAAAACCTCTGGAATGTGATCAAGAGGAAGATGGATGGTCCCAAGCCATCAAACAAAGCTGAGCTGCACTGAATTTTTGCGCCAGGAGTGGTATAAAGTCACCCAACATCAATGTGAAAGACTGGTGGAGAGCATACCAAGACGCATGAAAGCTGTGATTGAAAATGTATTTTATATTGTTTATGTCCCTAACACTAAACCTTGAGAGGTTCAATGGGCTGGTGTCTGGCTGGATTCGAGCCCACTGAGGTTTTTAATTAATTTTCTATATGCCGTAGTAAAACAACTAGGCATGTTCAAATTATGCATACTGACTGATTTGGGATTGTAATGGGGTCAAGTAGATATACATTTGGTAACACTTGATTTGAAACACCTGTGTACAATGCATGTACAATGTTTGCTATGAACATAACAGCTCATGTCTCCTTATAATAGCCCACTTTAAGTTCACAAATGCCTATACCTATGATGTATTAATAACATTGACAAAAACAAACATTTACATATCAATGAGACAGAATTCCATATTGCTAGTAAATACCTGTTTGTGAACATGAGAGGGGATATCATTGTATTTCTATGGTATTTTTCCCATTGGCCAGGTGTACTGTATAACCTGTACTGTTGCCATTCACTGACATTCAATGTACACAAATTAATCACTTTTTGGAAGCCTGGGGTGACACTATTAATCATTACTATTGAACCTTACGAAAAAACTAGTAAAAATACGAGAGGTTGTGTATTGTTAGAGATCCTTTTAATAAAGAGTGACAGGGCAAATAAATCTTATTGCTTGAGTAAGAATACATTGTTTATGTTTTGAAACCCCTATATTTTCCGCTGAAAGAAACCTTGTCTGTCACCATTAATAATCTTAATGATTCTAAGAGAAAATGTGTCTGGGGGTTATATTACCTCTTCATTAATTGAAGTACAAAATGCACAAAGACCATAATGTACCTTAATAAAGGTGCAACACTTATTTGTCTAAATCAGAAACCTTGTGGGATATTTGCGTGCATTTGTATGTAATATGTACATCTTTAAATTGTTCCTACTTTCTCAGTCATTACTGACAAATACACCAACACATGTTATATTTCTCAAGAAACACAGTAACAATATAAGTGTAATGGGAAACTGTAGAAAAGAATGTACAGTGTGTATAAATTACTTTTAAATGGACATTCTTCACCTATAAAATGGTTTGGCCGATTCCACTCGTTCATGAATGGGAAACGTGCTTGTGAAAGTCAGAAACTAATCACATATTTCAATGAATGGGAGGATGATCATCTCCAGATAGGACAATGGAAGATAGGGAAATGGAAGAAATAACATTGTGTTTCAATGAACCAGTAAGTGTCTAACATTTACAGCTATATAAAACTACTGCTAACGGGGAAACAATTGCTTAGGGAAAATTTCGATGGGATGATTAGAGGTCAATTCTAATGAGGGTGTCATTATAAACATCATAACATAAAGCGAAGTATCTTGTATATTAAAGCTAGACTCAGTGAAATGATGTTGCCATGAGCAGCACGGCAGATATTGAGATGAGCGAGATGCAAGACATTGCATTCACACAGTATCTTGCATGTGCTTGGGTTCGCTTCCTGCTGTTATAGCATAGTAGCCATGGGACCAAAACAGTGGAGAAGTTGAGCCTTGCGCTTTAGTTATTGCGGAAATTGATCCACTATGCTGTTTACTTTCTGCATCTACATCATATTGCCGTGTACATTTAAACAATAAATATGAGGATTCAAATCTGTGTCCAGCATGCAGACCTGAACTGGTGTCCATACAAAATACTGTGCTCTCTCTCTCTCCACCGCTCGCTCGCGCACACACACACACACACACACACACACACACACACACACACACACACACACACACACACACACACACACACACACACACACACACACACACACACACACAGCCCCCGGAGTTGATCCAAGCTGCAGGTGGCTTCTGGTAAGTCGGGACCATGACTTCCTGAACACACCGCTTATTATCAAAGCTGCAGCTCAGCTTCGGCCAAGCACAACACTCACCATACCTATGAGGCCCACCTCAAATATTTGGTTTTCCTAAAAAGTAGAGTCAGATACACTACAGGACGTCGAACATCTCATTCTAAAGTCATGGGCATTAATGTGGAGTTGGTCCCCTTTGCTGCTATAATAGCCTGCAATCTTCTGCGAAGGCTTTCCACTAGATGTTGGAACATTGGATACAAGTCCCTGCAGCATTCAGCCACAAGAGCATTAGTGAGGTCAGGCACTGATGTTGGGTGATTAGGTCACCGTTCAAATTCATCCCAAAGGTGTTCGATGGGGTTGAGGTCAGAGCTCTGTGCAAGCCAGTCAAGTTCTTTCACACCAATCTCGACAAACCATTTCTGTATGTACCTTGCTTTGTGCACGGGGGCATTGTCATGCTGATACAGGAAAGGGCCTTCCCCAAACTCTTGCCACAAAGTTGGAAGCACAGAATTGGCTAGGATGTCTTTGTATGTTGTAGTGTTAAGATTTCCCTTCACTGGGGCCTAGCCCGAACCATGAAAAACAGTCCCAGACCATAATTCCTCCTCCACCAAACGTTACAGTTGGCACTATGCATACAGGCAGGTAGCGTTCTCCTGGCATCCACCAAACACAGATTAGTCCGCCGGACTGCCAGATGGTGAAGCGTGATTCATCACTCCAGAGAACGTGTTTCCACTGCTCCAGAGTCCAATGGCGGTGAGCTTTACACTGCTCCAGCTGACGCTTGGCATTGCTCATGGTGATCTTAAGGTTGTGTGCGGCTACTCGGCCATGGAAACCCATTTCATGAAGCTCCCGATGAACAGTTCTTGTGCTGACGTTGCTTCAAGAGGCAGTTTGGAACTCGGTAGTGAGTGTTGCAACCAAGGACAGACGATTTTTACACGCTACGCGCTTCAGCACTCTACGGTCCCGTTCTATGAGCTTGTGAGGCCTACCTCTTTGCGGCTGAGCCATTGTTGCTCCTAGACGTTTCCACTTCACAATTACAATTGACTGGGGCAGCTTTAGCAGGGCAGAAATTTGACAAACTGACTTGTTGGAAAAGTGGCATCCTATGACGGTGCCACGTTGAAAGTCACTGAGCTCTTCAGTAATGTCAATATATGTCTATGGAGATTGCATGGCGGTGTGTTCGATTTTATACATCTGTCAGCAATGGGTGTGCCTGAAATAGGTGAATCCACTAATTTGAAGGGGTGTCCACTTTCTTTTGTATATACAGTGCATTCGGAAAGGATTCAGACCCCTTGACTTTTTCCACATTTTGTTACGTTACAGCCTTATTCTAAAATGAATAAAATAAAAATTAAATCCTACTCACAATACCCCATAACGATGAAGTGAAAACAGGTTTTTAGAAATGTTTGCAAATGTATTAAAAATACAAACAGAAATAACTAATTTACCTACGTATTCAGACCCTTTGCTATGAGACTTGAAATGTAGCTAATGTGCATCCTGTTTCCATTGATCATCCTTGAAATGTTTTTACAACTTGATTGGAGTCCACCTGTGGTAAAAACAACTGATTGATTCCCCTCAAGAATGGTCTACCATATAGCCAGTTATGCAGAGTTAAACGAATCTGTGGCAACCAGTCAGATTTTGACAGCAATGCTAAAAAAATGACAGAGAAATTCAAAATGAGAGGCTACAAGGACAAAACTCTTGATGCAGCAATGATGAAAATATCTCAAAAACCAAGAGAGGAATTACTAAAAAATCAACCAAAGAAGAAAAACAACGCAACTGTCTTTTGTACTAAGTACACCAAAGGTTCGGAGAATATGAAAGCAATCCTGAAAAAACACTGGCATATTCTGCAATCAGACCAAAAAATTGCACACCTCTTCAAGGAACCCCCAATGGTGGTCTATAAGCGTGGTCGCAATATTGGAGATTTGGAATACTTTGGTAAGATCTGACATGCCCCCTGAGCCTACTCAGACTCTTGACACCTGTCCGAAATGGAAACTACAAATGTGGCTCATGCGCACAGTGTAATAGCACCAAAAAAAACATCCTTCTTTACACACCCACATACAGGTCGAAAGATCCCTGTGAGGGGTATCATCTCATGTAAGACCAAGGCAGTAATCTATCTCATCACCTGTTCATGTGGCAAAGCCTATGTAGGACAAACGAAGAGACAATTAAAGCAGCGCATAGCTGAACACCGCAGCTCAATCAGGTGTAAGAACGTTGACTATCCAGTAGCAGATCACTTTGTTGAGGCTAACCATCCTGTCTCCTCCCTGAGATACACAGGCATTGAGCATGTTGCTCTACCGAGAAGAGGAGGTAACATTGAGATCCTACTACTACAAAGAGAGGCCTGGATTGTGTTGAGGCACAGATCTGGAGAAGGGTACCAAAACAATTCTGCAGCTTTGAAGTTTCCCATGAACACAGTGGCCTCCATCATTCTTAAATGGAAGAAGTTTGGAACCACCAAGACTCTTCCTAGAGCTTTCCGTCCTGCCAAACTGAGCAATAGGGGGAGAAGGTTCTTGGTCGGGGAGGTGACCAAGAACCCGATGGTCACTCTGACAGAGCTCCAGAGTTTCTCTGTGGACATGGGAGAACCTTACAGAAGGACAACCATCTCTGCAACACTCCACCAATCAGGCCTTTATGGTAGATTGGCCAGAAGGAAGCCACTCCTCAGTCAAAGGCAAAGGACAGCCCGCTTGGAGTTTGCCAAAAGGCACCTAAAGGACTCAGACCATAAGAAACAAGATTCTCTGGTCTGATGAAACCAAGATTGAACTCTTTGCCCTGAATGCCAAGCGTCACGTCTGAAGGAAACCTGGCACCATTACTACAGTGAAGCATGGTGGAGGCAGCATCATGCTGTGGGGATGTTTTTCAGCGGCAGGGACTGGGAGACTACTCAGGATCAAGGGAAAAATGAATGGAGCAAAATACAGAGAGATCCTTGATGAAAACCTGCTCCAGAGCACTCAGGACCTCAGACTGGGGCGAAGGTTCACCTTCCAACAGGACAACGACCCTAAGCACACAGCCAAGACAATGCAGGAGTGGCTTCTCTGAATGTCCAGAGCCCGGACTTGAACCCGATCGGACAACTCTTGAGAGACCTACAAATAGCTTTGCAGCGACGCTCCCCATCCAACCTGAGCTTGAGAGGATCTGCAGAGAAGAATGGAAGAAACTCCCCCAAATACAGCTGTGCCAAGCTTGTAGTGTCATACCCAAGAAGACTAGAGGCTGTAATTGCTTCCAAAATGTCTAAAACCTGTTTTTGCTTTGTCATTATGGGTTATTGTGTGTAGTTTAAAAACAATTGAATACATTTTAGAATAAGGCTGTAACTTAACAAAATGTGGAAAAAGTCAAGGTGTCTTAATACTTTTCCAACGCACTGTGTAGTGTATGAGCAGTACGTAAAGAGAAGAAAACTAAAGTATATAAGGTATGGGTCAAGATGAGATGGTCTTTTGAAGAATGTATTACAGATTTTTTGAATACAAACAAGATTAGGAAGGTAGAAGTATTTTGAAATGTCTGGCTCGCAGTGCACCAATCTTGAATCAATATGGACTGGTAACATTTATGAATCCAAATGTCAAGAGATCCACCAAAGGTTACATCCTAAATGCCACGTTTGATGACTGCTGGCCCAAGTTAGTTGAACTCTAATCAAGGCAATCACCTTGTCCAATGGTGAGATTCCTTGCATCATCTCTCCTCGCCTCCTTCTCAAAACATTAGAAGGAAGTGAGGTGAGCATTGGGGGAGACGATCTCCTTGAAGCAGATCCCAACCATCCAACAGCAGGCTTTCACTCTGAAGTCAACTAGAGACAGACAGGCCATAGGGCAGTTCTGGCAAATGCCAGACAGATCCTCAGGCCTAGAGGAAAAAATAGTCCTGTGTGTTAGAAATGCCTGGCCCTGCTTCACATTAGTGCATCGCAGTGTTGTATCACACTACAAACCCGGGTTTGATCCCAGGCCGGGTCACAGACGGCTGCGACCGGGAGACCCACGAGGCGGCGCACAATTGGCCCAGCGTCGTCTGAGTTAGGGAAGGGTTTGGCCGGCTGGGATGTCCTTGTCCCATTGCGCTCTAGCAACTCCTTGTGGTGGGCCGGGCGCAGGCACACTGACTTTGGTCGCCAGCTGTACGGTGTTTCCTCCGACACATTGGTGCGGCTGGCTTCCGTGTTAAGCGAGCAGTGTGTCAAGAAGCAGTGAGGCTTGGCGTGTCGTGTTTCGGAGGATGCATGGTTCTCGACCTTTGCCTCTCCCAAGTCAGTATGGGAGTTGCAGTGATGGGACAAGACTGTAACTTCCAATTGGATATCACCCCAAAAACTGTTTATGATGAAATACCTGGCCCGATCTCTGGTCCCAGTCCCTGAAGTGAACTGTACCGTGTCACTGAAATAGCCATCCTCAGATGTTAGGTGAAATTACCACGTGAGAGTAGGCTTACCTATGAACTACAACAGATTTTATTTTCAGACATTGCACAAGGTACACTCAGAGCATGTCTTGATCTGCTTCGAGCACATTGACCGGCACTGAGCAGGTCAGAGGTCAAATCTGTAGTCAGAGGTGTCTTGAGAAGATACTGTATGTCATAAACCAGACAGCACAGTTACAGGTTGTGCTCTGAGCAGATCAAGACATGCTCTGATTGTACCTTGTGCAATATCTAGAAAAATCTCTTGTGAAAGAGGAAAGCTACTATTTCCCCAAAAAGCTCAATCAGCCATTGTTTGGCTTTATGAAAGGGCCTGATTTGCTGGACCACTAGACAGCATGTTGAATAGTCATTTTACTGCTTAGTTTAATAACTACGAAAGACATCTGCACACGTATATTTACAAAATTATCCATAGTCCAGTATTCCTAAATTGTCTAACGTTGAATTAAACAAATTGCTGCAGTTATCTGTCGAGTCAAGAGACCCACACCGCACAAGGTGCTCAGTGAACCAAACGCTGAAACAACATTCAGTGGGCTGAACTTCACCAAAACAATAAAGAAACATTTTCACAGGACGATTTGCAACAGGGCCTTTCACAACATCAACGTGACAATTGTTTTGTCTAGAGCCTCACAAAGTAGTTGTTTCATCTAGACACCTTGGGTGAAAGGAGTAAGGAATACATAGTCCGCTCGGGGGGGTTGTATGGCTAAGGTTACCCAAGTTGCTCTTGGAGAAGGATCAAACCTCAGCGAGGCCCGGGCAGCCTTTATCGTCATCCCTCACCCGCTGCTGTTATTATGGTTTGCCTTTTAGATAAACCCTTTTCTGGAAGGTGATTGCTTGCAGCAGTTTAACTTTTTTTCCTTTTACATTTTAAAGAGGGAAAGCTTTGGGGGAGAAAAGTTTGGGTTTGGGAAGATGGTGGGTGGCTGTGGGTGGGGGAATGAAAGACTTGTCATCACATATTCCATGGCCTGGCTGTATGAGACAAAATATGTGTCTTTCCTCAGCCCTTCTCAATTCCCGGACAACAGGAATTTCTCTTTGCCCCCTTTTGCATTAATCCAATTACCAAACACCTGCAGACATGCAATAACAGTTTCTGTGCCAAGACATCTACCCACCCGCTTTTAAAAATGGTTCTCTGTTGGAAGAATATAATCATCTTCCGTGCTGCGATCGAGAGTCGCGTTACACACCTGCCAAGTCTTAAACTGAAAAAATAACATCCAACTGTTTTGAGGTATTTTAAGAATGGCTTATAGAGAATTTCAGATACAAATCCTGCCATCCTGCTAAAATACGGGTGCTCACTCGATGCATTGAACTACATGTTTCTCTTTGCCCGTTTTTCCCCCCACACGCTTTGAGAGAAAGAGACTCGGCTATCTTGTGTTTACAATATAAGATGAAAGAAGTTAGCACATTTTTGCATAATTCAAATGGTAGGGAGTCATTGACATGATGAATGGTCTTGGATCAGCTTTTGAAGAGTGAAAGAACGAGAAAGTAAAAGCCAGATGACATTTGAAATTCATGAACACATAAAGGTCTTCCATTCAGATATACAGTATTTAGCCATTGCTGAAATGTGTCTCAGAAATGGGGTGATCACTCAAAACAGAAGTTACATTTTCAGGCAGGGGAATGGAAAGTACAAGGACCAGTAGTAAGCACACACCTCTGGTTCAAAGGGTCTGGACTCTGTTCCACATAGACAACAGTCATTGGTGAGCAGGGGAACTTTGTCCAACCCCCTGTAAAGTTGTTTTTGATATCCAAAAGGTGGGAATTAAGATACAGATTTTCATAGTTGGTTCTGTATTGATTTGTAGATCAATGATACTGTAAATCTACAGTCGTGGCCAAAAGTTTTGAGAATGACACAAATATTAATTTCCACAGTGTTTTTAGATATTTTTGTCAGATGTTACTATGGAAGTATAATTACAAGTACAAGTGTCAAAGGCTTTTATTGACAATTACATGAAGTTGATGCAAAGAGTCAATATTTGCAGTGTTGACCCTTCTTTTTCAAGACCTCTGCAATCCACCCTGGCATGCTGTCAATTGATTATGCAAGCCCATTCTTGCATAATCAATGCTTGGAGTTGTCAGAATTTGTGGGTTTTTGTTTGTCCACCCGCCTCTTGAGGATTGACCACAAGTTCTCAATGGGATTAAGGTCTGGGGAGTTTCCTGGCCAAGGACCCAAAATATCAATGTTTTGTTCCCCGAGCCACTTAGTTATCACTTTTGCCTTATAACAAGGTGCTCCATCATGCTGGAAAAGGCATTGTTCGTCACCAAACTGTTCCTGGATGGTTGGGAGAAATTGCTCTCGGAGGATGTGTTGGTGCCATTCCTTATTCATGGCTGTGTTCTTAGGCAAAATTGTGAGTGAGCCCACTCCCTTGGCTGAGAAGCAACCCCACACATGAATGGTCTCAGGATACTTTACTGTTGGCATGACACAGGACTGATGGTAGCGCTCACCTTGTCTTCTCCGGACAAGCTTTTTTCCGGATGCCCCAAACAATCGGAAAGGGGATTCATCAGCAGTCCAATCGCTGTACCTTTTGCAGAATATCAGTCTGTCCCTGATGTTTTTCCTGGAGAGAAGTGACTTCTTTGCTGCCCTTCTTGACACCAGGCCATCCTCCAAAAGTCTTTGCCTCACTGTGCGTGCAGATGCACTCACACCTGCCTGCTGCCATTCCTGAGCAATCTCTGTACTGGTGGTGCCCCGATGCTGCAGCTGAATCAACTTTAAGACCGGGCCTGGCGCTTGCTGGACTTTCTTGGGCGCCCTGAAGCCTTCTTCACAACAATTGAACAGCTCTCCTTAAAGTTCTTGATGATCCGATAAATGGTTGATTTAGGTGCAATCTTACTGGCAGCATTATCCTTGCCTGTGAAGCCCTTTTTGTGCAAAGCAATGGTGACAGCACGTGTTTCCTTGCAGGTAACCATGGTTGACAGAGGAAGAACAATGATTCCAAGCACCACCCTCCTTTTGAAGCTTCCAGTCTGTTATTCGAACTCAATCAGCATGACAGAGTGATCTCCAGCCTTGTCCTCGTCAACACTCACACCTGTGTTAACGAGAGAATCACTGACATGATGTCAGCTGGTCCTTTTGTGGCAGGGCTGAAATGCAGTGGAAATGTTTTTGGGGGATTCAGTTCATTTGCATGGCAAAGAGGGACTTTGCAATTAATTGTAATTCATCTGATCACTCTTCATGACATTCTGGAGTATATGCAAATTGCCATCATACAAACTGAGGCACCAGACTTTGTGAAAATTAATTTTTCTGACATTCTCAAAACTTTTGGCCACGACTGTACAAATCAATACCGAACCAACTATAAAAATATGTATCTTAATTCTGTATGATAATTTTAATTTTGGATTTCTAATATTAATATTCATTATTTTTGCTAGCAAATGTAACACTCCCTCTAAAACTGATAAGGTGGCGCCTCTGTTTACATTTTTATGTTAGTGATGTACCTACCTCAAGCATATACAGTGCCTTCAGAAAGTATTCATACCTCTTGACGTATTCCACATTTTGTTGTGTTACAGCCTGAATTCAAAATGGATTAAATATATTAATTTTTACCCATCTACACACAAACCCCATTATGACAGTGAAAACATGTTTTTAGAAATGTTGGCAAATTTATTGAAAATGAAATGCATAACTATCTCATTTACTTAAGTATTCACATCCCTTCGCTATGACACTCCAAATTGCTTTTCAGCGGCAGGGACTGGGATAGACGGAACAATGACTGGAGCCACCAACAGGCAAATAGTCGATGAGAACCTGCTTCAGAGTGCAAATGACCTTAGACTGGTGTCATGATCTTCATTTATCGACCAAGGCGCAGCGTGCCGGGTTGAGAAAAACATGTTTATTTCTTAACTCACCCAAAACAACGACCAAAGATCAACTAGTGTAGTAGCAACATACAACCAAACAGATGCAACTTCCCACAAACACTGGAGGGAAAAAGGGCTGCTTAAGTATGGTTCCCAATCAGAGACAACGATAGACAGCTGTCCCTGATTGAGAGCCATACTCAGCCAAAACAACGAAATATAAAGAACCTAGAATGCCCACCCCAACTCACACCCTGACCCAACCAAAATGAAACATAAACAGGCTCATATTGGTCAGGGCGTGACAACTGGAGTGAAGATTTACGTTGCAACAGTACAATGACCTCAAGCATACAGCCAAAGCAACACTGGAATGCCTTCAAAACAAGAATGTGAAAATCCTTGAGTGGCCCAGCCCAAACCCAGAATCCCTTTGAAAATCTGTGGAAAAACTTGAAGATTGCTGTTCACCATTGCTCCCCATCTAATTAGGAAGGCCAAGACTGCATATTTTATGTCTGTTACCACTGATAACCTGAATGACCCTAGAAAGTTTTGGAAGGCTATTAAGTCTATGTCTGGTAACAGTAATGTTAATAAATTACCGTCAAGTGTATTGAAGGACTCTGTTGCTGTATATGACAAAACTGAAATGCTGAATTGTTTCAATGAGCACTTTCTATAATCTGATAGGCTGTATGATTCAGTATCCTCTGGCTCTGTACAACCCTGTGTGGATGAACCAGTGAGAGCTGGTCAAACTTGTAACTTTTTGCCATTATCAATGCAGGAGGTACATAAAGCCCTGAAATCCTTAGATCAGAGAAAGCCTGCAGGTCCTGATCTTCTTGATCCCTGCTTTTTAGATCTGGCAGCTGATTTCAAAGCTGAACCACTTACACTTACATTCAATCTAACCCTGGAATGTAATGAAATTCCAAAGATCTGAAAATCAGCACTTGTCCAACCACTTTTAAAATAATTATAGGCCAATCTCAAGCTGTCACCCCTGGTGAAAATACTTGAAACCCTTATTAGTGAACAGCTAAAATAGTTTTTAAATACTAACTATATTTTATAAATGTACCAATCGGGCTTAAGGAAGAAGAATAGTACAATTACAGCAGCCATGACGGTTTTAAATGATATTACTGAAGCCCTTTACAAAAAACAGCACTGTGTCTCACTTTTTATTGATCTCTCTAAGGCTTTTGATACAGTTGATCATGCTATACTGAGGCAGAGATTGTCGAGCGTAGGTCTTTCGGAGCATGCAGTTGCATGGTTTGCTAACGATCTGCCTGATAGAACTCAGTGCACTCAATTTGATGGACTCATGTCTGTTAATTGTATCCAGCTCCTAGATTGCAGTACCTATGGCTTCCACTAGATGTCAACAGTCTTTATACAGTGTCTGGAGGCTCTAGCCCTGAGCAGAACGGATAGGAACAGGAAATAGTCAAGGGAGCTCAGATGTCAACAAGATTTCACGAGCGCGAAACCGTGTGCGCGCCCCACTTTATTTTCCTTTCATAACGTTTAGGTTACCATCCGAGTGAAATATTATCGCTAATATTCATAAAAGGATAGCTAAGGATGCATTATAAATGGTCTTTGATTTGTTTAGGAAAAGTTTATAGGTATATTTGAACGTGTTCTCTTCACGGTTCAATGGGCGATTCGACGTTGGATTTTCTGAACATAAGGCGCCAACCAAACTGAGATTTATGGATATAATAAATTACTTTTTCTAACAAAAGAACCATTGGATGTCTTCGTTGGACACTTGGGAAGCCCTCAGCAGAAGTTCTTCAAAAAGTAAGGGATTTATTTTAGCTCTGATATGGGTTTTGTGAGACCCGCGCTGGATATGAATTTATGCTAATGTGGAAAATATGTGGGGTGCTATCCTCAAACAATCAAATGTTGTGCTTTCGCCATAAATCCTTTTTGAAATCTGACAGCGCTGTGATATTGCCAAGAATCAGAGCTTTTGGTGACTATGCAACACTTGTATATTGATGTAGCCCGCTAGCACGCCGCTACTCCCTAAGTAGTTAACTTGTTAGGGAGCGGCAGCTGAGGGGTCAGTTTTGGAGAGTCGTGCGTGCCCAAAGTAAAATGCTTGCCACTCAGGCTCAGAAAATAGGATATGCACATAATTAGTACTATTGGATAGGAAACACTCTGAGGTTTCCAAAAGTGTTAACATTTTGTCTGTGAGTCATTCTGGTGGCTTATGGCTCACTTAGAGAGAATGCCTATTGAAAAGTATTTATACCAGGACACTGAATGTAGTACCTATTGCTTCCACAGGATGTCAGCAGTGTATACGTAAAGTTTCATGGCAATCGGAACCAATGTGTTCAATAGGTAGAGGTTTTAGTGAGGGGAGCTCTTTTTCAGTTGCACGTTTTTGGGCGCACGTTTGGCTGAGCGGTCCACTTTATTTGACTTATATAACGTTTAGGTGACCATCCAAGTGAAAGATTATCACTTTTATTCATAAAAGATAAGCTAAGGATGCATTTTAATTGTTTTTTGTTTTGTTGAGGGAAAGTTTATAGGTTTAGTTGAACGCATTCTCTTCACGTTGGATTTTCTGAACACAAGGCGCCAACCAAACGGAGATTTATGGATATAATAAATAACTTTTTCTAACCAAATACCCATGGATTGTCTTTGTTGGACACTTAGGAAGCCCTCTGCAGAAGTTCTACAAAAGGTAAGGCACAGGTTTTCCCTGTGAAATGCATTTTCTATCGACTGCGCTGGCTAAAGATTTCATGGTTATGGAAAATATTGAAGGTGCTACCCTCAAACAATCAAATGTAGTGCTTTCGCTGTAAAGCCTTTTTGAAATCCGACAACGCTGTGATATTGCCAAGAAGCAGAGCTTTTGATGAGTATGAAACACTTGTATATTGGTGCATGTTTAATAATTCAACTTTTGGATTTTGCCTTGCATTTCAGCGCCCCACCACTCCCTAACAAGTTAAATTGTCTGTCTGTATTGGTGTGCCCCAGGGCTCTGTACTTGGTCCCCTCATATTCACTATTTATATAAATAATTTAGACAAAAATGTCCAAAATGCACAAGTTCACTTTTATGCTGATGATACTGTTATTCCAGAACTTGCAAACTGCTTTTTAGAGGGTTCAACATACCTGTCAATTTAAGTTTATCCTCAATACTGACAAAACTAAACTAATTGTGTTTTCTAAAGCAAGAAATAGACCTCTGAACCTTTCACCTATTACTACCTGTCAGGGCAATGAGATTGAGACTGTAACCTCATATAAATATCCTTGAATTTTAATCGATGACAACTTCTCTTTTAAATTGCATATTCAATGACTTACAAAAATATTGAAGCTGAAGTTGGGATTTTATTTTAGGAATGAGGCCTGTTTTTCTTTTGAAGCCAGAAGGAGGCTAGTATCAGCTACATTTATGCCTTTACTAGACTATGAGGATATTTAATATATGAATGATTCTGTTCAGTATTTGAGATCAATTGACACCCATTACCATGGAGCATTGAGATTTATTTTAAACTGCAAAACCCTTACGCACCACTGCACTTTATATACAAGGGTTGGCTGGCCTTCTCTAGTCAATCGTAGGCTCAGTCACTGGTATACTTTTATTTACAAAGCCATTTTCCACTACCATTTTATTTTGGCATTTTTATTGTTTGGTGTGGTGGGTACTCTCTTCGTTCGCAGGACTTTATCCTGCTAATTGTTCCAATTGCCCGAACTTAATTTGGTAAAAGGGCTTTTATGCACCATCGGCTTGGAACGCCTTACAAAATACTTTTAATGTTAACGATCTGGGTGTAGCTGGTGCAGAAGTGTCGGGTGCAGGACAGCAGAGATGAGTACCACAAGTAACTTCTCAATAACACACGAGAAAACCAAGCCCACAAATACGGAACGTAATAACATAAAACAATCACGCACAAAAACATGGGGAAAACAGAGGGTTAAATAATGAACATAAAATTGGGGAATTGAAACCAGGTGTGTAAAACAAGACAAAAACAAATGTAACATGAAAGTGGATCGGCAATGGCTAGAAGACCGGTGACGTCGACCGCCGAACGCCGCCCGAACAAGGAGAGGGGCCGACTTCGGCGGAAGTCGTGACAGTACCCCCCCCCCTGACGTGCGGCTTCAGCAGCACGCCGACACCGACCTGGGGGACGACCCGGAGGACGAGGTGCAGGGCGATCCGGATGGAGACGGTGGAACTCCCGCAGCATCGAAGGGTCCAAAACGTCCTCCACCGGCACCCAGCATCTCTCCTCCAGACCGTACCCCTCCCACTCCACGAGGTACTGAAGGCCCCTCCTCCGACGCCTCGAGTCCATGATGGCTCGAACAGCATACGCCGGGGCCCCTCGATGTCCAGAGGGGGCGGAGGAACATCCTGCACCTCAGACTCCTGGAGTGGACCAGCCACCACCAGCCTGAGGAGAGACACATGGAACGAGGGGTTAATACGGTAATCTGGGGGAAGCTGTAACCTATAACAAATCTCGATCAATCTCCTCAGGACTTTGAATGGCCCCACAAACCGCGGGCCCAGCTTCCGGCAGGGCAGGCGGAGGGGCAGGTTTCAGGTCGAGAACACCGGGGCCTCACTGCAGTGTCGGTCGGCGCCTCACGGCCCATTGCAAATGCACATGAGCGGCGTCCCATGTCTCCTCCGAGTGCTTAAACCATTCGTCCACCGCAGGAGCCTCGATCTGGCTCTGATGCCAAGGTGCCAGAACCGGCTGATACCCCAGTATGCACTGGAAGGGGGAGAGGTTAGTGGAGGAGTGGCGGAGCGAGTTTTGGGCCATCTCTGCCCAGGGGATGAACGCCTCCCCCGGCCGGTCCTGGCAATAAGACCGCAGAAACCTACCCACATCCTGGTTCACTCTCTCCAACTGCCCGTTACTCTCGGGGTGAAAACCCGAGGTAAGGCTGACCGAGACCCCCAGACGTTCCATGAACGCCCTCCAAACCCTTGACGTGAACTGCGGACCTCGATCAGACACTATATTCTCAGGCACCCCGTAGTGCCGGAAGACGTGTGTAAACAGGGCCTCCACAGTCTGTAGGAACGTAGGGAGACCGGGCAAAGGAAGGAGACAGCAGGACTTAGAGAAACCGATCCACAACAACCAGAATTGTGGTGTTACCCTGTGAGGGAGGAAGATCCGTGAGAAAGTCCACCGACAGGTGCGACCATGGCCGTTGTGGAACGGGTAAGGGCTGTAACTTCCCTCTGGGCAGGTGCCTAGGAGCCATGCTGGAGGATGGAGCTGACAGGCCCCGATCCGGACGTCAGCGGGTAGCCAGCAGGTTATCCAGGCGGATGGACAGGTCCACCAGCGGGTCAAACGTGAGGGTGGTGTCCCTGCAGGCCAACTCCCGACGGACGTCCTCGCGCAGACTGCACCGGTAGTGATCGATCAGGGCCCTGCCGCTCCATCCCGCACTGGCGGCCAGGGTCTGGAAGTCCAAAGCAAAATCCTGCACGCTCCTTGTCCCCTGCCTCAGGTGGAACAGATGTTCACCCGCCGCTCTACCCTCAGGCGGGTGGTCGAACACTGCCCGAAAGCGGAGGGGGAACTCCGCATAATGGTCCAAGGGCTTTGCCTGAGAGGCAGGAGACGAGGGCGGACACGCTCTCACGTCCTGAAGGAGCCGCGTGGACGGTCGCCAGGTAGAGCTCGGGCTGGAGTAGGAACCCCTGGCATCCAGCAGCCGTCCCATCATACTCCCTCGGGAGCGCGAGTCGAATCCCACTGGGACCTGGTGAAGGAGGGGTGGACAGTGGTGCCTGTTGTAGTGGTGCTGGTGGAGGGGCTGGAAGAACTCCTCTTCTCTCCCATCGATCCATTGTCTGCAGCACGCGATCCATGGTGGTGCCGAGACGATGCAACATGGTCGCATGCTGCTGGACGCGCTCCTCGACCGCTGAATGGATGTCGTCTGCTCCTGCTGACTCCATAGGTTGGTGCGTGATTCTGTTAACGATCTGGGTGTAGCTGGTGCAGAGGAGTCAGGCGCAGGACAGCAGAGATGAGTACCACAAGTAATTTTACTCAAAAAAGTTCTCAATAAACACAAGAAAACCAAGCCCACAAATATGGGCTGTAATAACATAAAACAATCACGCACAAAAACATGGGGAAAACAGAGGGTTAAATAATGAACATATAATTGGGGAATTGAAACCAGATGTGTAAAACAAGACAAAACAAATGGAACATGAAAAGTGGATCGGTGATGGCTAGAAAAAGACCGGTGACGTCGACCACCGAACGCCGAACGTCGCCCGAACAAGGAGAGGGACCGACTTCGGCGGAAGTCGTGACATTTAAACTGTAAGAACTTGTCCCGATTGTTGTTTTTAAATCATTGCTGAAGGATTTTGAGGCTGATTCCCTGACCTGTCAATGTTTTTAATTATCTGATTTATGATTTTGTTATACTCTTGTGTATTCTATGTCTTTTTATTAGATTACCTGTAGTTTTTCATGTTGTCTGTCTGTAATTGTGTAATGACTTGGTGCTGCCTATCTTGGCCAGGACGCTCTTGAAAAAGAGATTTCAAATCTCAATGAGCCCTTCCTGGTTAAATAAAGGTAAAAAATCTGCAGGGAAGAATTGGAGACAATCCCCAAATCCAGATGTGCAAAGCTGATACAGACATACTCAAGACGACTCAGGGCTGTAATCCCTGCCAAAGGTGCTTCTACAAAGTATTGACTCATGGGTGTGAATACTTACTGTATGTAAATGAGATATTTCTGTATTTAATTTTCAATACATTTGTTAACATTTCTAAAAACATGTTTTCACTCTGTCATGATGGGGTATTGTGTGTAAATGAGTGAAAATAAAAATCTATTTAATAAATGTTGAATTCAGTCTGTAGCACAACAAAATGTGGAATAAGTCAAAGGGTATGAATACTTTCACAAGGCACTGTAGAGCCTTACCATATGTAAGGCAGGCATTTCGAAACACAAAGGCAGACGGAAATAGCTGTAGTCATGCAGGGGTCAATCGTGACATGTTAATGACAGTATAAATCCAGATAATTAGTTACGTTCTGAAGTCAGTCACACCGTGCAATTAGAAAATGTATTTCAATAAGAGAAAATAACACATTTAGCCGGATGGGCACATCTCATTCTAAGCCGGATGGGCATGTGTCACAGGATTATGTTATGAGGTGATCCACGTTAATTTGAAAAATGTATGTCATTATAAAGGGAGCCTGTCATAACTGACTTTTACCTTCACAGACCTTTTGGGACCATCAAATTTATATTCATGATTTTTTTGGACACACACTTGGTCGGTGGACCTTGCTATTTAGGTTGATTTCCACTATAATTCATGTGATGCTGCTTTTCATGGAGAAAATTACTTTCCTCAGCTGTGCGATGTGTTACCTCACTGGTGTGTCCCCCCCCCCTGCCCCATCTCACCAGCTAACATTATGGTTCCTGTTTAATGGGGCACATAGTTTGCAACATTGACGAGAATTAGTATTTCTTTTTGGACCAGATTCACCCAGTTTCTAAATGTTTTCTCCACTAATGAACATGATCCTGTGAACTAAGGCCTCTTTCAGTGAAGATGGATCCTTTTACTACAAATGTGGGTTTATTCTATAACAATAACATTGACAGTATAGCTTCCTCTGTTGAGAAAATTAACTTTACTTCTGCCTCTTTTTTTACAAAACGAATTAGGAATAACATGCTAAAACATGACAAAGCACTCTTGAAATAGAGTGGTTATTGATGCTCAAATCTAAATAACTCTCACATCCATGTGATAATCAGCATAAACATAAAATGTAATTCAGGCACAATGAGTACAATGTCAAAGGGCTCGATTCAATTTGTGTAGCTGAAGCTCTATCGGAATTTAAAGGTAATTTCCGATTGAGCCAACATATGCAGCGTTTACCGTGATGCAGTCTCCACTAACGTGGGAACATTGCCTTTACATTTCAATGATCCTATAACGCTGAACTTCACCAATACAGATTGAATCCAGCCCAAACTTTCTGAGCCTTTCATGCCCTCATCCCTTAAAAATAATGAATAGTTAATTGATCTACGTACCTTGCTGTCAAATGTGTGTTAGATAATTATACAGCCTGAGCCTATCTACTGTATATCTACACTCTGAGAAAAAAGATGCTATCTAAAACCTAAAATTGTTCTTCTGCTGTCCCCATAGGAGAACCCTTTGAATAACCCTTTTGTTCCAGGTAGAACCCTTTTGGGTTACATGTAGTACCCTTTCCACAGAGGGTTCAAAATGGAACCCAAAAGGGTTCTACGTGGAACCAAAAAGGGTTATCCTATGGGGACAGCCAAAGAACCCTTTTTGGAACCCTTTTTTCTAAGAGTGTACTCTTGGAATGGCTCTGGTTTTGCAGGCCATCTCTACAGAAATGTTACAGGTTAGAATTTTTCATCAAGAATCTTGTTCTGGAGGCAGCTCTGCAAAGTTATCACTAGCTTGCACAGCCACAAAGTAATACAATCTGATTTTAAAGCTAACCCTAACCTTAAATCAATTAAAATGTTTTCATACATTTTTACAATATAACAATTTTGGACTTTTCTAAGGGAAATCTCTCAGTTCTGCCTCTATGACAAGACTCATGACAATAAACGTCAACCAGCAGAAATGTCAGATTCTATTCCAGCCACTTGTTTTGGTTAATCAAGTTTTCATTCCCCGACAGAAGCACTTCTGTCATACGAGACAAGGCAAATATACTTTGCTTTGATTGTATTGTAATTCATGAGAATAATTCAAAATGCTTGTCGATATTTTTACAGTGATAATTGAATCATATCCTGTTTCAAAGTTAACACCACACACACACACACACACACAAAGCCCTGGCCCAGTTTGCAGGCCATATAATTATTTAACCCTTCACGTCACTCCTCATCTCTCCACTGATGTTGAGAGTGGCACTTGACAACAGAGTGCTAAGAGTTACAGGCCTCTCATTAGGCAAGTGGTTCCTCAATTATCTGTGTGAAGACAAACATTGGAAGTGTCAGCCACCCTCACACAGTCATTTAAACAATGTTTATAAACTGTCAGCAAGTGGTCAAGCTACACTTGTAAGGGATTCCTGCTGCCTTTTCGCTGGATTCTGACAGAGATAACAAACTAATATCATGCTTATGTCTACATCAGTGTGTGTGTGTATGTGTGTGTGTGCCAAACCAAAGCAAAAATGAATACAGAATGTGTGGATAATGTCTTTATTGAATCAGTTGTTAGCCTAGATATTGCTTTTTCATTTAAGTAGACATTTTGGAATTAAATACATTATCTTAATCTACATTAGCAGCGTCTGCCCATGGGATGATGCTTCTGTGAAAATTCTGAGGTCAAGTGAGTCATCCAAATCGGGCAGTACCATCTGTGTTTAACTTCTTAGGGAGCGGCTCCCGAGGTGACGGTTTTGGAGAGTCTGGCGTGCCCAAAGTAAAATACCTCCCACTCAGGCCCAGAAAATAGGTTATGCACATAATTAGTACTATTGGATAGAAAACACTCTGAAGTTTCTAAAAGAGTTTACATAATGTCTGTGAGTATAACAGAACGGATATAGCAGGCGAAAACCCGAGGCATTTCTGTCCTGGAAAAAGTGTTTTTGACACATTGCCTCATTTTGAACCCCTCCCTATTGAAAACAGCCATTTCTGGGAGTAAGATTGCAGTACCTATTGCTTCCACTGGATGTCAACAGTCTCTAGACAGTGTTTGGTGATGTTATAGTTGCTCTGGATGGTAATAGAAGAAGAATTTCGAACTGGTCATTGGATGTAAACAGAAGAGGATGCGCGTTCACGGGCTCGCGCGCGCTGTGGTTTTTTCCTTTCCTATCGTCCAGTTTATAATCCGGTTGAAATATTATAGTAAATATACATAAAAGTGTTCCTAAGGATACATTATCAATGATGTTTGATTATTCTTGGACAAGTGTATAGGTATAGGTTGAACGCTTTCTCTTCACGGTTCAATGGGCAAGTGGACGCTGTATTTTATGATCATAACGCGCCAACCAAACAGAGATTTATGGATATAATAAATTACTTTTTCTAACAAAAGAACCATTGGATGTCTTCGTTGGACACTTGGGAAGCCCTCAGCAGAAGTTCTTTAAAAGGTAAGGGATTTGTTTATGCTGTGAAATGTGTTTTGTGTGAACCGCGATGGTTTATGAATTTATGCTAATGGGAATATTGGAGGTGCTACTCTCAAACAATCAAATGTTGTGCTTTCGCCGTAAAGCCTTTTTGAAATCTGACAACGCTGTGATATTGCCCAGAAGCAGAGCTTTTGATGACTATGGAAAACTTGTATATTGATGAATGTTTAAAAAAATATAAAAATATTTCATCTTTTTTTAACCAGGTCAGCTAGTTGAGAAAAAGTTCTCATTTACAACTGCGACCTAGCCAAGATAAAGCAAAGCAGTTCGACACAAACAACAACACAGAGTTACACATGGAATAAACAAGCGTACAGTCAATAACACAATAGAAAAAGAGAAAGTCTATATACATTGTGTGCAAATGGTCGCAGTGGTGGGTGTTATATGGGGCTTTGGTGACAAAACGGATGGCACTTTGATAGACTTTATCCAGTTTGCTGATTAGAGTGTTGGAGGCCGAAGTTGAGGATCAGTAGGATAGTCAGTTTGTTTGGCGGCGTGAGTGAAGGAGGCTTTGTTGTGAAATAGGAAGCAGATTCTAGACTTAATTTTGGATTGGAGATGTTTAACCTCTTAGGGATAAACGGCGCGCCAGCGGGCCATTCCCGACTCTACCTGGTGAAATGCTAGGCGCCAAATTCAAAATCCAAAAGTTGAATTATTAAACATTCATCAATATACAAGTGTTGCATAGTCATCAAAAGCTCTGATTCTTGGCAATATCACAGCGTTGTCAGATTTCAAAAAGGCTTTACGGCGAAAGCACAACATTTGATTGTTTGAGGATAGCACCTCTAATATTTATGCATTAGCATAAATTCATATCCAGCACGGGCCACACAAATCCCATATAAGAGCTAAAATAAATCACTTACCTTTCGAAGAACTTCTGCTGAGGGCATCCAAGTGTCCAAGGAAGACATCCAATGGTTCTTTTGTTAGAAAAAGTCATTTATTATATCCATAAATCTCTGTTTGGTTGGCGCGTTATGTTCAGAAAATCCACCGTCGAGTCGCCCATAGAGAACGCGCTCAAATTATACCTATCAACTTTGTCCAAACAAATCAAACATCATTTTTAATGTATCCTTAGGTATCCTTTTATGTATATTTACTATAATATTTAAACCGGACGATAACCTGAATGATAGGAAAGTAAAAAAACTAAGAGCGCGCGAGACCGTGAACGCGCATGTCATTCTATTGCGTTCCGGGGTACACTTCTAAATTTTTCTTCTATTCGCTTCTAATTCAACCTAACATCATGAAACCCTGTCTAAAGACTGTTGACATCCAGTGGAAGCCATAGGAACTGCAATCTAAGTCCTAGATAACAGCAAGTCCCATAGGCAGCCAGGAGAAAAAGGTCATCTTAAAAGAAATCTGCAATTCCGGATGGATTTTCCTAGGGTTTTTGCCTGCTATATCAGTTCTGTTATACTCACAGACATTATTTTAACGGTTTTAGAAACTTCAGAGTGTTTCCTAGTACTAATTATGTGCATATCCTAGTTTCTGGGCCTGAGTGGCAGGCATTTTACTTTGGGCACGCCAGACTCTCCAAAACTGTCACCACTGCTGATGATGCCTAAAGAGTTCATGTGAGTCTGGAAGGAGAGTTTACAGTCTAGCCAGACACCTAAGTATTTGTAGTTGTCCACATATTCTAAGTCAGAACCGTCCAGAGTAGTGATGCTAGTCGGGCGGGCGTGTGCGGGCAGCGAACGGTTGAAAAGCATGCATTTAGTTTTACTAGCGTTTAAGAGCAGTTTGAGGCCACGGAAGGAGTGTTATATGGCATTGAAGCTCGTTTGGAGGTTTGTTAACACAGTGTCCAAAGAAGGGCCAGAAGTATACAGAATGGTGTCGTCTGCGTAGAGGTTGATCAGGGAATCACCCGCAGCAAGAGCGACATCGTTGATATATACAGAGAAAAGAGTCGGCCCGAGAATTGAACCCTGTGGTACTCCCATAGAGACTGCCAGAGGTCCGGACAACAGGCCCTCCGATTTGACACACTGAACTCTGTCTGAGAAGTAGTTGGTGAACCAGGTGAGGCAGTCATTTGAGAAACCAAGGCTGTTGAGCCTGCCAATACGAATACGGTGATTGACAGAGTTGAAAGCCTTGGCCAGGTCGATGAAGACGGCTGCACAGTACTGTCTTTTATCGATGGCGGTTATGATATTGTTTAGGACCTTGAGCGTGGCTGAGGTGTACCTGTGACCAGCTCGGAAACCGGATTGCACAGCGGAGAAGGTACGGTGGGATTCGAAATGGTCAGTGATCTGTTTATTAACTTGGCTTTTGAAGACTTTTGAAGGGCAGGGCAGGGCAGGATGGATATAGGTCTATAACAGTTTGGGTCTAGAGTGTCACCCTGTTTGAAGAGGGGGGTGACTGCAGCAGCTTTCCTATCTTTAGGGATCTCGGACGATACGAAAGAGAGTTTGAACAGACTGGTAATAGGGGTTGAAACAAGGGCGGCGGATAATTTTAGAAAGAGAGGGCCCATATTGTCTAGCCCAGCTGATATGTACGGGTCCAGGTTTTGCAGCTCTTTCAGGACATCTGCTATCTGGATTTGGGTGAAGGAGAAGCTAGGGAGGCTTGGGCAAGTAGCTGCAGGGGGTGTGGAGCTGTTGGCCAGTGTTGGGGTAGCCAGGAGGAAAGCATGGCCAGCCGTAGAGAAATGCTTATTGAAATTTTTGATTATCGTGGATTTATGGTGGTGACAGTGTTACCTAGCCTCAGTCCAGTGGGAAGCTGGGAGGAGGTGCTCTTATTCTCCATGGACTTTACAGTGTCCCAGAACTTTTTGGAGTTAGAGTGTTACATTTTGGGGGCTGTTTGTAAGCTATTTCCAGTTATTAGGCTAAATATATGCAGTTGAAACCCAACACGGATTCCCACCTCTGTCTCAACAATTCACCCTACGTTTCTGTAGATGACGACTGTCACGACTTCAGCTGAAGTTGGTCCCTCCCCTGGTTCGAGCGTCTACCGGCGGTCGACGTCACCGGAGTTCTAGCCACCACCGATCTATTTCTCACTTTCTGTTTTGTCTTGTCATTAATCACACCTGGTCATCATTACCCAAATTACATGTGTTATTTATTCCTCTGTTCCCCCATCAGTGTTGTCCGTGGTTGTTTCATGTTTTTGGCTCGTTGTGTGAGCAGGTGATTGTCTACGTATCAATTTATTTTGTCCCTTAAATAAATTAAGGAGTTTGACAACTTGCTTCCTGCGACTGTTTCCTTGGAGACCTGCTGTGAGCCATAACAGAATCACGGAACAGAAGAATATGGAAACAGCAGGAGAGAACAGCCCTCCGAGACTGATCGAGGAGCGCGTCAGTGAGCATGCCAACATGATTCAGAGTCTCGGCTCAGCGATGGATCGCGTGCTGCATACCCTGGAGCGTTTGGAGAGAGGAGGACTGCAAGCACCTCTACCTTCACCACCACCTACCCAACGACTTGCCCCTCTTCCATCTGGTCCCAGTGGGATTCGGCTCTCTCTCCCGAGGGAGTATGATGGGGCGGCTGCCGGGTGCCAGGGGTACTTGCTCCAGCTGGAGATCTACCTGGCAACCGTTCATCCAGCTCCTTCGGGACGAAAGAGTGTTTCTGCCCTCATCTCCTGTTTGTCCGGGAAAGCTCTGGAGTGGGCCAACGCCGTATGGGGAGAGAAGGACATGGCGTTGGATCACTACGAGGAGTTCACTCGCCGGTTCTGGGCGGTTTTCGACCTTCCACCGGAGGGGAGAGTGGCGGGTGAACGCCTTTTCCACCTAAGACAGGGGACGAGGTGCGCACAGGATTTTGCACTGGATTTCCGTACCCTGGCCGCAGGTGCAGGATGGAATGAGCGGGCCCTGATCGACCATTTCCGGTGCAGTCTACGGGAGGACGTCCATCGGGAGCTGGCCTGCAGGGATAATACCCTCACTCTGGACCAACTGGTGGACATGTCCATTCACTTGGATAACCTGCTGGCTACCCGCGGACGTCCAGATCAGGGCCTGCCGATTCCATCCTCCAGCGTCTCCGCTCTGACCCGTATGGAGCTAGGAGGTGCTGCGCTAAGGGGGACCAGAGGAGGAGCCACTCCCTGCACCAGCTGTGGCCAAAGAGGACACACTGCTGGTCAGTGTTGGGGGGCCACAGCTCCAATAAGTATGGTGTATAAGTATGGTGACCCCCGACCCACGTGTTTCGGCACTACGGGTGCCTGAGGACATAGTGTCTGATCGAGGTCCCCAATTCAGGTCTAGGGTATGGAAGGCTTTCATGAAGCATCTGGGGGTCTTGGTCAGCCTTACCTCAGGGTTTCATCCCGAGAGAAACGGGCAGGTGGAACGAGTAAACCAAGATGTGGGTAGGTTTCTGAGGTCGTATTGCCAGGACCGGCCGGGAGAGTGGGCGGTGTTCATTCCCTGGGCAGAGATGGCACAGAACTCACTCCGTCACTCTTCTACTAACCTGTTCCAATGTGTGTTAGGTTACCAGCCGGTTCTGGCACCGTGGCATCAGAGCCAGACCGAGGCTCCTGCGGTGGACGAATGGTTTAGGCGCTCTGAGGAGATCTGGGAAGCCACCCACGTGCACCTGCAATGAGCCGTGAGGCGGCAGAAGGAGAGCGCCGACTGCCACCACAGTGAGGCTCCGATGTTCGCACCGGGGGACCGGGTCTGGCTCTCGACCCGAAACCTGCCCCTCCGCCTACCCTGTCGGAAGCTGGGGCCGCGTTTTGTGTGGGGCTGTTCAAAGTCCTGAGGAGACTGAACGAGGTTTGTTATAGGTTACAGCTCCCCTCCGACTAACGTATTAACCCCTTGTTCCATGTGTCTCTCCTCAGGCCGGTGGTGGCTGGTCCACTCCAGGGACCTGAGATTCTGGAGGTCCCTCCGCCCTCGCTGGACATCGAGGGGGGCCCGGCGTATGCAGTCCGAGCGATAACGGACTCAAGGTGTCGGGCAGGGGGCCTTCAGTACCTCGTGGAGTGGGAGGGGTACGGTCCGGAGGAGAGAAGCTGGGTGCGGGTGGAGGACATCCTGGATCCTTCACTGCTGCGGGAATTTCACCGCCTCCACCCGGAGCGCCCTGCGCCTCGTCCTCCGGGTCGTCCCCGAGACCGGTGGCGGCACGCTGCTGGAGCCGTGCGTAAAGGGAGGGGTACTGTCACGACTTCAGCTGAAGTTGGTCCCTCCCCTGGTTCGAGCATCTACCGGCGGTCGACGTCACCGGAGTTCTAGCCACCACCGATCTATTTCTCACTTTCTGTTTTGTCTTGTCTTGTCATTAATCACACCTGGTCATCATTACCCAAATGACATGTGTTATTTATTCCTCTGTTCCCCCATCAATGTTGTCTGTGATTGTTTCATGTTTTTGGCTCGTTGTGTGAGCAGGTGATTGTCTGCTCACACAATTAAGGAGTTTGACAACTGGCTTCCTGAGACTGTTTCCTTGGAGACCTGCTGTGAGCCATAACAACGACCAACACGATCACAGCTTATTGTGAAATAGACACAAATTATTGTTCAAAATTTGTGACAGAATTTTCATCACAACGCATTTCATGTGTACTACACAATTGTCTTTTTTCACAACTTATTTGTGTATGTTACACAAATTCCAATTTGTTGTGGCTAATGTTAGCTAAGCTAGCTAGGTGGCTAATATTAGCTAGGTTTGGGTTAGGGATTAAGGTTAGGGTTAGGTTTAGGGGTTAAGGTTAGAGCTAGTTGGCTAAGTAGTTAAAGGGTTAAGGTTAGGGTTAGTTAACATGCTAAGTACTTGCAAAGCAGCTAAAAAGTAGTGAGTAGTTGCAAAGTAGCTAAAGTTATCCATGATGAGATTTGAACACACAACCTTTGGATTGCTAGAAGTTTGCGTTATAGGTCCACCCATCCTCCCCGACCAACTTCCCTCATATCATTTCTGTCTTAAGTAACCTATTGTCTTTATCTGTGATTGAAATGCACTGTATACAAAATCATATACTGCACTTGAAAACTGCACTTTTTGTGCGCCTGTCACAAATTTCCAATAAGCAATTTGTGTCTATTTCAGTATCAGTATCTGTGATACTAGGTTGAGGGCAACAAGTAGACCTATGCTACTGAAAGTGGAGGGTGGTATGCTTTACACCTAGTTCACTAATGTCCTCACCTCCTCACAGTGAAAACCGCAATGTATGGTTAACATTCTGTGGCTGACATTTGGTGTTACATGTTGGGAGCTCTCCCTATTAGCACAATGCCTTGAAAATAATTGTACAGTTTTTCCGCCAACCAAAACTATATTTCACCCTCTCTGTGACTGATTTGATATTAACATTTATTTATAATGAAGAAAACTGTAGAGGCTCCATTGAGTCCATGTACTGTAGGAAAAATGTATATCAGTCATTTTCAATTCAACAGACACTCAGACAGTACTCACACTATACAAACACTTCCATCCACAAGCACACTGTTCTCTCTTGTTGAACTTTCTGCACCCATTTTCTTGGTAGTGAATGATTTTTCAATAACACCCCCAACAGACAGCCTCTAATTGTCTGTTCCCCCTCAAAAACTAATCCAAAAGGCGTTTCTCTTTGAGAGGTTTGCAGATGAACACTAACCAAACAAACAGTCTGCTATCCCCTTTCCAGAAGAAGGGCTAGATTTCACCTTGTATCCAGACAAGGGGTAAAATTAATCAGCATAAAAATAATAACTCCTATAACATTAATTGTGATGAATCGCCCAGATACTGTAACACACCTCTCCTTGTCAAAAAACAAATCTCTGTATAATTTAAACTGATCGCCTGTTGAAATTAATAGAAAATGAAGATGTGCAAAAAAAAAAGAGAGAGCTGCCGACCCCAAGAATTCGCCCCTGTAGCAGCTTCGAGCCAATACTATCAATTGTGCTGTAGATTTGAAACCATTGTTATTCTTGCAGATGTTAGCAATAAGGGTGAGGATGAGGGAAGAACGAAAGCAGACGTTAGAAATTACACCGTGGGCCTGTAATCATGGGAGCCGGCTGCAGTTTAGTAGTTATGGATACCAGACCGCAGAGCACCTGACGTTCTGTTGCTATATTTATATCTTTCTAAATAGGCTTTTGGCCCATCAGCCAAAATCATTCTTGTCGGCTCTTACAGCAGCAGTAAAAAGGATGTGGGGGAAAAGGAGAATTGGACTGTGTCCCGATGCTCTTAAATGGCTTCTCTTCTTATACTCTCTCTCACAACCATTCAGGTAAAAAGACAGGATAGGCTTAGGTTGAAGACCACGTTGTACACCATGTACTGTACACTGACTCTCTTACACTACCCACACGCTTACACATACTGTACATACAACGACACTCCAACACACACATACACACTACATTTTCTCGCTCGCTCACGCTCACACGCACACACACACACACACACACACACACACACACACACACACACACACACACACACACACACACACACACACACACACACACACACACACACACACACACACACACACTCACCACATACACTGCTGCTACCCTATTTATTATCTATTCTGATTGCCTAGTCACTTTTTTGCTCTGAATGTTGGGAAAGGGCTCATAAGTAAGCATTTCATGCTAAAGTCTTCACCTGTTGTATTTGGCTCATATGACAAATAAAATATGATTTGAGGCTATTGAAAGGAGGCTATTGAAGACTGTTTGGAGCCAGACCTGATTTAGGAAGTGTCCAACTACTTCTTTGTAATGACCCTTCTCAAAGTCAAAACACTAATACAAAATGTACTCCTAATTTCCTCTTTCTCCCTTCTGACACTGTTCAGAAGACTTGAGAGAGTAGGTGAGAACAGGTGAATGTAGAATTCCTTTTGATCCCTGGTTTGTCATTTCAAGCTCCGGTTATGTTTTTTTATATTGCGCTGCGATGACAGGTGAATGGATGGTAATAAGTACACCGTATCTGCATCCATTATTTAGCTCTAGAGATTGGTTCTTAGAGAAACAATGAAAAAGCCATCAGGGGTGTTGCTCTGTGAAAAGTGGTTGGTAGAATTGTTGGGCTTCCCCTGAGGAGTGGAACTGTGAAAAATGTACATTCAACCTCCAGTCAATCCAGCCCTAATCCCCCATATCCCCAAACCACTTTGGAACAATGAGGGCGGAGATTCACAGTCCCTCTGTGAAAGAGATGCCATCTCACGCGTTGGTTTTTGTGGCCACATAAATTCTTGGGGGATATTGTAGCAATTTGCCAGGAATCTGCTTTTGTAAAAGAGCCATGTTGTCAGAAGAGGCCTCATGTCAAACTGAGGAAATTCTTGCGATCGTTTTGTAGAATCAACATGCCAAATCCTGGGCTCCCCACCACTCTGCTTCTGCTGTAGTATAACATTGGTCTGTGGTCGTATTTTTCAGGTTTCTATTCTATGTATTAGGAGACTTCGACACCACAGACATTCATGTTAGCTCTCTGGTAGCTTTATAGTGCTGACTCTTTCGTGCACTGGTTCCGTTTCAAGTGCTTTGCAGCTTTGTTTTATGGCGGGAACACTCAAGCTCCCTAGCTACATCGTCTGTGCAAACAACCGCCCACAGTGTAAATTAATTGTAATATTCATGTATGTATTGATGTATAGTTCTCAACCAAGTTTAGTGCAGGGGCTACCCACAGCCCTTGTACCAAATGACTATTAAATAAACGGCCTATGTCTAATGTTGGGCATTAGTGTGTTGAATTACCATAAACAGACCTACTGACTCCTCCAAAAGTCTTGAAATGGGAGCAAAAACACCATCTTTTAATCCCTTATTTCTTCCAGATTAACCATTACATTATTACAAGAAAAAAGAGATGAAGGAGGGGGTAAGAACCCAGGAGAGAGGAAGTGTTGGGAGGTCAGCCTCTTGGGCTTTCTGGGATCCAGATGAACAGAAGCAGCTTCGACGGCAGCCATCGGGAGATTTGTGTTTGCAGGAGTCGTCAACGGGCTAGACCAGCCTGAGATAAAGAGAGTATAGGGAGAGTCTCGGTCATGTCAACACTGGTCGGGCACACGGCGTCCTGCTCCTAAACCACTCTGTCAGCCATTTGTCAAAGGAGTGCAATTATAGTGACTCGCACCCGAGGAGCACATACCTCTATCCATCCTCAAGGGCCTTTATCCAAACAGAAGCACCAAATTGTACAGTAAATAAAAAGTGCAATGTTTTGTTTTTTTTTGCTCGCTCTGAGACGGCATGGGCCGACGGGCGGATGTGAGACTGCACTCAGAGTAAGCCTGTTGATGTACTGAGGGCAAAAGAAAACACCAGGACAATGACACGGTTCATTACAGGGTGAAGACACAGTACCCTAGTCTTCAATAGGACCCGCTAACCCAGTTTACGGGAGAAGTCGACGACATCACTTGTCTTGAATCTGAAGAATGTGCTATTTGATTCATGTTCTTGACATAACGCTGTTTACAATGTGAACCAAAAAGGAACTCTATGCATATTAATAAAAGATTGCTTTGATATTGTGCAAGACAAATATTCCAGAAACCCAGTAATACGTTTTAATTGATTATAGCCCTCATAAGTAGACTTGTTGGTTCACTTTGACACTGGTTCAAAGTGATTCACTCAGGGAATTTTGACATATAAAAACACATTTGACATTCGCACCCTGATGCAGTTCCCCATTTAAGAGAATTCCAGAATATGTTTTAATTTCACAAGAACTCAAAATAAAAATGTCAGTGTGTGTTGAACAAGATGCACATTCTATAGTACGGTAACACACTCCCAGCTGTCCAAAAACTGCCACTGTTGAACGCCGGGGCATAAAATAACTATAGGCCTGGCTAACACCGCCCCCTCAGCACTAAGTTGGGTGGGTGAATGTGGGTGACTTTTCCATTGATGTAATGCACCAAAGCATGTGTACACGCAGAGGCCCATCCATCCGTCAAAAGGAATGCCCATCAGTGGACCCCCATCTCTGGGGGATGCCCCCCTCTCCTGATGCTGTCACCCCTGGCCCAACCTCCCGTCATGAACCCTGAAAGGCTGCATTGAAATATGAGGCACCTCACAGTCAAGGTCGCCCTGTTCCTCCCTGCCCCTGGTTCATATTTATTTAGGGATTGGCCACCAAGCAAAGTGTGCCAGTATGCTAACTGTTTCCCTGCCCTGGCAAATCTCCAACTCCAAGGCTAGAATTATGGCATTGAAAACCACCTTCTCGTTGGGAGAGGAAGAAAAAAATGGGAAAAAGAATGAAGGAGAGTTCCTGAATATCAGAGTGAGGAATCCATGTGGCTCTCCTTCCACAAAGTTGAGTGTGGTTGAGGTTCCTACAGTATGGCGCTACTACCAAAGTGGTCCAAAGTACACAGGTCCAGGAGTGCGGAAGTTAATATCGGTTCCTATCACACAATCTAAAAACTGTACTGACTGGATCTGACAAAGTGGAACGAACCCCTCTGTTCGAAAAGCCCGGGAGTGTACTGATACTGTGACTATTTTAGCTCAGAAAGATAGGATTAGCTTAAAAAATGCGGTAATTTCATGTATCTATAGTATAACACTATTTCTTCTACTTTTACTTCATTGTCTACATATACACACCCCTCTACTCGCACCCAATTTACATTGGATGAACTATCCCCTTAAATATTAAATATTTTCTATATACTAAAGTATGCATGCAAGTGTGAATGCAGTGCTTCTGTAAAACAAACAATAAGGATCACCTCTACACTTTATGTGAATGCATGCCTATCGCTGATATTAAGTCCCATGGTGGAAATGCCCTATATCAAACTCAAGAGCCATGGAGCTTTTGACAATGACTGCAGGTACTTAACAGGTTAGAGGTAAGCAACTTGATAAACTTGGCAAGTACTGTACGTGTTTGGTGAAGCTTCTGAAGAAGCACCCTAGAGCTATGCACAAGACACCAGATAGCCTGGTGAGGAAAGGTGAGGAAAGTGTGATAAACTATAGTGTTAGCCATGACACCATTTCAATCAAATATACCAGATAACAGTTGAAAACAATTATAATAGAAAGAATATAGATGAGATAACAAACCTTGGTTACTTAAGAGATATTAATATCAATACCATTCAGCCAACAAAATGTAACACTTGAATTTGATATGCCCAGGAAGCTTTCATTACCTCTTTGTTTGAAACTAATCTTGAGTCAACATAGACATCAGGCAACAGGCTCACACGAGAGCTGAGGTAATAGTCAGAAGAGAAAAAGAAAGATGAACCTAACGACTCTAACTTATGTAGTCATAGTAGGATTGACATGGCATTAATAAAACTTGAGTGTCTCCAGGTGTGGCTTCAACTTTGATCTCACAAAAATATCTAAACATGTTTATGTTTGTTTAGTCTTGGATCAACCGTAAGAACCCCGCCAGGTGTACTCCACACCTAATACATATAAGATGAGATGAGAGATTCTGCACTTGGATTTAATAAATATATTAATATAGATGTTCCTTGTAAGACATGATCAGTCACTTAAAGGAATTATCCTCCCTAAGAAAATTGGCAAGTATTTGGTTATTTTATGCTATGGAGTGGCGCAAAGGGATCAAGGATCTAAACATTAGGCCCTTTACAAAGGATACTATGGCAACACATCGAAATACCTCAAAAGTCTACTGTCCTGGATCTTACAAGATGGCTGCCAATGGGCATTCTCTAATTGTGTCCTTTGGCTCCTCTGTTCTGCGTTGTTCTGCCATGCTTTTGCGAGACCGAGCTAGATTGACCAATAACTCTATTTACTCCCCTCTCCTCGGGGCGAGGATGTCATGAGAAATATTTTTATAAAATGATTATTTAAGCATTATTTAACTAGGCAAGTTAGTTAAGAACAAATTCGTATTTACAATGAAGAAGGTTTTATTTGGTTAAAGAACACTGCAAAACCTGGAGTTCTTCTCGTACCCTTTTGGGGTTTGCTGCTGCCAAATTGTTCAAATTTTCTTGCCAATTGGTCTTACCACAGTAAAGGGCCATGCAATGATGACTTTGGATACTATCGAAGCCATTTCCTAATGGACATTCTGGTGTGGAATGGCCACTATTTAAATGTTGTTGAAATGCTGCTTAATTATAACTCAAGATTGCAGTATTGTTCTAACATTGTTTTCATGACACAGCATTTCACTGCCCTGACAATTCAGTATTCTGTTCCCTACTGTTGTGATGACTCATCCATGTAGTTCATCCATCGCAGAAGGCAACATTGGTTGAAATGACATCATTACAACCAGAAACGGGTTGAATTGGCATCATTATGAGGTCATTTCAACCACTTTTGCCTGCTGGGTATACACAGAGTGTACAAAACTTTAGGAACACCTGCTCTTTCCATGACATACTGACTAGGTGAATCCAGGTGAAAGCTATGATCCCTTATTGATGTCACTTGTTAAATCCACTTCAGGTCAGCAGACAGGTAAACCATTTTTTTTAAGCCTTGAGACAATTGAGACATGGATTGTGTATGTGTGCCATTCATAGGGTGAATGGGCAAGACATAATATTTAAGTGTCTTTGAATGGGGTATGGTAGTAGATCTCAGGCGCACCGGTTTGTGACAAGAACTACAACGCTGCAGGGTTTTTCACGCTTAACAGTTTCCTGTGTGTATCAAGAATGGTCCACCATCCAAAAGACATCCAGCCAACTTGACACAACTGTGGGAAGCATTGGGGCCATCATAGACCAGCATACATGTGGAACGCTTTCGACACCTTGTAGAGTCCATGCCCTGACGAATTGAGGCTGTTCTGAGGTAAAAGGGGGTGAAATTCAATATTAGGAAGGTGTTTCTAATGTGTTGTACCTACACTCAATGAAGATTAATGTAAAACATAATGCAAATTTAAGAGCAACAATAAAGAGTAAAGCAGTTTTTCAGCAGCATAGAACTTCCCTGTTAAAATAAAGGTTAAATAAAAAGAAATTGGAGTGGAATGCCACTTACAAAGTCCCAAAGTTGTTAGTGTGCAACTACACTTGACTGGATCAAACTTTGCACTTTTAAAACATGACTTTAATGGCTTCCCTATTTGAATTGGCTTGGACCTCCAGAACACAGTAGTATGCACCTGGTCGACCCATTGGAAGTAGCACTAATGAAATGGGAACATATACAGTACAGGAAGAAACAACAGATCTGTACAGAAGCCGTTACAGCCATCAGAAGATTTTACTGTAAAAGCTAAGTATTAGGTGAAACAATGGATTTACAATGGTGGGGGGAATGGTGTGGTTGTGAATGATAATGTTGGTTCAAGAGCAAAACAAAGACTTGATGGTCACAGTAAAAATATCCCTTTGCTTAGGGCCCTATACAGCTCATTGAGTGCGGTCTTAGTGTCTGCATCGGTTTGTGGTGATAAATATACAGCGATGAAAAATATAGATGAAAACTCTCTTTGTAAACAGGGGTCTGCAGAGAATCATGAGGTATTCTAACTCAGGCGAGCAAAACTTTGAGACTTTCTTACCATTAGAGATCGCGCACCAGCTGTTGTTAATAAAGAGACACAAATCTCCATACCTACCTTACCCGAAGCAGCCGTTCAGTCTTGATAATGCATAGAAAAATCAGCAAGGTATACACTATCGTTCAAAAGTTTTGGGTCACTTAGAAATGTCCTTGTTATTTAAATAAAATCATTTTATACCCATTCAAATAAGATCATATTGATCAGAAATACAGTGTAGACATTGGTAATGTTGTAAATGACTATTGTTGCTTAAACCGGCAGATTTTGTTTGGGGGGGGCACATGGGGCGGTCGGCTGAAACGAGAAGAGAGCTAGAGCCCGAATGGGAGACTGATTGAGGAGTTTGAGGAAGGATATCGGAGAGAGGTATTGGCGAGGAGTATGCTGCAGCGCAGGCGGTAGGAAGAGCGTGTCATTAGTCCAGTGCAATCTGTATCGGCTCTATGCACCAGGCCTCCAGTGCGCCTTCACAGCCCGGTACGTCTTGTGCCGGCTCCCCGCACTTGTCCTGAAGAGCGTGTCACCAGTCCGGTGCAACCTGTGCCGGCTCCACGCACCAGGCCTCCAGTGCGCCTTCCCAGCCCGCTACGTCCTGTGCCAGCTCCCCGCACTCGCCCTGAAGAGTGTGTCACCAGTCCGGTGCAACCTGTGCCGGCTCCACGCACCAGGCCTCCAGTGCGCATTCCCAACCCGGTACGTCCTGTGCCAGCTTCCCGCACTCGCCCTGAAGAGCGTGTCACCAGTCCGGTGCCGGCTCCCCGCACTTGTCCTGAAGAGCGTGTCACCAGTCCGGTGCAACCTGTGCCGGCTCCACGCACCAGGTCTCCAGTGCGCCTTCCCAGCCCGGTGCCAGGGCCGGAGCCCTCCTCTGCGCCGGTGCCCAGTCCAGGCACGGCGTCCAGTCCCGCACCTAGGCCGGAGTCTTCCCCTGCGCCGGGTCCCAGTCCAGGCATGGCGTTCAGCCCGGGTTACTTGGCCGGATCCACGGTCTGAGCGGGTGCTACGTCCCGCATCGGAGCCGCCACTGACGCTAGTGGCCCACCCGAACCCTCCCCAATCTAGTTTCAGGTTTTGCGGCCAGAGTCCGCACCTTTGGGGGGGGGTACTGTCACGTCCTGGCCATAGAGAGTCCTCTGGGTTCTCTATGGTGTTTTAGGTCAGGACATGACTAGGGGGGTTTCTAGTATTTCATTTCTATGTTGGTTTTGTGTATGGTTCCCAATTAGAGGCAGCTGTTAGTCATTGCCTCTAATTGGGGATCATACTTAGGGTGTTCATTTTCCCACCTGCATTTGTGGGAATGTGTTTTGTGCTAGTGCCTGTGAGCACTGCGTTATTGTCCGATCAGTTATTTCTTTGTTGTTTTTTGTATGTTTCACATTTAATAAATATGTGGAACTCTATGCACGCTGCGCCTTGGTCCATTTATGTAGATGACGATCGTGACACCAGCTACACAACCGATGTTCGTTTTGTTCAATAAAGTCAATATTTATATCCGAAAAATGCCGTTTAGATGGTGCCATTGAATTCAGAAATCCACAGTAATCCACTCCATCAAAACGACGACAGAAAAGTCCAAAATGCTCCCGGTAAACGTCGTCTATTTTTGTCAAACAAAGACTCTATATAATCCTTAGGTTGTCTAAAATGTTAATAAACGATAAAATTTCACGCTGAAAGAACTATGTTCAATAGAGAAGGCAAATTCCCACGCGTGTGCTCTCCCCAGAGTGCGCCGAAACAGTGTTTTTCTTCCGGGGCTCTCTTCTCTTTTTCTGGTCGGATTTCCTTCTGGGTTTCGCCTGCCAAATCAGTTAGGTTATAGCCACAAACATAGTTTTAATGGTTTTGGAAACTTCAGAGTCTTTTCTATCTATATGCATATCCTAGCTTCTGGGCCTGAACAATAGCCCGTTTACTTTGGGCACTTCAGACAGGCGGAAACTAGGAATTCTTCCCCCTCTGCATTTACCCTTTTTTCACTAACTCTTTTGTCTCATCATATTAGCTGCTGCTACTGTTTATTATCAGTCCTGTTGCTTAGTCACTTTATCCCTACCTATATGTACATATCTCATACCCCTACACATTGACTCGGTACTGGTACGCTGTGTATATAGCCAAGTTATCGTTACTCATTTTGTATTTATTCCTTGTGTTATTATTTTTCTATTTTTTTCTCTCTACATTGTTGGGAGGGCCTGTAAGCATTTTCCTGTTAGTCTACGCCTTTTGTTTACGAAGCATGTGACAAATAAAGAAAAATGAAGAAAAAGGCTGACCCTAGGCATGCCCAGCGTTATCCAATGAGGTTTCAGGACGGCTCATTAGAGAGAGAGAGAGAGAGAGAGCTGCACATACAGTATATGACGTAGTACGCAATTGTCGGGGACACGTTTTTGCTTGAGCGCTACTTTCAGAACTATTGGCTAAAAAGGATGGAAATCTTCAGAAAAGTCTAAATAGACCACTAATCCTTTGTGTGTGTGTGTGTGTGTGTGTGTGTGTGCGCATGTTCAAGTTTTTGGTGGGTGAATGATGTGGGAACATTTAAATAATATTACTGTTCCCTTTTCTGACCAATGTTTAGAGAGACATGTTAGACATCAAGTAGAACTACAAGTGCAAATTCTCCAAGTTCAATGTGTCAATAAACTCCGTTTCATATGGGATTTCTATAAAAATATATAATTTCACAAGGAGGAATGTAAACTCTAACAGGGGAGCAAATTAACCGCCCGCAAATTATTGCTAAGAGTATGAAGTTTTCCACCAAAAGTCCCAGTGGAATGCCTTTGCCAAGGGCATGAAATCAGAGTTACACATGTTTCTATTTGAAAAGACTGTAGCTGTAGTTTTGTTATGCTTTCAGAGGATGTACAGGAGAACAAGACTTGGTGCTCTGTGATTTCACTCAACATCAGAAATATCTTCCGCTTTCTTCTGGACACATTTAATAAGCATTAAATCATACTTATTTTGTGTGTGTGTGTGTGCGCGTGTGCGTGTGTATTGGGGTAGTCCACGTGTTAAGAAATAGACAGAGAAATCAGTAACATGATTCATGAGTGAATTATAAGTTCTTCATAAGAATGAAATAACTAAAATACTTCACTAAACAGTGCTTTTTATGGCTTCTGATTGAGCTACGGGTCCTATATGAAAGGGTCACATGACACCAATGGAGGAAAATATTGGGTTGTTTTATATAATTATAATACTTTTTTACATTTAACCAGGCAAGGCAGTTAGGAATTAATTCTTATTTACAATGACGGCCTAGGAACAGTGGGTTAGATTTTTACCTTGTCAGCTCGGGACTCGATCTAGCAACATTTTGGTTACTGGCTCAATGCTCTAACCACTAGGCTACCTGCCACCCAAAAATGTCGACCTACCCCGGCCAAACCCTAACCCGGACGACGCTGGGCCAATTGTGCACCGCCCTATGAGACTCCCAATCACGGCAGGTTGTGATATAGCCTGGAATCAAACCAGGGTCTGTAGTGACACCTCTAGCACTGAGATGCAGTACCTTAGACTGCTGCGCCAGTCGGGAACCCCCGGGAATTCCTAGGCGATCTTCAAAATGGTGTGTGTCAATATGAAGTGATGAGACAGGACATCTTTATTGTCCATTTTCATGGGTATTCCTCTTGCTGAGACTGTAGTTAAGTAACTGGAGTTTGAAAGCAGCTTTGTTTCAATCAGGATTTGGAACCTCTTCCTTTGGAACCTTCCGGAGAACCTTAACACAACCATATACCTGCATGCCAACATTGACATTCAAGGGGTTAGGAGGATGTGCAATACCAGATGCCATTAAGCAAAGCAATGAGGGCAATAATAAGGCCTGGACACACTGTAAAACTTTTCTCTGTAAATTTACAACATTATCTTGGCACCACAGTGGCCAGCTTAACACTGTAATTTTGCTTTACAGCAAAGATGCTGTAATATGTTTTACAGTACCATTTTCCTTGCTGTAAAGACATATTACAGCATCCTTGCTGCAAATTTACAGGGATGCTGTAATGTTTTACTGTATGGAAAATAGTACTGTAAAGCTAAATTATAGTATTAAGGTGGCAGTGAAATTCTACCTGAAATCTAAATGTAAGAAAAATAATACATTTGTAATAAATATATATTTATTCAAATTGGTAACGACATTAAAAAAATTAACAAATTAACAACAGAATTGACAATAGAAGTAACAAAAGTTAACACATGTAACCAAATAAAAGAATCATTACAACACTAATGTAAAAATGATATTGTGTGCCTTTGAGTGTGGGCTGTGGGTGAGAGAGAGACAAATAGAGATTTGATTTTGATTTTATTAGGTTCTCTCATTTGGACTAATCTTCCAAGAGTCCTAAAACATTAAAATACAATTTATAATATGATCACATTTTCACATATAACACACTGTTACAAACAGACATAGTACACTAACAGTCTAAAAAGATAGTTTGAGTCTTCATTTACCATAGTCTAGCACAACTTTCCTATGTATTGTTTAAATGTATATATTGAAAGGTTTCTGGTTTGCTCAGTTAAATTATTCAATTTCTTTATTGCTCTAAATCTAAATGTTATTTTGCCTATTTCTCTTTTCTGTCTGGATAACACATAGATGGTGGACAATCTATCCCTAGTATTTACTGAATGTCTGTCTCTTACCAACTGAATACTGTTGTGAATGGAGTTTGGCCGTTTTAAATGGTGTATTATGAAATAAAATAAGTGTAGTGGCTCTACAGCAGTTCTTTGTCGGAAACAAACGCAGGAGAACAGCTACACGCTCCTTACTTTATTAAGGCACACAATTTCAATGAACGTAGAATACGGCTGCTCGCACACCGAGCCACAAACATGAATCACGGACAACACCGATGGGGGGAACAGAGGATAAATAACACATGTAATTAGGGTAATGATGACCGGGTGTGAATGATGACAAGACAAACAGAAACTGAGAAATGGATCGGTGGTGGCTAGAACTCCGATGACGTCGACCGCCGGTAGACGCCCGAAAAAGGAGAGGGACCAACTTCAGCTGAAGTCGTGACAGTACCCCCCCTTTACGCGCGGATCCAGCTGCGCGCCGACACCGGTCTCGGGGACGACCCGGAGGACGAGGCGCAGGGCGCTCCGGGTGAAGGCCGTGAAATTCCCGCAGCAGTGAAGGATGCAGGATGTCCTCCACCCGCTCCCAGCTTCTCTCCTCCGGACCGTACCCCTCCCACTCCACGAGGTACTGAAGGCCCCCTGCCCGACGCCTTGAGTCCATTATCGCTCGGACTGCATACGCCGGGGCCCCCTCGATGTCTAGCGGGGGCGGAGGGACCTCCAGAATCTCAGGTCCGTGGAGCAGGGACAGGCCTCACCGGGCTCTGAAGGCGCACAGGGGACCTGGTTCATGGAGCAGGGACAGGACGTGCCGGGCTCTCGATGCGCACAGGGAGCCTGGTGCGTGGAGCAGGGACAGGCCTCACCGGGCTCTGAAGGCGCACAGGGGACCTGGTGCGTTGAGCAGGGACAGGACGTGCCGGGCTCTCGATGCGCACAGGGGACCTGGTGCGTGGAGCCAGCCCCATGTGCCCCCCCCAAAAAATTATTGTGGCTGCGAACCCCCCAGGAACTCCTGCCAAAGCAGGGCCTCCCACTCCGCCCTGATCTCCGCCACGGTCCAGAACTCCTTCTGGCCATGCTGCTTGGTCTTTTTGTGGTGGGTCATTCTGTCACGATCGTCGTGTAAAGAACTGGACCAAGGTGCAACACGGACTGAGTTCCACATCTTTTAATCACTGTATGGAACGTACAAAACAATAAACAACAACCTGACCGTAACGACGATGTAGCGCGCACACACAGGTACTCCCACACAAACAATGACCCACACCGCAAGTGGGGAAAAGAACAAACATATATATGGTCCCCAATTAGAGGTAACGACACTCAGCTGCCTCTAATTGGGAACCATCAACAAACCAAACATAGAAAATAAAACATAGAACAAAAAACACCCCTGCTCACGTCCTGACCAAAACCACCATAGAGCAGCCAAAAGGGCTATCTATGGCCAGGACGTGACAATAAGCATATTTTTTTTCTATTATCTTGGCGATTGATGACCAACCAAGAGCATTGCGCATGACTACAACAGAATAACAATATCTCCACCTTAAAACAATCCTTTCTGCTTTGTTCTGTGCAATCTGCAGCCTCCTAATTTCACTTCCTGATGCATTTCCCCAGACCACAGAACAGTAGTTCACCTGACTCTCAATTAATGCTAGTGTTATTTGCTTAAGATAAATTGTAGTATCATCTGTAAATATAGTATCTTGAGCTTCAGATAAGGCATAAGGAAGGTCGTTGGTATATATTAACTTAGGGAGCGGCTCCCGAGGTGACGGTTTTGGAGAGTCTGGCGTGCACAAAGTAAAATGCCTCCCACTCAGGCCGAGAAAATACAATATGCAATATAATTAATACAATATAATTAGTACTATTGGATAGGAAACACTCTGAAGTTTCTAAAAGTGTTAACATAATGTCTGTGAGTGTAACAGAACAGAAATAGCAGGCGAAAACCAGAGAAAAATCTATCCGGAATAATTGTTTTTTGTCACATTGGCACTGTTTGACAGTCTCCCTATTGAGTTCTATGGCAAGCAGCTCCGAGATTTCAGTACCTATGGCTTCCACTAGATGTCAACAGTCTATATATAAAGCCTCAGAGAGATTGGAGGAAGCAGGAAGAATAGGTACAGGAAATGACCAAGGTAGCTCAGATGTCAACAAGTTTTCTCGTGCGCGAGTCTGGCTGCGCGCCCCACTTTATTTTACTTATATAACGTTTAGGTGACCATCCGAGTGAAAAATTATCGCTCATATTCATAAAAGGATAGCTAAGGATGCATTTTAACTGGTATTTGATTTGTTTAGGAAAAGTCTATAGGTATATTTGAACGCGTTCTCTTCACGGTTCTATGGGCGATTTGACGTTGGATTTTCTGAACATTATGCACCAACCAAATGGAGATTTATGGATATAATAAATGACTTTTTCTACCAAAAGAACCATGGATTGTCTTCGTTGGACACTTGGGAAGCCCTCAGCAGAAGTTCTTCAAAAGGTAAGGGATTTGTTTTCGCTGTGAAATGTGTTTTGTGTGAACCGTGAAGGCTAATGAATTCATGGTAATGGAAAAATAGTGAAGGTGCTACCCTCAAACAATCAAATGTGGTGCTTTCGCCGTAAAGCCTTTTTGAAATCTAACAACGCTGTGATATTGCCAAGAAGCAGAGCTTTTGATGACTATGAAACACTTGTATATTGATGCATGTTTAATAATTCAACTTTTGGATTTTGAATTTGGCGCCTTGCATTTCACCTGGTAGTGTCGAGAGTGGGGCGCTAGCGCCCCAGCGCACCTTGCTGCTCCTTAAGAAGTTAAAGCTTGGTCTCAAATGGGTATTCCAAACGGACAATGACCCCAAGAATACTTCCAAAGTTGTGGCAAAATGGCTTAAAGACAACAAAGTCAAGGTATTGGAGTGGCCATCACAAAGCCCTGACCTTGTGGGCAGAACTGAAAAAGCATGTGCGAGCAAGGAGGCCTGCAAACCTGACTCAGTTACACCAGCTCTGTCAGGAGGAATGGGCCAAAATTCACCAAACTTAATGTGGGAAGCTTGTGGAAGGCTACCTGAAGCGTTTGACCCAAGTTAACTACTTACGGAGTGGTGGGGCGCTAGCTCCCCACTCCCGACACTATCCGGTGAAATGCAAGGCGCCAAATTCAAAATCCAAAAGTTGAATTATTAAACATTCATCAATATACAAGTGTTGCACAGTCATCAAAAGCTCTGCTTCTTGGCAATATCACAGCGTTGTCAGATTTCAAAAAGGCTTTACGGCGAAAGCACAACATTTGATTGTTTGAGGGTAGCACCTCCAATATTTTTCTATTAGCATAAATTCACACAAAACACATTTCACAGCGAAAACAAATACTTTACCTTTTGAAAAACTTCTGCTGAGGGCTTCCCAAGTGTCCAACGAAGACATCCAATGGTTCTTTTGTTAGAAAAAGTCATTTATTATATCCATAAATCTCTGTTTGGTTGGCGCGTTATGATCATAAAATACAGCGTCCACTCGCCCATTGAACCGTGAAGAGAACGCGTTCAACCTATACCTATACACTTGTCCAAGAACAATCAAACATCATTGATAATGTATCCTTAGGAACACTTTTATGTATATTTACTATAATATTTCAACTGGATTATAAACTGGACGATAGGAAAGGAAAAAACCACAGCACGTGCTAGCCCGTGAACGCGCATCCTCTTCTGTTTACATCCGATGACCAGTTCAAAATTCTTCTTCTATTACCATCCAGAGCAACTATAACATCACCAAACACTGTCTAGAGACTGTTGACATCCAGTGGAAGCAATAGGTACTGCAATCTTACTCCCATATATGGCTGTTTTCAATAGGGAGGGGTTCAAAATGAGGCAATGTGTCAAAAACACTTTTTCCAGGACAGAAATTCCTCGGGTTTTCGCCTGCTATATCAGTTCTGTTATACTCACAGTTAATATCTTAACACTCTTAGAAACTTCAGAGTGTTTCCTATCCAATGGTACTAATTATGTGCATATCCCATTTTCTGGGCCTGAGTGGGAGGCATTTTACTTTGGGCATGCCAGACTCTCCAAAACCGTCACCTCGGGAGCCGCTCCCTAAGAAGTTAAACAATTTAAAGGCAGTGCTACTAAATACAAATTGAGTGTATGTAAACTTCTGACCCACTGGGAATGTGATGAAAAATAAAAGCTGAAATATATCATTCTCTCTACTATTATACTGACATTTCACATTCTTAAAATAAAGCGCTGATCCTAACTGACCTTAGACAGTGAATTTTTACTAGGATTACATGTCAGGAATTTTGAAAAACTGAGTTTAAATGTATTTGGCTAAGGTGAATGTAAACTTCTGACTTCAACTGTAGGTGGACTGTTTCCTGTCAGTTAGATATGACTGTACCCAATTCAATGTTACCTGCTTAAAATCATAATGCATGAATTTGGTCAAAAATATTTCATGATCCACTAAATCAAATTCTGCACTAAAATCTAAAAATAGTACACCCACAAACCTGCCATTATGCATAATATTGAGCCACTGGTCAGTCATGTCAACCAATGCAGTGGTAGTGGAATGGTTTTTGTGATGAGCATGCTGATTGGCTGTAATCAGATCCTTCTTTTCCATGTACTTCCATATTTTTCTACTCACAATACCCTCCAATATCTTACTGAGTGAAGGGAGTAGACTAATTGGCAGGAGCAATGGGTTCTTTGCTGTCTTTCGGAATAGGACAGTTTAGCATGCTTCCAGACATTTGCAAACATTCCCTTTTCCAGTGACCAATCTGCAATCTGTGGAGCAGCATAGCGAGGTAAAACAATTGTCCATAAGATCATAACCTGTAGATTTACCATCGGGTAATGACTTCAAAAGGTTTAACACCTCTACTGACACCATATGTAGACCAACGAAACCTGCTCCTTTACTCATAATATGATCATCAATCCAATGGACAATAGCTTGTTTAGAAGAACGGGTGTTTACATTATCGCTCAGTAAATACATTTTCTTTGTAAAAAAATCTGCAAAATTGTCAAGGCACAAATCCGAGACCCAGATGCAGACACAGGAGGCAGATGGTTGGAGTCTTACAATGTTTAATAATCCAAAGGGGTAGGCAAGAGAATGGTCGTGGACAGGCAAAAAGGTCAAAACCAGATCAGAGTCCAGGAGGTACAGAGTGGCAGACAGGCTCGTGGTCAAGGCAGGCAGAATGGTCAGGCAGGCAGGTACAGAGTACAGAAACAGGCAAGGGTCAAAACCGGGAGGACTAGAAAAAGGAGAATAGCAAAAGGAGTACGGGAAAAACACGCTGGTTGACTTGACTAAACATACAAGATGAACTGGCACAGAGAGACAGGAAACACATGGATAAATACACTGGGGAAAATAAGCGACACCTGGAGGGGGTGTAGACAATCACAAGGACAGGTGAAACAGATCAGGGCATGACAAAAATTATTGGCAATATCAGCTGGTTTTGTTATTGTTCTCCCGCCAACCTCCACACTAGACTGGCATGATGAGATAAATGTACCAAGTAAGCCCTTAACTATTCCATACCTTTTTAGAATTTTTACAATCAATAAAAGCATTTTTGTAAAATAACGTTTTTTTCTTACGATTCAATTTAACTGCATAATTATATAGTGTTCTATAATTCTGTTCATCAATTTCTAGTTTAGATTTGGCTGCTAAGAATTTTGCCATATTTATTTGAGAAAAAGCCTCACCCAGTTCATCATCAATCCATGGAGATGGACGAGCACCAACTCTACTCTTTCTTATAGGGGCATGATGGTCCATTACTTCCGTGAGCAAATCAATAAAACATTCTGTAGTGTGATTTAGTTCATCCTCTAGATAAATCAGGGGTTTCTTTGGAACTGGTCACAATATTACGGTATGTCCAGCCCACTGGCATTGATCTGGCTTTTAAGCATTGCAATGGTATATTACAGAAGATCAGCTCAATGCTTGTGTCCAAACAGTGACAACTTAGTTGATGATCTAGTAGTATCATTAACCATTTGTTTCAAGCCACAGTTCTCGGCTTATCTCATGAATTGAGTTATATTTCAATTATTATGATCCTTCCAATTTATATTAAAATCACCAAAGATAAACACATCTCTGTTACTATCTGTGGCCTGATCAAGCCCAGTGCATAAGTCATCCAGATAGGACACCTTAGAGCTAGGAGGTCTATACACACATCCTATCAATATGGGTGCCTGGTGAGGCAGATGTACTTGAGCCCATAGTGCCTCTACTTGACATCCATTAAGGTCATCCCTCCTCTTAAAAGGTATTTGATTCTGAATGTACAGTGCTACACCCCCACCATTCCTATTCCTGCCCCTTCTCAGTAGACTATATCCTTGAATGTTCATTTGCCCATCATTTACAGATGCATCGAAATGCGTTTCGGTCAAAGCCAAAATATGAATATTATTTATGTTGACCAAGTTAAAAACCTAATGTATTTTGTTAGGAAGGCTACATACATTAACCTGAGCTATATGCAACCCTTTCCTTGTCAAGTGGAAATCAATAGAGCATGTATTCGTTATAGTTGAAGTTGTCATGATACACTACAACACACAAACTCAGATTTGAAATTGGATTAAAATAGCCAGGGAGTTACTCTAGAGTCCCGATACAGTTGCCAGTTGATGTAAAGTTTATCCATCACCATGGAGACTCGTTGATTCAGGCAACGCTTTTCCTTCATGATGGGATACCGTTTCTTTCTCCTTTCATTGATCTCAGTGGAGAAGTGATCATTCGTTCTAAAATTAGTGTTTCTGAGTTCTCTGCCCCTGCTCTTCGCCATTTCCTTTTGCTTAAAATTGTCAAAACATGCAATAATAGCCTGTGGCCTATTTCCAGAGGCCTTACCCATTCTATGGGATCTGAGAAAGTGACATTACGCACAACATCTGTGGGCAGTTTCAGTTGAGTTGACATAAAGTCTCAGACAGTGTCCTCACAGCCTCTGCTGTTGTCATTCTCCGTTATCCCTGAAAATATTAGACTGTGCCGCATTGATCGACACTGTACATCAAGCAAGGTTTCTTTAAGTTGTTTGTTCTCCCTTTGCACCACCTCCACCTTGCCATGAATAGAGTCTACAGTACCTTTCAGCATCGTGTTCTCTTTCCTTAGATCATCAATCTGACATTGGCTGAATTCTGGACTGGCACATAATGCATTGATGTCCTCTCGTAATATATCCAAGAGAGAGGGAGACAGAGTTAAAATTGGGATTGGGTCCAATCCTAGATTATCGGATTCAGAGCTCCGAGCTCCAACATGCAGGACTAAATGAAATAAAACAATGAAAATGGTAATAAGAAAAATAGAAATAGTACTATACACATAATAAAAACTGCAGCAGTGATGAATAAATAAATATCCATTGGGGTGGACATTGACCATACGGGGAGCAGCAGTCAGACTAAATGACCATTGAGGGGGTGTGGGGACCAAGTGAAATAAAACAATAAAAATAATAATATAAAAATAAAAAATAACGTATGCATACTGTATTAACAACTGCAGCAGTGATTAATGTCATTGGGGTGGGGGCAGAATAAAAGTCAGCTGAGGGGGTGGAGGGAAATATCCCAAAGGGGGGCAGCAGGTAAAGTAAGTAACCGTTGGGGATGGGGGGGGCAGTGTACACCCAATGTTGCATTCGGCTGTGTGTATCACCCTCTGAAGCGCCTTGCGGTCCGCGGCAGTGGAGTTGCCATACCAGGCTGTGATGCAGCCCGATCTATGATCAGGGGCAACTCTGTTTAGGGTAAGGGGGTCCCAGAAGAGGTGAAACACACAACAGGACAGTTTGGGTCAGAGAGCATCCAGGAGAGAGAAGTCAGTGCAGCATCCTCATGTGGCTCTGTAACAAACCTCCTCAATTCTGATTTGTCAGAAAGCCATTTTCTCTGTAGTAATGGTGGAAACATAACGGTCACTAATCTGCGCTCAGTGTATTCTCTATGGCACTCAGAGGCTGCGATACAGCCAATAATCACAATATTCTCTGGGTGATGCTTTTCTAGGTCGCACAGATATTTACGAGCAATTTAGAGCAAACCGAAATGGCTTTTGTCAACTTGAGCTAGCTAGCTAATAAACGTTAGCCAGCTATCTAGCTAGGTTAGCTAAGGAAATGTGCAGTAATTCAACGTTGGCTAAGGGTGAACATAGTTATAAACAAGGCAAGGTACCTACCCAGCAGCTGCTCAAAATATTCTTCCACTTCACAGCCGCTTCAAGAAGATGTTTACCAAAATAGTCTGAGCTTCCTGTGTCTCACCCGACAGCATAAGGTTGGTGCCTGAAATGGATCATTTGAATCTACAGTAGGCATAAGCTATTACTTTAAAGAAATACAGTATGTTATAGTCCTTTTTACAGGAGGCTTCCGAATTACAGTTAATATCAGTATTTTTCAGCATTTTACCCATAATTCAGTGAAATCTACAGCATGAATGCTGTAAAACACATTTATGGTATTATACTGTGCATCCTACAGTCTTACAGTGCACACTTTATGGATGGGAGTATATGCTGTAGTACACGAAATTGTCATTTTACTGGGGTTGGTAAGCAGTTTATCAGCATTTTTGTTTTATGTACAGTATGTGTGCTACAGGGATATGTTCAAATGTGAATGCACTCAAACTTAAACAAACCTTAAACAAAGTTAAAGAGTGGTAAAAGTGTACCCTATACAACACTATCCCGTCATGTACTAATAAAAAGGTCTATGTGAAATAATCAAAGTGTGAGATTGGGGCCGTCTTAGATTGCTGTCAAGCATGATTAATGTGGAGGTCTGGGGGCCGACTGCTAAGTTCGTCTGTGAGTGGCAGAGGCAGAGGTATTCTTTCCCCTGCTGTTCTGATGCTGCTGAACGATTAGGATTGGTTGACATTGTGGTTAGGTGTGTGGCTTGGAAGAGGGGCTGATTACACATGTAATAAAGACTGGGGAAAGCCGCTTGGAAACCACATATACTACAGGCTTCCGGAAGTGACTGCAGTCAGAGAGAGCCAGGAAAAGCTGTACCACCGAGTGCATGAGAGCGAGAGAGATTTTAAATGAAAACGTAGAGATCTTGAAATGTTGAGACATAAATTGAGCTGACAGTCTGCGACCTCTGTGTCCCTTTTGGATGATCCATCCATACTGTAAAGGGAAGCCAACAGTGGGATAGAGATGATGGGAATGGAGGGTGGTATGGTTGCTGACAATAAAATTGTTACACATACATTTTTTTAAGCCAAAAGGTAGATAGGCAATTTTTTGTGCAGAAAGAACTTCAGTTATAAACCATATCGCACTCAACATAATCACCACTTTGTTAAGACGACAGAGAACACAGAGATAAAGTTTGTTCTGTCGATACAAATATTTGGTCATTCTCCCAAAGATCCTATTCTCTGTGCCAAAATCCACTCATGTCGGTCGAGATGTCAGTAGACAGCGCAGATGGATTAATTACAACAAGAAATTTGAGATAAGCTTTCCAGACAAAGAAATAGGACCAAACGAGAAGGTTGGGAACTAATAAGGAGCAATACATTTTAGTGGCTCGGATAAGCCTGAGTTTGTATTTAGCTTGATTGTTGGCCATAGCTGTATAAGCCCAAAAATATTTAAAGGAGAATTTGGAGCCAGACGGAATAATAATTAATTGCTTATGAAAATGTGTACCAGCCAAAGACCATATAACATAAATCTTTGTTAAATTGAGCATCATAATCTAGGAATTCCAAAACATAAAATATATTAGACTGAGCTACTCGACTGGTGGGGCCCTGAAGCAATTTAGCATCATACTCATAAAGAAACCATTTGGTGGGCTTGAACCTATGTTCCGTTTACTCTTGGCTGGTTCCCCGCGTCATGCCCCAGTTTATTTGATTAAACTATGTAAAGAGATTATCTATTTTATGTACGCATTTCGAATCAATCTACGTCTAACAGGCAAACTAATTATTAAACATCGTACATCTACTTTTTGGGGTGCGACAATGTCACATCTAGCAGAAGTAGTGATGTTTGAAGGGTAGGTGAAGAACTGCCCGCGTATGAGAGATCAAAACCCCTGTCTGTCAGTAAGTTTGGATGTGTAACAAGTTCCACAGGAACCACACACACTTCCAGAGATTGCTGAAATAAACAAACAAACCCACTTAAAGGGTAGGTAGGATAAACGTAACCACAAGTAACAAATTAATTTCAAATCAAATCAAATTATATTAGTCACATGTGCCAAATACAACAGCTGTAGACCTTACAGTGAAATGCTTACTTACTAGCCCCTCGCTGTGAAATGGGTTTTGTGTGAACCGCGATGGTTTATGAATTCATGCTAATGGAAAAATATTGGAGGTGCTACCCTCAAACAATCTAATGCAGTGCTTTCGCCGTAAAGCCTTTTTGAAATCTGACAACGCTGTGATATTGCCAAGAAGCAGAGCTTTTGATGACTATGCAACACTTGTAGTTAAGGTTGCTGCCCCATATCACCGCCAAGCCTATCTCTCCTCTCTGGGGAGGTCTCTATTGCTTGAATGGCAGCCACGGTGCGTCCATTATTTAAAAGGGGAGATCGAGCTGATCCTAACTGTTCTAGGCCAATTGTTGGAAAAACTGGTCATTAATCAACTGACTGGCTTTCTTGATGTCAATAGTATTCTCTCGGGTATGCAATCTGGTTTCCACTCAGGTTATGGATGTGTCACTGCAACCTTAAAGGTCCTAAATGATGTCACCATTGCCCTTGATTCTAAGCAATTTTTGCTTCTATTTTTATAGACTTTCCAAAGCTTTTGATACGGTAGACCATTCTCTTCTTGTGGGCCAAATAAGAAGTATTGGTGTCTCTGAGGGCCTGGTTTGCTAAATACCTCTTTCAAAGAGTGCAGTGTATAAAGTCAGAACATCTGCTGTCTCAGCCACTGCCTGTCACCAAGGGAGTACCCCAACGCTCAATCCTAGGCCCCACGCCCTTTCTCAATTTACATCAACAACATAGCTCAAGCAGTAGGAAGCTCCATTTAAATGCAGATGATACAGTCTTATAATCAGCTGGCCCCTCCCTGTATTTTGTGTTAAACGCTCTGCAACAAAGCTTTTTTAGTGTCCAACAAGCTTACTCTGCCCTTAACCTTGTTCTGAACACCTCCAAAACAAAGGTAATGTGGTTTTGTAAGAAGAATGCCCCTCTCCCCACTGGTGTGACTACTACCTCTGAGGGTTTAGAGCTTGAGGTAGTCACCTCATACAACTACTTGGGAGTATGGCTAGACGGTACACTGTCCTTCTCCGAGCACATATAAAAGCTGCAGGCTAAGGTTAAATCTAGACTTGGTTTCCTCTATTGTAATTGCTCCTCTTTCACTCTTACCCATGCTAGATTATGGAGATGTAATTTATAGATCGGCAGGTAAGGGTGCTCTCGAGCGGCTAGATGTTCTTTACCATTCGGCCATCAGATTTGCCACCAATGCTCCTTGTAGGACACATCACTGCACTCTATACCATTTTGTTAGGCTACAGCCTTATTTTAAAATTTATTAAATTGTTCATCAATCTACACACAATATCCCATAATGACAAAGCAAAACAGGTTTTTAAAAACTTTTGCTAACTGATTTACATAAAACTTTTGCTAACCACATTTACATAAGTATTCAGACTCTTTACTCAGTACTTTGTTGAAGCACCTTTGGCAGCGATTACAACCTTGAGTCGTCTTGGGTATGATGCTACAAGCTTGGCACACCTGTATTTGGGGAGTTTCTCCCATTGTTCTCTGCAGATCCTCTCAAGCTCTGTCAGGTTGGATGGGGAGTGTTGCTGCACAGCTATTTTCAGGTCTGTCCAGAGATGTGTTCAAGTCCGGGCTCTGGCTGGGCCACTCAAGGACATTCAGAGACTTGTCCCAAAGCCACTCCTGCATTGTGTTGGCTGTGTGGTTGTCTTGGCTGCATTGCTTTGGCTGTGTGAACTTGGCTGAAAAACATCCCCACAGCATGATGCTGCCACCACCATGCTTCACCGTAGGGATGATGACAGGTTTGCTCCAGACGTGACGCTTGGCATTCAGGCCAAAGAGTTCAATCTTGATTATATCAGCCCAGAGAATCTTGTTTTTCATGGTCTTTGAGTCTTTAGGTGCCTTTTGGCAAACTCCAAGCGGGCTTTCATGTGCCTTTAACTGAGGAGTGGCTTCCATCCGACCACTCTACCATAAAGGCTTGATTGGAGGAGCGCTGCAGAGATTGTTGTCTTTCTGTAAGGTTCTCCCATCTTCACAGAGGAACTCTAGAGCTCTGTCAGAGTGACCATCAGGTTCTTGGTCACCTCCCTGACGAAGGCCCTTCTCAGTTTGAAAACTGGTACCCATCCCTAGATCTGTGCCTCGACACAATCCGGAGTACTATGGACAATTCCTTCAACCTCATGGCTTGATTTTTGCTCTGACATGCACTGTCAACTGTGGGACCTTATATAGACAGTCTGCCTTTCCAAATCATGTCCAATCAATTGAATTTATCACAGGTGGACTCCAATCAAGCTGTAGAAACATCTCAAGGATGATCTATGGAAAAAGGATGCACCTGAGCTCAATTTCGAGTTTCATAGCAAAGGGTCTGAATACTTATGTAAATAATGTATTTCTGTAGTTTTTTTTATAAATTTGCCAACATTTCTAAAAACCTGTTTTTGCATTGTCATTATGGGGTATTGTGAATAAGGCTGTTGTGAATAATTATTTGAATAAGGCTGTGATGTAACAAAATGTGGAAGAAGTCAATGGGTCTGAATACTTTCCGAAGGCACTGTATGTTAGCTCTGAATGAGTCAGCCAGTTGCTATAAACACCCAGCTTACAGCTACATTAAAGTAAACCAAAGTTTTGGAAATATATAATGCCATCTAACCAAATATCAAATAATGTTAGCTATATGCAGTTATCTTAGCCAGCAAGCTATTTAGCCAGCCTAGCCAACCAGCATGGTTATGGTCGGCAAGCTAGAGCCCAACTACCGGAGACCAGTTAGAACACAACTAACACAACACAACTAAGACATAACCGCAGATCAAAAGAGCAGGGACTTACAGATTGATGGCTGGGGCCCATCCGATGGTAAGAATCAGGGAAAATCTTATAAAAACATTTAGTGAGAAAAATCCAAAATAGATTGATTCCAGATGTCAGTCAGCTAACACGCTAGCACTAAGCCAAGGTTGGAAAAGTTACACAACTCCCGTAGCTTACTTCACAGAGAACATGCCGAAAAGTTGACAAAACAAAAAGGAGGTACTAATGTTACACAATTAGAGCAAGCAGGTATGATTTTTTCTTTAGTTTTGAGCCCATGGTAAGAAGGCACCAGAGCCAGCAGTGCTAACGAGTTCCCACTAGATGACACAGCCACAAAGTCCGTGAAGAGCATGTAGTTTGGCTAACGTTACTGAGCTAGCATACGACCAAGGTAGCGCAAATTAGATCCTTGTGGGTAGTTTAGATGATATCTGTAAATAAGTTAATAAATATGTAATAACACAAAAACATAACTATGTTTGTAGTTATAGGTAACCAGATCGTGACTGCAACTAAGTTACTAAGTCTTTGACAACACCGTATTGTTACATTGGTGAGTAGAAAGGGAGTAAATGGGGGTAAAACTGTTGGTATGCATACCATTGAAGAGTGTCCAACAAGCACAGTTTCTCTCATGGTGGACGAATATTGTACAGGGGTTTGGGAAACAAATGCTAATCTAAAATATATGCAGGGTAAACTGTCAGCCGGTACCGGGCTATTTCTGTATAAACTGGCAGCAATTTTCTTCAGTGGAATACCATAAAGTAAAGTAATCTTTTGCAACATTTTCTGCTGCTATTGGAAATACAACAAAGGAGTTGCAAACGTAAAACAGCTGTCAGTGGTAGCAATAAGCATAGACTGAGGCAGAGAACGGTAGCCGTATATGTGAACTTGTAGAGCTAGCAAACATCATCATAACGGGATGAGTGGGGCTGTGTACTCCCTCCATAATACTGTAGAAACACTGTCCTCTAGGTGTTATACAGGTGTTATAGGAGTACACAAGTCTTTCCATGTGTTTTTTTATTTTTATTGGCCATGCTCATCTTTTCTCTCACAATGCCAACTGTCAACTCAAATAAATAGATGTCAAACTCGTATAGGCGGGGGCCAACATAGTTAGTGATATAGGGGAAACACTGGTGCAGACCCTATCAGAGTAGGACTATACAGACGGCAGCTGTCAAGGGGGAGTACGTGCCAAAGCTAACAGTACTGAAGGGCTCTGCCATGCTGGACTGATTAAGTCCCCAACCTCCTTTTAGCATTGACTGACAGAGCTGGAGAGAGCAGTATTCGATGATGTAACCCGTTTTACACGCATGGGTGGGTAAGTGTTTTGCAGTCTGTGGTATTAAGGTATTTATGTGAGGGAGAGAAAATAAAGAAATCAGTTTCAAATAAATTCAGTTGTTTTTCTTTATGACAGCCCTTTTGTCCTTGTATTTTCCAGATTTTTTGTTGTTGATGAATTTCAACGTTTTCTCTTTAAATCAGATCAAATGAGCTCCAAAATGCCGCACATGTGTACTGAAGTGGTAACTCTCTGACTTCACCAGAGAAGAAAGAGGGTTTGTTCATTCAGGAACAAGGACACCAAAGCAGACATACTGCAACCTGTTGGCAACTCTATGCCGCCCCACTTCTTGTGTAGTGCTTTCACTTTGAACAAAAACAGCCGCCTTGGGCTGGCCTTCTGGGCTAGGTGTGTCTTTGCGTTAATCCTGCCTACTGGAATGACCCTGCTGCCCCAGAGCTGGAGAGGAACCTAATGTTACAGGCGCCAACAACAAACAGAGCAGACGAAGCCAACAAGCATCCTTCTCTGTTCTTGGGTCTGAATCAACTCAACCCCTAAAGAAGAAGCGAGAAAAAACATACTCATGAACAATCCATAAACCAGATAAACATTGGAAAACATTTTGAAAGGTGGAAGAGTGATGCCGAAATGGACTAGTAACATTAGGTAAGTGTTGGGTTGCGTGTTTAGCCTGCTAGCTACGTTAGCTGCTAACCTTAGTGTGTTCAATATTCAAGCTCACTAACAAGGCTACTATCTTCTGTATTCTGACTGTTTTGTACCCAAAGGAATCTAATGATAGCATCATGTAGCTACACTGCATAAACCCCACAAGATGCCCAATGCCTTTATTTCATCTAGCTAATGTTATCTAGCTAAAGCTAGATATGCAGATTGTTGATATGATAGTGTGTTTCGTTTATTGATAATAATTCTAGCTAGCTAGGTGGTCGACAGCATTTTTGTTGGCCCAGGACCACCTAAAAAAATGCATATAGCTATAAAAGTCGTCACAGTAACATCTAGGGCTGTGGCAGTCCAGACATTTTGTCTGCTGGATAATGTCATGTAAAAAAGACTGCCGGTCTCACGTTAATTAACATAAACACGTTTAGCGTTTCCAGGCACACAAGCCGCTGGTGCGAGCCTGCAACATATACATTTTAAAAATCAATAAATCAATTTAATATACACCATCACAATAAATCCATTATTTATTTTAGGCAGGTCTAAAGAAACAATGATATGAAGAACAGAATACCTTGTCGTTAGGATATGGAGAACAGAATACCGGAAGGTTCAATATGTAAACAATAGCCAAATGTAACTGAATGTAGTCGACCAAAACACGTTTCCTTGCAGTTCAGTTAGCCTTGGCCGTATTGTGCATGTGTTTGTCACATGCGAATTGCTTCAGTATTGAAAATAAACTACTGAAATAGAAACAATATACAGACCAGCATACTGAAGGTCAGGTTGATAACACTACTCTGTGGGTATTTTGTCTCACATTCCTACCAGCAAAAGGAATTATCACACAGACAACCGGTAAAGTATAATTTTATTCATCATTCTGGCTTGTAGAGGTCGTAAGAGGAAACATTCCTGATCCAAACGCTAATTTCTGCCAAACGTAGAATTCTATGCAATTTAACGTCGGATCTTCAGGCTAAATGGACCATATTCCACCAATATGTCATGCAGATGAGCCATTGTTGACTTTACTGACCACGCTGGATATTCATTCAGTCGTTCTGGTGGGTAATTCACACTAGGTAGGAATCAATGCTGTATATAGGCAGGCAATGTGCTGAACAGGCAAACATAGCTAACTATTTTGGTCGATAACAAAGAAAATAATTATTGAATTACAAAGCATAACAGAAAATGCATACAGCATTTCTTATCTCTCTTTCAGTGTTGAGGTTTGCACAACCACAACTTGTCTCCACCAGTATCTCCCTAGGAAATACATGTTTGTGTGATGTTACATTACCGTGAGAGCGGCAATCTTTTACATGACAATAACCAGCACACAAAATGTCATGACCGCCACAGCCCTAGATGTTACTGTACTGAGTTTTATAGCTATATAAATTTTTTGGGGTGGTCCTAGGCCGAAAATGCTGTCGACCACCTAGCTAGCTAGCATTATCATCTACAAATGAAACACACTATCATGTCAACAATCTGCATATCTAGCTTTAGCTAGATAACATTAGCTAGTTGAAATAAAGGCATTGGGCATCTTGTTGGGTTTATGCAGTGGAGCTACATTATGCTATTGTTAGATTTCTTTGATTACAAAACACTCCGAATAGCTAACTAGCAGGATAAAAGCGCTACCCAACACTTAGCTAACATTACCAGTCCATGAGAATGGTGGCCATTTCGGCGTCACTCTTCCACCTTTCAATATTAATTTCAATGTTTATCTGGTTTATTGATTGGTCATGAGCGGTCTTTGCCACCAAGGGTCTGATGAGCTGCTCGGTGTTGCAACTAGCCTAGCTGCCACTGTTAGCTGCCTGTCAAGCTAGCGGGGTTTCCTTGAGGGCTTGAATGCAGCCTGCGATGCGGTTAGTCCTTGTGGCTGGGTGCATGGACTGTCCAGTGCTTGTGACTGTCTAGATCCCTGCTGTTTGTTTCCATCTTCCCTACTGTCTGGAAATGCGAGAAATAACAGTGTAGCCTACATTGCTAACATGACATAGACCAAAGCCGGTGGGAGTACCATTGAGGACAGTGGTGTCTCTGTCACAGGTGAAGGATCTTTTAAACAATCATAAATAGTTTTACAAGCAGTTGTTACAACAAGAAAATAGCTTCAAGTCTTGTGTACAAATACTGGTGGACCCAACTAATAAAATAATAGATGACATGACAAGAGAGGTCCAAGACCTGAAGAACAGTTTGCAGTTCTCCCATGGTCGGCTCAATGAGTTTAACTTCTTAGGGAGCGGCTCCCGAGGTGACGGAAAATACAGCGTCCATTCGCCCATTGAACCGTGAAGAGAACTCGTTCAAACTGTACCTATAAACTTGTCCAAGAACAATCAAACATCATTGATAATGTATCCTTAGGAACACTTTTATGTATATTTACTATAATATTTCAACCAGAATATAAACTGGTCGATACGAAAGGAAAAAACCACAGCGCGCGCAAGCCCGTGAACGCGCATTCTCTTCTGTTTACTTCTTGTGACCACTTCCTAATTCTTATTCTATTACCATCCAGATCAACTAAACATCATCAAACACTGTCTAGAGACTGTTTACATCCAGTGGAAGCAATAGGGACTGCAATTTTACTCCCATATATGTCTGTTTTCAATAGGGAGGGGTTCAAAATGAGGCAATGTGTCAAAAACACTTTTTCCAGGACAGAAATTCCTCGGGTTTTCGCCTGTTATATCAGTTCTGTTATACTCACAGACAATATTTTAACACTCTTAGAAACTTCAGAGTGTTTCCTATCCAATAGTACTAATTATGTGCATATCCTATTTTCTGGGCCTGAGTGGGAGGCATTTTACTTTGGGCATGCCAGACTCTCCAAAACAGTCACCTCGGAAGCCGCTCCCTAAGAAGTGAAATAATGTGTGTGAAATGCTTGATAGTGTATGTGATGTAAACAGAGAGGTCTACTTTCTTGGGGACCTGAATATTGACTGTTTTTCATCAAGCTGTCCGCTCAAGAGAAAGCTTCTCACAGTAACCAGTGCCTGTAATCTATTAATTATTAATCAATTTACCAGGGTGTTTACAAACACTACAGGAACAAGATCGTCCACATGTATTGAACACATGTTTACTAATACTGTGTAGAACTTTGTTCTAAAGCTGTATCCGTACCCATTGCATGCAGTGATCACAATATATAGTGTCTATATCCAGGAAAGCCAAAGTTGAAAAAAATGGGCCTAAAATAGTGTTTAAGATATCATACAAAAGATTTTGCTGTGACTCTTACTGTATGTGGATGATGTTAAAAATTGTTAATGCTCCATGGATTGATGAGGAATTAAAAATCTGTATGATTGAAGGAGATGGGGCAAAAGGAGTGGCTAATAAGTCTGGCTGCACATCTGACTGTCTGACTACTGCACATTTTGAAATTATGTGACTAAACTCAACAAAAAGAAGAATAAACTGTATTATGAAGCCAAGATAAATGATATAAAGAATGATGGAAAAAACTTTGGAACACTTTAAATGAAATTATGGGCAGAAAGACAAATTCAATGCCATCTTTAATCGAATCAGATGTCTTATTCATCACAAAACCATCTGATGTTATTCATCACAAAACCATTTGATGTTGCCAATTATTTTAATTATTACTTTATTGGCAAAGTGGGCAAACTTAGGCAGGAAATGCCAGCTAGAACAGTGAGCCATCATATTCATGCATTATTTAGGAATAATGACAAACCTCCTGGCATTGACAACTTAAATGGAAAGCTACTGAGGATGGTAGCTGACTCTATGGCCCTCCTATCTGTTATATCTTTAATCTGAGTCTAGAGGAAGGTGTTTGTCCTCAGGCCTGGAACGAAGCCAAAGTCAATCCGCCTTTACTAGTTCTAACAGCAAACCTACAGTATCAGCTTGTTGCCAACTCTTAGCAAACTGTTGGAAAAAATAGTTTGACCAAATACAATGCTATTTCTCTGTAAACAAATTGACAACAGACTTTCAGCATGCTTTCAGAGAAGGTCACTCAACATGAACTGCACTGACACAAATGACTGATTGGTTGAAAGAAATTGACAATAAGAAGATTGTGGGAGCTGTAGTGTTAGATTTTAGTGCAGCCTTTGATTTTATTGACCATAACCTGTTGTTAAGAAAACTTGTGTGTTACGGCATTTCAGCCTCTGCCATATCATGGATTCAGAGCTACTGTATCTGTCTAATAGAACACAGAGGGTTTTCTTTAACTTCTTAGGGAGCGGCTCCCGAGGTGACGGTTTTGGAGAGTCTGGCGTGCCCAAAGTAAAATGCCTCCCACTCAGGCCCAGAAAATAGGATATGCACATAATTAGTACTATTGGATAGGAAACACTCTGAAGGTTCTAAGAGTGTTAAAATATTGTCTGTGAGTATAACAGAACTCATTTAGCAGGCGAAAACCAGAGGAAAATCCATCTGGATATCAGTTTCTGGTGACCTTTGGCTCTCTTAGACACTCTATTGAATCAATTTGTTACCAGGACTGAGACTGCAACACCTATGGCTTCCACTAGATGTCAGCAGTCTATATATAAAGCCTCAGAGAGATGGGAGTAAGCAGGAAGAATAGGGAAAGGAAATGGCCAAGGTAGCTCAGATGTCAACAAGTTTTCTCGTGCGCGAGTCTGGCTGCGCGCCCCACTTTATTTTACTTATATAATGTTTAGGTGACCATCCGAGTGAAATATTATTGCTAATATTCATAAAAGGATAGCTAAGGATGCATTTTAAGGATGTAAAAACTCGAGGGTCCCAGCTACAAAACCGCTATTCGTTTTGTTCGATAAAGTACATATTTATATCCGAAAAACGCTGTTTAGACGGCGCCATTGATTTTCTGAAATCCACAGGAAACACCTCCGTCAAAACGACGACAGAAAAGTCAAAATTGCTCCCGGTAAACTTCATCTATTTTTGTCAAACAAATACTCTATATAATCCTTAGGTTGTCTAAAATGTTATAAAACGATAAAACTTCACGCGGAAACAACTATGTTCAATAGACAAGGCAAATTCCCTCGCGAGTGCTCTCCCCAGAACTTGCCCAAACACTATTTTTAGGAATTCTGCCCCCTAGCTGTAAGAGGTTAACTTCTTAGGGAGCAGCTCCCGAGGTGACGGTTTTGGAGAGTCTGGCGTGCCCAAAGTAAAATGCCTCCCAGAAAATAGGATATGCACATAATTAGTACTATTGGATAGGAAACACTCTGAAGTTTATACGAGTGTTAAAATATTTTCTGTGAGTATAACAGAACGGATATAGCAGGTGAAAACCCGAGGAATTTCTGTCCTGGAAAAAGTGTATTTGACACATTGCCTCATTTTGAACCCCTCCCTATTGAAAATGACCATATAAGGGAGTAGGATTTCAGTACCTATTGCTTCCACTGGATGTCAACAGTCTCTAGACTGTTTTGATTATGTTTAGTTGATCTGGATGGTAATAGAAGAAGAATTAGGAAGTGGTCACCAGAAGAGGATGCGCGTTCACTGGTTTTTTCCTTTCCTATCGCCCAGTTTATAATCCGGTTGAAATATTATACTTAATATACATAAAAGTGTTCCTAAGGATACATTATCAATGATGTTTGATTGTTTTTGGACAAGTTTATAGGTATACGTTGAACGAGTTCTCTTCACGGTTCAATGGGCTAGTGGACACTGTATTTTCTGATCATAACGCACCAACCAAACAGAGATTTATGGATATAATACATGACTTTTTCTAACAGAAGAACCATGGATTGTCTTCGTTGGACACTTGGGAAGCCCTCAGCAGAAGTTCTTCAAAAGGTAATTGATTTGTTTTCGCTGTGAAATGGGTTTTGTGTGAACCGCGATGGTTTATGAATTTATGCTAATGGTAAAAATATTGGAGGTGCTACCCTCAAACAATCAAATGTAGTGCTTTCGCCGTAAAGCCTTTTTGAAATCTGACAACGCTGTGATATTGCCAAGAAGCAGAGCTTTTGATGACTATGCAAGACTTGTATATTGATGAATGTTTAATAATTCAACTTTTGGATAGCTAGCGCCCCACTGCTCCTTAATTTGTGATTTTGTGTCGCCAGTGCTGGTTGAAAAAGCTATTTTTGTGAGGTGCTGACCTCAGATAATCAAATGTTTTGCTTTCGCCGTAAAGCCTTTTTGAAATCTGACAACAGATTTAGATTACCAAGACTCTAAGCCTTGTAACCATGTGCAACACTTGTATTTCCATGAATGTTAAATATTACGAATTCTTATTTTGAATTTGGCGTGCTTTGTTTTTATCAAAAATGATCCCGCTCACGGGATCCGTGCGGCAAGAAGTTAACTGGTATTTGATTTGTTTAGGAAAAGTTTATAGGTATATTTGAGCGCGTTCTCTTCACGGTTCAATGGGCGATTCGACGTTGGATTTTCTGATCATAACGCACCAACCAAACAGAGATTTATGGATATAATAAATGACTTTTTCTAACAAAAGAACCATGGATTGTCTTCGTTGGACACTTGGGAAGCCCTCAGCAGAAGTTCTTCAAAATGTAGGTAAGGGATTTGTTTTCGCTGTGAAATGTGTTTTGTGTGAACCGCGATGGTTTATGAAAATGGCCTTTTTGAAATCTGACAACGCTGTGATATTGCCAAGAAGCAGAGCTTTTGATGACTAGCGCCCCACTGCTCCCTAAATAGTTAATGAAAGCCTCTCTAATGTCAAACATGTGGGGTGTGGTGTACCGCAGGGCAGCTTTCAAGCCCCTTTACTCTTTTCTATCTTTACCAATGACCTGCCACTGGTATTAAACAAAGCCTGTGTGTCCATGTATGCTAATGATTCAACCATATACGTGTCAGCAACCACAGCTAATGAAGTCACTGAAACCCTTAACAATGAGTTGCAGTCAATTTTGGAATGGGTGGCCAGTAATAAACGGGCCCTGAACATCTCTAAGACTAAGAGCATTGTACTTGGTACAAATCATTCCCTGAGCTCTAAACCTCAGCTGAATCTTGTTTTGAATGGTGTGGCTGTTGAACAAGTTGAGGAGACTTGGAGTTACCTTGTATTGTAAACTGTCATGGTCAAAACATATAGATTGAATGGTTGTAAAGATGGTCCATAATAAAGAGATGCTCTGCTTTTTAGACACCACACTCCAATAAGCAAGTCCTGCAGGCTCTAGTTGTCTTACCTTGATTATTGTCCAGTCATGTGGTCAAGTGCTGCAAAGAAAGATCTAGTTAAGCTGCAGCTGGCCCAGAACAGAGCTACACGTCTTGCTCTTCATTGTAATCAGAGGGCTAATACAAGTACTATGCATGCCAGTCTCTTTTGGCTAAGAGTTGAGGAGAGACTGAAACATTAATGTATTGAAAATTCCAAATTGTTTGAATAGTCAACTTAAACACACACTTACCCCACCAGACATGCCACCAGGGGTCTTTTCACAGTCCCCAAATCCAGAACAAATTCAAGAAAGTGTACAGTATTATATAGAGACATTATTGCATGGAACTCCCTTCCATGTCATATTGCTTAAATGAACAGCAAACTTGGTTAAAAAAACAGATAAAGTAACACCTCACGGCACACCACAACTCTCTCCTATTTAACCTACATATTTTGTGTCTATGTATTGATATGTAGGCTGTGTGCTGTTTTTAAATTCATGAGGTTCTATCCTTGAGCTGTTCTTGTCTGTTAATGTTCTGTATTATGTCATGTTTTCTTGTTTTGTGTGGACACCAAGAAGCCAATGGGGATCCTAATAAAATACCAAATACCAAAACAAAAAATACTAAATGAGTGTCCACCACTTTGAAGACACAACCATCTGATCCAGAGTTATGGTTTGAGGCATTTCCTGATGTCCTCAGGACATGGATTGACATCCAATTTCCAAGTCACTTGAGCGATCTGCCCGGACAAGCCACAGTCACTGGTGTGCCACTTCAGTGCGTTCTTTCCATTGAAATTTCTGTGAAATACCACTTCAACCAGAAAGATTCCCAATCTTAAATTTACAACCTCAAAATATCTGAGATATTAATGCATTGTCAAACCCACTGCCAACTAATTTATAAAGTTTCTTAACGACAGCTGCAAAGTTATTGATGAGTAAAAAATCCCAACAGATTCCCATTGGCTCTAATTGTGCTGTAAACATCGGAAGAGAGAGAGAGAGAGTCGTATACCGCAACTGCAATGCATATGTGCTCAAATGAATTGAAAATGTTTGGTGTGTGGGAGCAATTCGGCAAAGAAACTGATAGACATGAATACGTTGACAGCCAAAGCAAGATTTGAAAGGCACACAGTTGTGTTGCTCTCAATACAACGATCAGTATGTCCAACGAATAGCCAGGTGTAGATCTTCATTTGCAATCCAAATGATGTGTTTCTCTGTTGATGCCTTTCGTTTTCATATTTCATGATGTCACAGGCGAGAGGATTTATAGGTTTTAATAAGGCAAGGAAGCTCAAGAGTCAGGTGGTGGTGGTGGGGGTTGGTGACAATAAAGAGGAATGTTTTGTGTGCCGAGTAATTTTTTCCTTTGCGGCAGCAGCCAGTTGCCAATTTTTTAACAATGCATACTTGTAAGAGTTGTGTTTGGAAAACACCTTTCATTCTTTCTCGAGTACTTTGGGATCGCTGTCTTTTGCAAGTGTGGACAATGTGGCTTTTGTCTTATTTGTCTTCTTTATTTCTCCATCTCCAAGATAAAGGTGGGAGATAAACAGCGTCCAAGAGCAAGAGACAAACAAAGGTGTCATATGGGGTTTGGAAATAGAGAGGCATTCAATTCACATTTTAAACTTTATTAAGCGCTAGGCAGAATATTCTGGACATTGTTAAATGACCAACTTACGTAGTCAAAACAGTTTGGATGAAAGTTGAAATGACAACAAAAATGAAACTAAACTACCCCTAAGTACCACAACCCTGTTGGGTACACGAGGCAAGAGAGCTGCTGACACAGTCTACAATTTATTTGACCTGTCAATCATTTTAGTCAAACAACATAAAACATAACTGTAGAGACACACCCTGATAAGATTACAGTTTATTTAGAAAGCAATACAAAATGATTACTGTATAACTCAGAACATAGACAATTATAAGTAGTTGTAAATGTTTAACAAGGGTGATATAAACAGTCATGGATGGGTGATGTGAATTCCCAGAGGAGCCAGTGCTGTACATATCTGTCACATGGAGATAATGTTCATTAATGTCAACAAAGTCGGGTGTGAACTTAGACCTCTGACAAAATATGAGTCAGTTCAGTAAACAGATGTGGTAGAAGATAAGGTTATAGTGAGATAATTTCAGTGGCACTGGATGGTACAGCTCTTGACAACTGACACAAACAGTTGTTTTGGTAAAGTACCTGACAGTTGTTAATGTTATAACTGCTAATGTCATCTATTATTTGTCAGGACAGTATGAGGACCGTGACGAAACACCCAAGTTTAGTGCTACCAAAATGTCTCTATGTTCACATTCTGTGATGCCCTTATCTTGGATAACCATTCAAATGCAACTCTAGATTATATTATTCAGATGATGTGGCACTGAATTCCTTAATGAATACTGAAAATGTTAATCATACCTCAGAAAAACACAGCTGGTTTCAGCCAATACATTTTGCTCTTCTGATTGGCAAAGGTGGTTGTCTGCTGTGAAAAACGATCAAGTGCTTCATTGTCTCTGAAATGTGAGCAACAGGAAACAGTAATGCAGAAGTATGGGAAGAGATCAACGATAGTCTAAAATATGAGAGGTACTCTTGGTCAACGGATGCCTTCGCTGAGGAATGATAGGAATGAAAAGACAATGAATGGTCGTGGTGTTAACTGAATATAGGATCTGGCAATGTTAGTTCTATTTACAAAGTCAAGCATCTTTTGTGCTGTGAACTTTTGGCATTGACAGCATTGGTGCAGTTCTGCATATACATTTGAAAGTCTTGCCTCAATAAAAAAATGTGTCTTTGTAACGTGCTAATCATTTTATTTGGTCAACAATAGTTATTTTAATAAACATTTCAAGTGTTATTTTTCTTGGATTCATTCATTTCCAAATGATCAATAGACATTCATTCATGGTCGGGAAGGCACTCACAATGGTTAATCTTTTTCCAGCTGAAGCATACTTTTGGACCGAAGAGAGGCCGAACATGTTCAGTCGTGCGTATCTCCGTCAAGGCAAATACGAATCCAATGAAAAAAACAAACATGGTTTTAATCCCTTGCATGGTGAGTGAAAAAAATCCAGGTGTTTATTATTGTAAGAGATTTGCCTTCGCCAGACATCTCCCAACATACCCTTGTCAGGAGGTGGGGTGTATGGAAGCGGGTGCAGTTAAGCACAGTTCTACAATTCACAAAGGTGTTCCCTTCTTCCCTCTCGTTTCCCGTCGTTGACTCCCCCGTGTGGGGAGTGTGTGGTGAGACAGGATAGGGCAGGTGAAAACAATGTGGCCGACACCCCCAACACACCTAGCATCATTGGAAGGATAGTTCATGCAATTGAAGTATTGGCTTACATGTAATTAGCTGAATTGGAGCCATGGGACGGCGTCAATGAGTTGCAGAGGGGAGGGCACGAGTCAGACTGGGCTCCCTGACGTTGTTTTCCCCTCAGGCAACAATGTGACATTGTGATGTCTCTTCTAGCCAGATGTCTGTCAAGGAGAGTGAGTTCCACCTCTTACTGACATTCAGTTCCACCTCTCACTGATGCTCAGATCAGGGTCGTATTCACAAAGTGTCTCAGAGTACAAGTTCCGATCTAGGATAAGGCCCCAAACAACCCTTGTGCATTAGGATTTAAACAGCTAAATTCATCCTAGATCAACACTCCTACTCTGAAAAGGATTATGAATACAGACCCAGGTAAGTATCGACTGCTGACACCAATTGCCACAAATGTTGAATAAATATTATAGTCAGAATCAACTATTTTTCTGTCAGACATGACTACCAAATATGTTGCAATGTACTGTTGAGAGATAGACAGTTTTTCACTGCTGATGTTACCTTTGATTTCACAGGTATCAATGATGACCTGCTAATTAGAGTGCGCAAGGAATGTCATCTGAGTAGGTGTACACAGGTGTAGTAAGTGTCTTAAGGCTTGTAAGCTTTCACAAGATACATTCACATGAAATTATGTTCTGTAAATGACAAAAAATAAAGTTTCAAAGAAGCTATGCAGAATTTTTGCCCTGGGTGACTGTTGAATGGAAGGGTTTAATGTACATAAATATTGGACAGAATATTGTCATTGGACAGAAATGACAATTACTAGCCTGTTCAACCTCTCTTTCGTATCGTCTGAGATTCCCAAAGATTGGAAAGCCATCCCCCTCTTCAAAGGGGGTGACACTAGACCCAAACTGCTACAGACCTATATCTATCCTACCCTGCCTTTCTAAGGTCTTCAAAAGCCAAGTTAACAAACAGATTACCGACCATTTCGAATCCCACCGTACCTTTTCCGCTATGTAATCTGGTTTCAGAGCTGGTCATGAGTGGACCTCAGCCACGCTCAAGGTCCTAAACGATATCATAACCGCTATCGATAAGAGACATTACTGTGCAGCCGTATTTATTGACCTGGCCAATGCTTTTGACTCTGTCAATCACCACATTCTTATTGGCAGACTCAACAGCCTTGGTTTCTCAAATGATTGCCTCGCCTGGTTCACCAACTACTTCTCTGATAGAGTTCAGTGTGTCAAATCGGAGGGCCTGTTGTCCGGACCTTTGGCAGTCTCTATGGGGGTGCCACAGGGTTCAATTCTCGGGCCGACTCTCTTCTCTGTATACATCAATGATGTCGCTATTGCTGCGGGTGATTCTCTGATCCACCTCTACGCAGACGACACCATTCTGTATACTTCTGGCCCTTCTTTGGACACTTTGTTAACTAACCTCCAAACGAGCTTCAATGCCATACAACTCTCCTTCCGTGGCCTCCAACTGCTCTTAAATGCAAGTAAAACTAAATGCAGGCTCTTCAACCGATCACTGCCCGCACCTACCCGCCCATCCAGCATCACTACTCTGGACGGTTCTGACTTAGAATATGTGGACAACTACAAATACCTAGGTGTCTGGCTAGACTGGAAACCCTCCTTCCAGACTCACATTAAATATCTCCAATCCAAAATTAAATCTAGAATCGGCTTCCTATTTTGCAACAAAGCATCCTTCACTCATGCTGCCGAACATACCCTCGTAAAACATCCTACCGATACTCGACTTCGGCGATGTCATTTATAAAATAGCCTCCAACACTCAACTCAACAAATTGAATGCAGTCTATCACAGTGCCATCCGCTTTGTCATCAAATCCCCATTAACTACCCACCACTGCGACCTGTACGCTCTCGTTGGCTGGCCCTCGCTTCATACTCGTCGTCAAACCCACTGGCTCCAGGTCATCTACAAGTCTTTGCTAGGTAAAGCCTCGCCTTATCTCAGCTCACTGGTCGCCATAGCAGCACCCACCCGTAGCACGCGCTCCAGCCGGTATATCTCACTGGTCACCCCCAAAGCTAATTCCTCCTTTGGCCGCCTTTCCTTCCAGTTCTCTGCTGCCAATAAATGGAACGAACTACAAAATCACTGAAGCTGGAGACTCGTATCTCCCTCACTAGCTTTAAGCACCAGCTGTCAGTGCAGCTCACAGATCTCTGCACCTGCACATAGCCCATCTGTAAACACCCCATCCTACTACCTCATCCCCAAACTGTATTTATTTATTTATCTTGCACCTTTGCAACCCAGTAACTTGCACATTTATCTTCTGCACATATACCATTCCAGTGTTTAATTGCTATATTGTAATACCTCGCCACCATGGCCTATTTATTGCCCTACCTCCCTTATCTTACCTCATTTGCACTCACTGTATATAGACTTTTTTTTCCTTTTTTTTCTACTGTATTATTGGCTGTACGTCTGTGTATTCCATGTGTAACTCTGTGTTGTTGTATGTATCAAACTGCTGTGCTTTATCTTGGCCAGGTCGCAGTTGTAAATGAGAACTTGTTCTCAACTAGCCTACCTGATTAAATAAAGGTAAAATAAAATAGCTGCATACTTTATAAAAAGTCAGTCTTGGTCTTTCACCTGTTTATTCTATAGCGTTATATGTGTCATTAATTCAATATAGGTAGTTCATTCAGGGCAGTAATACTCATGCAACCGACACTTAATGTTGGCTTATTCTCACCCTCCTGCAATAGGCTGCCTCTTTATTAATGCATGCCTTGTGCCATGTGATCCTGTTAATGAGAAGTCACACATAAGTATTTGAGCCTGTCAGAGGGAATCACGCTGATGATGACCGTTATTGTTGCCGGCACCCCCGCAGCCATTGGGAATGACGTCTCCCACCCCGGCCGCTCAGCAGGCATCCCCGCACATCAGAGAGTAGTGAACTCATCCTCTCAACATGCCACCAAGAACGTGGCCGAATAAATTATTGTTACAAATAACATTGACTCAACTTTGTGTTCATTGGCTATAAAAGTTATATCCAAGAGAGATGGGAGGATTGGAGTCATTAGGAATTAAACTTCATATAAAATACTTCTCAAAAGATCGCAGCTTCCCTATAAATGCTCCCTAACTGGTTGGGTCTTTGTGGGAGGTAGGAGACACAGATCTTAGTGCTCTTTGGATGAAAAAAACAACAAAACGTGTAAACTAAGGCCACGAAAAACGACAATTGAGGATGCTATTTTTTCATGATACCAGGAACAAGGAAGTTGTTTTCTCAGAAACATGTAATGCTTTTTAACATGGCTAACAGCAGATAACTGAACAGCAGGATATGGGTATTTTCACTGCACAAATCAGAGCCAATCAAATCCACTATCTACACTGAAATGTTTCATTCGTAGAATGACATATGAATGGAGAAGCAACATACCAGTTTAATAAGACAATGCTCCTTGCTCCATCCCCACCACATTTCTCTTCTCCCATCGGTCCCTTGCCACGCTGCACTCACGGCGTGACGTGCTTGGCTCTCGTTTCCATGTTGCATACCTCAGGCCCTTGTCTAAACAGGAAAAGGAGTTTGAATCAGTACCCCTTTATAGTGGATCACTTTTGGCGGGCAGTCGTCCAACTCATCTTGGTGTAATCTCTCCACAGTGCAGCAGTGAGTCGAAGAGAGGGGAGAAAAAAGAGCTGAGATTTGAGATTCAGTCTCTGGAGATTGATCTCCTGACTTCTGTGTACAGTAGGGCCTTAGATCTTGCGCACACAGATTCTGACAAATGAAGACACTCTGAGCGCATCTGGCAGGTTTGTGTCAGGAGACCCTGTGTTTTGACAGGTACATTCCTTCACAGAAAGACCCACTTTTGGGATGCTTCCATTGGAAATATATGACTGTGCATACTGTGTTTTCTGGTTCTCAGCGGAGTCCCTTCCATGCGATAATGCAAATATGATTTGCCAATGCCAACAGGCAGTATCATGCAGTATCTTTACTACTTGCGTAGTACACTTACTGTACTTATCACACTTGTTTGGTCTTATCCAACAAACGTAATTGTTCGACTATAATGCTATACAAGATGACGCCGACAGAGATGGTCGCCTCGCCACGCGTTCTTAGGAAACTATGCAGTATTTCGTTTTTTGGTGTATTATTTCTTACATTGTTACCCCAGGAAATCTTAAGTCTTATTACATACAGCCGGGAAGAACTATTGGATATAAGAGCAACGTCAACTTACCAACATTACGACCAGGAATACAACTTTCCAGAAGCAGATCCTCTCTTCGGGCCACCACCCAGGACAATGGATCTAATCCCAGCAGCTGACCGAAAACAACAACGACGCAGAAGAGGCAGACAGAGCGGTCTTCTGGTCAGGCTTCGAAAACGGGCACATCGCTCTCCGCTCCCGAGTATACTACTTGCCAATGTTCAGTCTCTTGACAAAAAGGTAGATTAAATTTGAGTGAGGGTTGCCTTCCAGAGAGACATCAGAGATTGTAACATTCTCTTTTTCACGGAAACATGGCTCTCTCGGGATATGTTGTCGGAATCGGTTCAGCCACCGGGCTTCTCCATGCATCGCGCCGACAGAGATAAACACCTCTCTGGGAAAAGGAAGGGTGGGGTGTATGCTTTATGATTAACAACTCTTGGTGTAATCATAACAACATACAGGAACTCAAGTCCTTCTGCTCACCCGACCTAGAATTCCTTACATTCAAATGTCGGCCATTCTACCTACCAAAATAATTCTCATCAGTTATAGTCACAGCTGTGTACATCCCCCCTCAAGCGAACACCAAGACGGCCCTCAAGGAACTTCACTCGACTCTATGTCAACTGGAAACTAAATATCCGAAGGTGGTCGCAATACAACGGCTCAGGCAGGAGACGTATGTGGCAGGGTCTACAGGAAATCACGGACTACAAAAACAAAAACAGCCACGTCATACTGACGTCACGCTTCCAGACAAACTAAACACCTTCTTTGCCCGCTTTGAGGATAATACAGTGCCACCGTCGCGGATCGCTAACAAAGACTGCACCCCCCCTCCCCTCCTTGTCAGTGGCTGATGTGAGTAAAACATTTAAACTTGTTAACCCTCGCAAGGCTGCTGGCCCAGATGGCATCCTCAGAGCATGCGCAGACCAGCTGGCTGGTGTGTTTACAGACATATTTAATTGCTCCCCATCCCGTCTGTTGTCCCCAAATACTTCAAGATGTCTACCAAGATGTCCTGTACCCAAGAAGGCAAAGATAACTGAACTAAATCACTACCGCTCCGTAGCAATCACTTCTGTCATCATGAAGGTCTTTGAGAGGCTTGTCAAGGATCATATCACCGCCACCTTACCTTACCCTAGACCCACTTCAGTTTGCATACCGCCCCAACAGGTCCACAGATGACGCAATCGCCATCCCACTGCACACTGCCCTATCCCATCTGGACAAAAAGAATACCTATGTAAGAATGCTGTTCATTGACTACAGCTCAGCATTCAACACCATAGTACCCTCCAAGCTCATCATCAAGCTTGAGGCCCTGGGTCTCAACCCCTCCCTGTGCAACTGGGTCCTGGACTTTCTGTCGGGCCGCCCCCAGGTGGTGAAGGTAGGAAATAACATCTCCACTTCACTGACTCTCAACACTGGGGCCCCACAAGGGTGTAGGCTCAGCCCTGTCCTGTACTCCCTGTTCACCCATGACTGTGTGGCCATGCACGCCTCCAACTCAATCATCAAGTTTGCAGATGACACAACAGTAGTGGGCTTGATCACCAACAACGACGAGACAGCCTACAGGGAGGAGGTGAGGGCACTCTGAGTGTGGTGTCAGGAAAACAACCTCTTACTCAACCTCAACAAAACAAAGGAAATGTTTGTGGACTTCAGGAAACAGCAGAGGGAGCACCCCCCTATCCACATCGAAGGGACAGCAGTGGAGAAGGTGGAAAGTTCTAAGTTCCTGGACGTACACATCACAGACAAACTGAAATGGTCCACCCACACAGACAGTGTATTGAGGAGGCCTCAGGAAGCTGAAGAAATTTGGCCTGTCACCCAAAGCCCGGACAAACTTTTACAGATGCACAATCGAGAGCATCCTGACGGGCTGTATCACAGCCTGGTACGGCAACTGCACCGCCCTCAACCGCAAGGCTCAACAGAGGGTGGTGCGGTCTGCCCTCCTGTCTCAGCCCCCAGTATTTATGCTGCAGTAGTTTGTCGGGGGGCTAGGGTCCGTCTGTTATATCTTGAGTATTTCTCCTCTCTTATCCGGTGTCCTGTGTGAATTTAAGTATGATCTCCTGGCCGTGCTGCTTCTCCAGTTTCAACTGTTCTGCCTGTTTTATTAATATTTTAAAATCTTGTCCATGTTCTGTTATAATCTGCACCCGGCACAGCCAGAAGAGGACTGGCTACCCCTCACAGTCTGGTTCCTCTCTAGGTTTCTTTCTAGGTTTTGGCCTTTCTAGGGAGTATTTCCTAGCCACTGTGCTTTTACACCTGCGTTGCTTGCTGTTTGGGATTTTAGACTGGGTTTCTGTACAGCACTCTGTGACATCAGCTGATGTAAGAAGGGCTTTATAAATACATTTGATTTGATTTGCACAATGCATCACCGGGGGCAAACTTCTTGCCCTACAGGACACCTACAGCACAGGAAGACAAAAAGATAATCAAGGACAACAACCAACCAAGGCACTGCCTGTTCACACCGCTATCATCCAGAAGGCGAGGTCAGTACAGGTGCATCAAAGCTGGGACCGAGAGATTGAAAAACAGCTTCTATCTCAAGGCCATCAGACTGTTAAATAGACATCACTAACTCAGTGAGGCTGCTGCCTACACTGAGACCCAATCACTGGACACTTTAATAAATAGATCACTAGTCACTTTTAAACAATGACACTTTAAATAATGCGACTTTAATAATGTTACATATCTTACATGACTCATATCACATGTATATACTGTATTGAGACCCAATCACTGGACACTTTAATAAATGGATCACTAGTCACTTTAAACAATGCCACTTTAAATAATGCCACTTTAATAATGTTTACATATCTTACATTACTCATATCACATGTATATAATGTATTTTATACCATCTACTGCACCTTGCCTATGCCGCTCAGCCATTGCTCATCCATATACTTATATGTACATATTCTCATTCACCCCTTTAGATTTGTGTGTATTAGATAGTTGTTGGGGAATTGTTAGATTACTTGTTAGATATTACTGCACTGTTGGAACTAGAAGCACAAGCATTTCTCTACACTCGCATTTACATCTGCTAACCATGTATATGTGACCAATAACATTTGATTTGATTTATATGGATGCATACATTTATAATATTTTGTCCAATCTTAAATTTTTTTTTAAAGAGCATTCATAACGTCTTCATAAGCACTACATATACTGTAGATGCTTTAAAAATAATTTAGAAACAGTCATACTTCATAAAGTGTTATGTAAAAGGCACTGATTCCAACAATTTATATGAATGTGGAATTCATGTGAACCCAAAGCATCCAATATGGCTGCCCTAACTGGTGGCTGCTGGGATTGTTTATGTCCCAAGTGCTCTAATAATGAGGGAGTCAGATGTTTGAAACTGATTAGGGACATTTTATTATTCAATTATTTTATTGATACAGTCTAAGCTGAAATGTGACTGTTTTATTAGTCCTCTGTTTGTGTCACTAACACAGAGTTTGTGTTTTAGTCTGAAAACTATTCCTAGCTTTGCCAATGCTGGCAAGTGGTGGCAGAATGTAGTGCTCAGGTTGGGTTGTAGGGTTTGAGCATAGCCTGAAGGTAGGGAGAGTTAGTTCCTCTTGCTGCTCCATAGGTAACTACCATGGATGCGAGTGGAGTGTGCGGAGGAGCAGGGTGACATAGGAGAACTTGGGAAGGTTGAATGGGTGCAGCATTCTGAATAAGTTGCAGGGGTTTGATAGCACAAGCAGGGAGCACAGCCAACAGCGAGTTGCAGTAGTCCAGACGGGAGATGGCAAGTGCCTGGATTAGGACCTGCACCACTTCTTGTGTGAGGTAGTGTCATTCTCTACAGATGTTGTAGAGCATGAACCTGCAGGAGCAAGTCACTGCTATGATGTTTGCAGAGAACGACAAGGTGTTGTTCGGGGTCACGTTAGGGTTCTTTGCACTCTGGGAGGGGGACACCGTGGAGTTGTCAACCGTGATGGAGAGGTCTTGGAGTGGGCAGGCCTTCCCAGGGAGGAAGAGCAGCTCTGTCTTGTTGAGGTTGAGCTTCAGGTGATGGGCCAACATCCATGCAGAGATATCTGCCAGGCATGCAGAGATGCTTGTCGCCACCTGGGTGTCAGAAGGGGGAAGGAGAAAAGTGCCATGATAGGAGAGACCATGTGAGGATATGACAGAGCCGACGGACTTGGTGTATAGAGAGAAGAGGAGAGGGCCTTGAACTGAGCTCTGGGAGACACCAGTCGTGAGAGTACGTGGTGCAGACATAGATCCTCTCCACGTCACCTGGTAGGAGCGGCCTGTCAGGTAGGATACAATCCAAGAGAGTGCAGAGCCGGAGACGCCCAGCCCTGAGAGGGTGGAGAGGAGGATCTGATGGTTCACAGTGTCGAAGGCAGCGGATAGATCTAGGAGTGTGAGAAAAGAGGAGAATCAGCTTTGGCAGTGTGGAGAGTCTCACTGACACAGAGCAGAGCAGTCTTGGTTGAGTAACCCGTCTTGAAGCCTGACGGGTTAGGGTCAAGAAGATCGTTAGGGTCAAGAAGAAGCCTCCCTCACTGTAAGGACAAGATAGCAAGAGAGTTGGTCAGTGTTTTGGAAATTAAAAAAAGAAGGGTCTGTCGTTTTGATGTCAGAGGGGTCGAGTGTTGGTTTCTTGAGTAGGGGAGCAACCCTGGCCAGTTGTTGAGGGAAGTGAGGAATGGGAGAAGGTCTCCAGAGATGGTCTGGAGAAGGGAGGAGGGATGTGGTCGAGCGGGCAGGTTGTCAGGCAAGTGGAGAAAAAGGTCAAGGCGTAGGGTAGTTAGTTCTGTGTGAGTGTTGGTGTGAATCTTCTTGCTGAACCATACTGACTCATAACCTCATGAATCTGCCTATGACCGAATTGTTGAGCTGCTAAGCATTTATCCATGCGATTACAGAAATGGAACGATTCTGAAAGTGGTAAAGCGGCCCAGAAATATTATAAACTTGGGATAATCTAAGGAAGATCCACTTATTTCTAAATCACTCAAATCAAACACTGCACATCTCTCCAGTTGGAAACAGTGAGGGCATGGTTTGTATGGCCCAACTGGGTTTATGACCTTGCGTTTTAGTTGGACACAGTTTAGGGATACATTCTATGGGGCTTTCACCTCATATATTCACTGCACACTGAAAGAATCACAGGCTAGTCATCTGCAGACTCCAGGTCTATTGCACAAGAACTGTATACTTAAACAGTATGAAAAGCATCCATCATTTAAGACCACAGCAGACTGTAAGGACCAATTGGTTAGACTTTCTGAAAACGGATTATTGGCCATAAAACACGATTCTGGGTTTATTCTGGGTTTATTTTCAAATGCATTGATTTATTGATTTATATGGAGATTTTCGTAGAAGATGAGGAATTGATATGAGGATGGAAAAATGTTAAATAAAAATCCTGGGCAAATATCCCTAATGACACTTTCCTGAATTTAACCATTTGGCCATTAGCTAGCAATAGGAACAGAGAAGGGGTTGTAACAGTCTGTGTACTGCACAGTAAGGAGCAAGACACTTACAGTTCAGTACAGTGAAAATGTCTTTACAACCCCCACAGGAGGAACATTGCAGCCCTAATGATGTTCAGTATTATGTGTTATGTGGTATATTATTATACAATGACTTGAACATCCTAAAGTAGGTGACAATTGGATGAATTTTGCATGAGAGTTGAGTTCAAGGTAAGCACGTCATAAACAGTAGTAGAATATCAAATAACCCTTACATCCAACCTCATATCTACACAGTGACCAGGCTCTGACCATAAACAAACCCCAAGACCTAGACCTAATCCCTAGTCTGTAATTACATAGTAACAAACCATATTTAGAGTTTACCATGTAGTCATGGAGCAAAATATGATAATGTCCTTAATACACACTGGTACTGCTCACTGCATCTTTGTTTGTATCCATTGAATCACTTCCATTTCCAAGCAAACATAATTAGGATATGGCAGTGGTGTCCCAATTGCCTAGAAAAACTCATGAAATCAGAAGGTCAAAAAGAGTGTATCCACAACCCATCTGGTAGAATATTTTTTTGTCATTGGAATAGAAGAGGTTTCAAGCAAAGGCTTAGTAAGCAGTTTGGGGATACTGGCACACCAGACTGCCAAACACAGCCGGGTGAAAGGTACAATTATTTTGGGAGGTACATACATTTCTGTGTTTGTTTGTGTTGGTGCAGCATAAGGTTCCCAATCTCTCAGGGATATGGTTCCCTCAAGATGAATTGGGTCCAGAATCCATTCTTAGGGAAGGTGGGGTTTGGGTTTCGAACTGTGTTTTCGGATGCCCCGCAGTGCGCCAGTCAAAATCGTTTGCCTTTTATGGTTGTCACTTTGGCGAAAGTGTGGTAAAATAAGGTTTCCAATTATAATGTTGCACATAAAAAGTGTACAAGAATGTTCCCCTGCAGTACCCTCCCAGTCTTACACATCCCCTGCTGTGAGGCTGGGTCGGTGTGTTTACTTCCATGGCCGGTGGCTTGGTTACATTGGGACAAAACTAGCTCTTTCACACTCAGAGAGACGTCCAATATTATTGTAATTGTTACTGTTATTGTTTTTGGTGGACAGATTATGCACAGGTGTACAGTTTTCAGAGACCTTCTTTGTGTCAAGGAGTGACATCAGTGGTGCTTTGATTAACATTTAAGCAGACAGGAACTTTATACCCTTCAAAACCATTGGCTCCTGTTGGGACATGAACTGCCCTACATTGTCGTTATAAAAATGGTGCTCTTGACATGGACAAAAAACAGTAAATAGTATTTTGGGAGACGTGTTCCACTGTCAACCTGTGTTTCGATGGTGGGCCATCAAACAATATAACTGCAGGATTTTCTCTCAGGCGTTAGAGTAGATTCCTTTATAACATTCTCAAATCAGGGGAGCATTGATGAATGTATGAATTGACAAGAATCCATTGAAAATAAAGTACAATATCTCAAATATATTGAAATTAAAATACATTTTGAAATAAGATTGACCCCCCCAACCCTGGTGGTGGCTTATAAAACCATACCTGCAAGTACAGATGTAAAAATCTATTTCGACAAGCTAACTGTCATGGTGGCTGCACACTACCTGGGAGTGGACACCTTTGAGTTCAACCATCAAGTGGTAGTGACCTGGGCACACCCACTTCCAACCCTAACAAGTTCACATGAAGTACCTCACATGAAATACGAGAAAATGATTCTGCGGGCTTACAGTATTTGTGCTCAGTTCCATGCAGAGCGTCCATGGTCTTGCTTGTTACCTCAGTTTAAGGCTCTTTTTTCTCCCTCCATGAGGAATTTCCATTATTCCGACAGTAATGTCCATACCAGCCCTGAACAATTATTAATACTATAAATAATACAATTTGTGACATTGCTGATTGTTTCTCCAGTTTGTTTCAGCGTCATCGGGCGGCGGCAACTCTGGGAAACAATGTTCCTTGGCCATGCTGGTTGCTCTGATTTCCCTCATTACGACCAGAGGTTAAGACCTAGAGGACGCCTCATTACGACCAGAGATTAAGACATAAAGGATGCCTCATTATGACCAGAGGTTAAGACCTAGAGGACGTCAAGACAGCAAAGAAACGTTGACTGTGAGGTTGGCTGAACCGCTGGTTCACTCCAGACTACATTTGAAGGCTCATTATTTCCTAGGAGTCTATCCCCTGTGCGTGATAGATGCCGACGACAACGACATAGATTCTGCTGCCAGTTGATGTCATGGCCTTTCTAACCTTGCTTGAGTAAAATCTATTTTCAAGGGACGCCGTTTTGAATGACTTGCCCTTGTTGAACCACTCCAGATCAAAATGGCTAGGCGTCATTTGGGTGTGGAGGGGCAAGTTTTACTCGCACTTCACTTTGTTCTTGGTGTTTTGAGTTTCAGTGGCAAAGAGTAAACAAAGTATGGGTCTGAAATATACTCCACCGGCAGAAAACTACTGCCGATCACTTAGACTTCAGATCAAGGGGAGAGATTAGACATGTTGAGTTGGTGACAGGAGTGTCATCGGACTCCTCTTGGGAAGGGCTAGGTCAGAGGTCACAGTGCTGACATGTAGCAAGAAGATATTACAACAACTTAATTTAACAAATTAATTAATAAACAACTTCACAAATTAATTAATAAGCCATTATAAGTGATACAAAATGTGCTTAACTACCTACGTATAAGTACCTTATATGTCATTAGAAAACTCTTCACCATTGCCATCTTAATAATCAAAATTTTACTCTGTACAGTACTTGCTGCACCCATGAACTTCATAGCAGCAAGCATACTTATGGAAGTACGCAGACAGCCATGCATCGCCAAATGCTTTAAGAACCGGACGGGTTAACCGAAGGTCGTTAGCCCAGAAGGTCCAAGAGTAGAACACTAACAATAATAATCACTGTCATAAAACTAGAAGCTGAGTGGATTGAGGACGAAAGCTTCTGTTCCCTCTCATCTTAGTCTGGCATCGTTGGAGGACGCTGAGAAAGCGCACACCGCCTCTATTCTGATGGAGGACCGTAAGTCTGCGTCCTGTCTCGTCGCTTGTGGATTGGAAGCTGGGACCAGAAAGGAAACACTCGCTGATTAGTGTTTCAGCGGGACTGATAACAGGGTGCTGTCTAGACAAAGGGGGACCCTTGGAGGAAGAGGTGAAGCAGCAGCGGGTCAGCTTTGTAATTCCTCCTCTCCCTCGTTCCATCCTTCACCCCGACTAACCAGGGCTGTGTTTCATTCCAGAAGCTTGTTCCCTCCTCCCTTCTGCCCTAGTTCGATCCGCTTCATGGATCTGATAGAAATGGTTAGGTGACAGGATGTTAATGTAGCTGGACAATAGAGATAGAGCTGCTGGAGTTATACCTATCCAGATGTGTTTCAGATTTGTGAAAAGGTTTGAGCAAGGGTTGAAGGGAGGGGGACAACCTTCTAAAATGGAACGCAACCGCAGCCCAGAGCTCCTTTCACAACTCCCCATGTACCTCCCATTTTCTAATTGCCAAACTTGTGGATTGCAGAGAGGCAAGGTGACACAGGCTGTTGAAGTCAGAGCAGATGAGAAGCAGACAGTGGAGGTTACAGACAGAGTCCAGCTCCTGATAAGACAGTAGAATGTGGGGACAAGTTTACTGTATACTGATTTAACAGGGCTAAGGGAGGGAGGAAGACGGTAATGAAGTCATGAGCCTGTGTCAGTGCTGGAATGAATGGCTAATTAAAGATAAATGTGGGAATGGTATTATAACTTGCTCTCTTCAAGAGAACATTAAATAGAGGGAGCATTGTAAAGAATGCCAGTAGAATGCTTACAGTTCCTTCGATGTCCTGCAGCTTCCTAGCTTGTCTCATTTGACATGGATTTCTTAACTCATCAGTCACCAAGCACTGCACGCAATTGATAATGTCAACACAGACCACAACCATATAATTGGACTATAGCACTGACGATAGAATTAATGTTTTTGTCAAATTAATAAACAAATGAAAGAGTATGCTCTATCAATTTTCCTTCAGAATGCTATTCTATAAATCAATGGAGGACACATACGTGGAAAGAAAACCCTTTGATGTCATGCTCCCTAGATGGATGAAGGAAATCTATAGCAGGTTTATGGACATAGAGCCAGTTTGCTACAGCAGGAAAATAATCCTGCAGAACAGGAAATGTGAATTATTATGTGGATTATAATTAATGGACATTTTTGTAGGGGTGGATACATTTTTCATAAGGGGAAATCAAGTCTGAAATGTAAATGTGGAAATGACGATCTTCAGAAGCATTTTTAAACCTCAAATACACTACAAGCTTTACGTTTCCTGCATTGGAGGAAAGTTCTCCTGTAATAGAGTGACCAAAACAAGATCCTACATGTGTACATCTAACAGTTGATAGGGTTTGCCAATCGGAGTAAATGTAAATGTGTACCATACCTTCCCTTTGATTCGTACAATATTGTGGAGCCTGACACACCAATGTAAATGTTCTTATGTCGATGCTTCCTGGTCCAACCCAGTACATGTACATGAAATAGCCTATTAGACTAATATTCAAACCTATCAAAAAGATTGCAACATCAAAACACAAGCTTCATAAGAGGTTTACAGTACATTAACAGCATACAGTATAACAGTTAACAATGCTCATGAATGTTATATACACATTGTTTACCCATGGTAAAAGTAAATTGAACAATTGGAAAATGTAGATGGGGAGAAGCACGGCATGCCTACATCTTAGCTTAAAAGCAAAGGGGAAAATTACATTTTACTACCACAATGTCCTGAAAATGCTTTGAATTGGAACCTGTCCCTGCCTTAATAAGTCATCCATGGAAAACGTCTAGATCTAGTGTGATTAAAACATTGAATTGAAAGGCGAATGTTTCTAATCACTCTAAATTAAGCCCTTTTGTTATTTTTTCATAACCCCCACACCCATACATTATTTTGTTTTCCATTATAGAACTATTTTGCAGATGGACTAGTCCTCTGAGCTAGCTTGACTACTTCACCACACCACAACAGAACACAGGAAGTCTTCCACCAAAAAGCCACTTTGTTTTAAACAGTTTTGCAACCATATTTCACTAGATTTTTCTGGATTGGTTGGATGTTCATTGGTACTTTCCCCACCGCATAATCTAGGTGGAAACTACTTACACATTCAATGTTGAATGATTTAATACACTTTGAAAAGGAAGTAATAGTAATGGCCACTTATGCCTGTTATGTCTGAGTATTGAATATCAAGTATATACAACATTTGTATAGTGCCTTATTAAAATGCATGCACTTATGCATGCACATGTTTTCTTACTGCATCTGTGGTACAGTAGTCCATTGTGACTGCTGAAGGGCTTTATAAATAAAGGGCTTTATAAATACATTTGATTGATTGATTGATTCCTACTGTGACTTAACAAAAGCGATATGCTGCAATGTACATTGCCACATCAAACCAATATCTAATGCTTTCCAGCTCCTTGCCAATAAACTTACACTGAGTGTAAAAAACATTAGGAACACCTGCTGTTTCCAATGTCAGCAAAACAAAGGAGATGATCGTGGACTTCAGGAAACAGGAGAGGGAGCACCCCCCTATCCACATCGAGGGGACAGTAGTGGAGAAGGTGGAAAGTTTTAAGTTCCTCGGCGTACACATCACGGACAAACTGAATTGGTCCACCCACACAGACAGCGTGGTGAAGAAGGCGCAACAGCGCCTCTTCAACCTCAGGAGGCTGAAGAAATTCGGCTTGTCACCAAAATCACTCACAAACTTTTACAGATGCACAATCGAGAGCATCCTGTCGGGCTGTATCACCGCCTGGTACGGCAACTGCTCCGCCCACAACCGTAAGGCTCTCCAGAGGGTAGTGAGGACTGCACAGCGCATCACCGGGGGTAAACTACCTGCCCTCCAGGACACCTACACCACCCGATGTCACAGAAAGGCCAAAAAGATCATCAAGGACAACAACCACCCGAGCCACTGCCTGTTCACCCCGCTATCATCCAGAAGGCGAGGTCAGTACAGGTGCATCAAAGCTGGGACCGAGAGACTGNGTAACAAATGTATCACTAGCCACTTTAAACAATTTTGTATATAATGTTTACGTATCCGACATACTCATATCAAATGTATACACTGTACTCTAAACCATCTACTGTATCTTGCCTATGCCGTTCGGCCATCGACCCAAATCTCTAGCCACTTTAATAATTATAATTGGATGAAATAATGTATCACTAGCCACTTTAAACAATGCCATTTATATAATGTTTACATATCCTACATTACTCATCTCATATATATATATATGTGTATATACTGTACTCCATACCATCTACTGCATCTTGCCTATGCCGGTCAGCCATCGCTCATCCATATATTTATATGTACATACTCGTATTCATTCCTTTACTCTTGTGTGTATAAGGTAGTTGTTGTGAATTTGTTAGATTACTTGTTAGATACTACTGCATGGTCGGAACTAGAAGCACAAGCATTTCGCTACACTCGCATTAACATCTGCTAACCATGTGTATGTGACAAATAAAATTTGATTTGATTTGATTTGATTTGATTTGACATTGACTGACCAGGGGTCTATCCAGGTGAAAGCTATGATCCCTTATTGATGTCACTTGTTAAATCCACTTTAATCAGTGTAGATGAAGGGGAGGAGACAGGATAAAGAGGGATTTTTAAGCTTTGAGACAATTGAGACATGGATTGTGTATGTGTGTTTTTCAGAGGGTGAATGGGCAAGACAAAATATTTAAGTGCCTTTGAACGGGGTATGGTAGAAAGTGCCAGGCGCACCGGTTTGAGTGTGTCAAGAACTGTAACGCTGCTGGGTTTTTCACGCTCAACAGTTTCCTTTGTGTATCATGAATGGTCCACCACCAAAAGGACATCCAGCCAACTTGACACAAATGTAGGAAGCATTGGAGTCAACATGGGCCATCATCCCTGTGAAACGCTTTCGACACGTTGCAGGGTCCATGCCCCGACGAATTGAGGATCTTCTGAGGGCAAAAGGGGGTGCAACTCAATATTAGGAAGTTGTTCCTTATCTTTTGTACACTCAGTATATTGTGTATGTACATGTAATTCAACTAGTAATTTAAATACATTTTTCAGTAGCTTGGTGGTAGTTTAACAAAATTCATTTTCAGTAATTAAATAATTTTTTGCCATATAGTGGTGTAGCTAATTACTGGATCTACAAACTACTTTTTTTGCAACAATTTAATAAAATGTTGGTGAAGTAAGGCAATAATATATTTTTTCGTAGGAGTAGCATAATGTCTTTCGGTGTGAAGTAAATGGTAGCTTGGTAAACTATCTTTTCAGAGTAGCTTTCCCAACAATGGCTTATATTTTGGGTCATTCAAGAGTAGATAGTTATACCTCCACTGCGTCAATAATTAAAATAAACATTGAACAGCGGTAAATATTACAGATTGTACCTAGAATGAAGTGATAAACTTTAGCATCTGCATGATTTCAAGAGTTAAAATGAGCAGTGTTATGGAGTGGGCCTTTAAAATTGTCTCAGGGTTTGAAGTTCACATAATGAAAAAGAAGACAGTACCCAACACACTGTTTGATTGCTTCTGACATTTCAGTCCTATTAAACTTCTCCTCCTCCTTCTTTTTCTATGCCATTCGTATATGCACCCTGCATCTGTAGAGATCTGTTGGATGTGTATACACTACTGTTGAACAAAGTTTCCATTATTCCACATTGTTGGCGAAGCCCTCAGCTCCCGTGCTTTCAGGGACATTTCCACTGGTTGAGGTTAACCCCTAACTCAGACCATCACATCGCTGTTTACATGTTCTAACCAAGGACCAAGAAAAAGCAAACAACTTGCTCATTCAAACTATTTTCTTTAAAGTGGGGTGCTGAGTCCTCCTCATTATAATCCATGAAGAACACAGGTTTAAAAAGTATCTCTCAAATAGTTTGAGCATTTTCTTGAGCCTGCCTGGAGTGCCAGATGGGTGGTATTTGCACTTTTGGAACTATTCCATTGGTTCCATTGTGCCAGACCAGCTTATATTAAAACCCAGGATCATGTTCATTAGGGCACATCATATCAAAACATTCCAAAATGTTTGTTTTTTCTTACTGGAGATGTCCTGATAGTACCTCCCCATTTTAACTGTTTCTTCCATTTCGTGCCTACTGAACACGACCCAGGTCTGGTCCTCATATGGTCAGTCCCCACAGAATCTCGATTCAGCTACGAAAGTCTCTTAGGCTCACGGCCCTGGGCTGTCAGCTCAACTTCACAGCAAGGACCGGTCTCTCCACAGTGCGCCTCAGTGGGCGACTCTCACGGCGCTGTTTGCTTGTTTACATCTGCTCACTCTGTTATTATCTTTCCCAGAGTGTGTTTAATGTTGTTTAATTTACAAAGCTTCCCCACCATGACTCGCTATGCAGGGGTTTAGGGAGTTGGAGGCCTGGAGGGTTGGCGAGGGGTGTGTGTGTGTGTGATGGGGGGTGGTGGCGTGGGGCCAGGACAGCAGTGTGTGTGTGTTTGTGATCGGCTGCCAAGCACAGCAGAGCGGAGAAAGCTTGGTCCCAATCAGCAGAATGTAGTGTCTTGTCTCCAGCCGAGCTGTGTCACCCTTTTATGTAGTCCGTCAGCCCCCCGTCCACCCAGGGCCTTCATGAAGTGGACCACAGGCTTCGGTGGTGGTGTAGCCTTGGTTCACTGCTGGGACAGACATCACGGGTGCTGTAGTGCTGTGTGTGTGTGTGTCTGAACATTCTGCTTGGACAAGCATCCCAGCTGTGGTGTGTGTGCCGCTGTGCAGGCCTCACAGATGCAGTTAGAGGACGTGCAGTACTTGTATGCCTATAAGGGGTGTAATTGCTTGCACCTTTTATTGTATTTATTAATCATTTATTGATTTTGATTTTGTCTCACTGAGACAAGGGAGACAAGGCAGTTCTCCTTCCCTCTTTTTATGAGGCATGGGGAGTGAACAGTTACTCAAATGACACAGAATTGATTGAAGTACGTATGGCTTGAACTGGAGTACACTGTCTACACTTCCTGAGAATCTCCACAGGCTTCTCCTTAAACATATCAAAACACAGTTTGAACAATTCTTAACATTCCATTAAACATAAATGCCTTAAACAAGTAAGAAAATGTTGTACAAAATAAACATATATGTGAGATATTGCTTTTGTACTGTACACAATTTCACATAAATCACATGCACTGTCACTTTACTGTATACAACATCTATTCTATGGGCCTCAGAAAAGATTCACACTTTAAAATGGATTTTGCCAAATTGCCTGAGCAGCTACTTGTCCAAAAACATCTCTTTAGCCCTCAGTGTGCAGAGCCAAATGGATTGTTTGTTTCAAAGTCATACTAAAGAGCCATATTCAGATTTATAATATTCCCTCATACCACCAGAGAACTTATTTCAGACCCTTTGGAAAACAGAACCTATAATAAAATATGCAATCCGTTTTGCTTGGCTGCGAGACAGAAGGAAGCACATTGGGATGCATTTTTTTATACAGAGAAGCCCATTACCCCAGCCCATGTATTTAGATAAATGACCACTAGGGGGTGGTGTAGATGCTCTGCCTGCCATAGCCTTGTCATCATCAGATTGTTATTGTTACGAACCCTTGTGCATAATGGATTCATAGTGCCCTTCCTCACGTTCATATAGTGTTCTGTGACTTTCAGTATTCACAGCAACTCATGTGTTCCTGTATAAAGTGGTATCATTCATTGTAAGCAGGTGTGGAATTGGGGAGGAGATTACTCTGGGAACCAGGCACTGAGCTCCAAATGATTTTACATGTCCTTAACTAAAATGCATTCTCATAACCGCTGATGGCTTTGGATAACAGGAAAAGATTGATAACATTTTAAGTAAATACACTGTATTTACAAATGATCCATGATGCATTACACACATGGGTCAGAGAAAGTGTTGATTGAAACTGCCAGGTATATTTTTGCACTGCTTTAAACTGAATCATGTGTTCCATCAATTTCTAATTAAGTTTTTAAGGCAATTACCTTTAAATGACACATTGTCCAAGTCCGTGATCGGATTGAATCCTGGCCTTGTTGTGCCACTATACTCATCACAAGGTGCTCCTAATTATAATCACAATGGTCTTGGACAAATGAGATTGACCTGGCACAGCTTTGTTGATTTTCATTACAACTCATTTAAACAGTGTTCAGTTATTTGTTTTTGTGATGTATTTGATCTTTCGGCAGCTTATACCTCAGCCTGTACACTGTCCTTCTCTCAGCACATATCAAAGCTGCATATATTAAATCTAGACTTGGCTTCCTCTATCGTAATCGCTCCTCTTTCACCCCAGCTGCCAAACTAACCCTGATTCGGATGACCATCCTACCCATGCTAGATTACGGAGACGCAATTTATAGATAGGCAGGTAAAGGTGCTCTCGAGCGGCTAGATGTTCTTTACCATTCGGCCATCAGATTTGACACCAATGCTCCTTATAGGACACATCACTGCACTCTATACTCTTCTGTAAACTGGTCATCTCTGTATACCCGTCGTAAGACCCACTGGTTGATGCTTATTTATACAACCCTCTTAGGCCTCACTCCCCCCTATCTGAGATATCTACTGCAGCCCTAATCCTCCACATACAACACCCACTCTGTCATTCACATTCTGTTAAAGGTCCCCAAAGCACACACATCCCTGGGTCGCTCGTCTTTTCAGTTCGCTGTAGCTAGCGACTGGAACGAGCTGCAACAAACACTCAAACTGGACAGGTTTATCTCAATCTCTTCATTCAAAGACTCAATCATGGACACTCTTACTGATAGTTATGGCAGCTTTGCTCTTTGTGCTGTTGTCTGTGCCAAATAATGTTTGTACCCTGTTTTGTGCTGCTACCATGTTGTGCTGCTGCCATGTTGTGTTGCTACTATGTTGTTGTCATGTTGTGTTGCTACCATGCTGTGTTATGTGTTGATGCCATGCTGTTGTTGTCTTAGGTCTCTCTTTATGTAGTGTGGTGATGTCTCTCGTCGTGATGTGTGTTTTGTCCTACATTTTTATTTTTTATTTTAATCCCAGCCCCCGTCCCCGCAGGAGGCCTTTTGCCTTTTGGAAGGACATCATTGTAAATAAGAATTTGTTCTTAACTGACTTGCCTAGTTAAAGGTTAAATAAAATAATAAATAAAAAGAGAGATAGATGAACACGTCATAACACCTCATCCAGCCTAAGTCGGAAGTTTACATACACCTTTTAAACCATTTAAACTCAGTTTTTCACAATTCCTGACATTTAATCAGAGTAAAAATTATCTGTCTTAGGTCAGTTAGAATCACCACTTTATTTTAAGTATGTGAATTGTCAGAATAATAGTAGAGAATTATTTATTTCAGCTTTAATTTCTTTCATCACATTCCCAGTGGGTCAGAAGTTTACATACACTCAATTAGAATTCGGTAGCATTGCCTTTAAATTGTTTAACTTGGGTCAAACGTTTTGCGTAGCCTTCCACAAGCTTCCCACAATAAGTTGGGTGAATTTTGGCCCATTCCTCCTGAGGTTTGTAGGCCTCCTTGCTAGCACACGCTTTTTCAGTTCTACCCACAAATTGTCTATAGGATTAAGGTCAGGGATTTGTGATGGCCACTCCAATACCTTGACTTTGTTGTCCTTAAGCCATTTTGCCACAACTTTGGAAATATGCTTGGGGTCATTGTCCATTTGGAAGACCCAATTGCAACCAAGCTTTAACTTCCTGACTGATGTCTTGAGATGTTGCTTCAATATTTCCACATAATTTTCCTGCTTCATGATGCCATCTATTTTGTGAAGTGCACCAGTCCCTCCTGCAGCAAAGCACCCCCACAACATGATGTTGCCACCCCCGTGCTTCACGGTTGGGATGGTGTTCTTCAGCTTGCAAGCCTCCCCCTTTTTCCTCCAAACATAATGATGGTCATTATGCCCAAACAGTTCTATCTTTGTTTCATCAGACCAGAGAACATTTCTCCAAAAAGTACGATCTTTGTCCCTATGTGCAGTTGCAAACCATAGTCTGGCTTTTTTATGGCGGTTTTGGAGCAATGGCTTCTTCCTTGCTGAGCGGCCTTTCAGGTTATGTAGATATAGGACTCGTTTTACTGTGGATATTAACATTAACTAGTACTTGCACCATGTGGCCAAGTATAATGACAGTTGGAGCATTTGAATATCAACAGTTTGTCGTGCACATATAGGTACTGTGTGTCAACATTATCAGATGCTGATGGGAAGATGTGAGCTTTGTCAAAGCTTATACTGCCTCAAATATGGTCAACCTAAAGATATGTTAAGTACAGTCCGGGGGAAGTGCACTGCAAGTGCAAACTCTATAACTACCCCACTTGACTCCAACGTATCCCATTGAAGTGTGCTGAGTAGCTGCTAGCACAGGAAAATATGGAAAGAAAAATGAGTTGAGGGGGAAGTTTATTATTTTGGCATGGAACTGGCACATGGATTATTGCTTTTGGCCACTGGTTTTTATTAGGTCTGAGGAGGGTATAGGGCATGGGTTCATGTGTGTTTTTATTAGTAGCCATGTACCACTGTAGGCCAGCCCTAGCTCAGGGATGTGGGATGAGGGGGTTTAACTCCAAGGAACTCCTCTCTTCGTCGTCAATCTCCTAGTTTACTACTTGGCAAAGCAGCAAACAGATATGCCATATTCGAGTGTTAGGTTAAGTGTTGCAGTGGGCTTTAGGGGAAGAACATTGATATCTGGGCGATATGTCAGTTTTGTGTTGGCTAAGAGTGTGCTGGTAAGAGCAAAGCATGCCCTATTTCAAGAGGTTGATAAAAAATACAATGGTAAACCACTTGTTTTCTATATGACGTAATTCTCTGGTTGTAAACTATTTTTCTGGTTGAGAAGATGTCATAATCAGATTACAACCAACTGGTCTTCTTCATATTTAGTTTGTTATCTGATCAAATCCTAAAGTATCTAAAAAATGTTGTGTACTTGTACAGTGAGTGTACAAAACATTAAGAACACCTGCTCTTTCCATAACATAGACTGACCAGGTGAATCCAAGTGAGAGCTATAATCCCTTATTGATGTCACTTGTTAAATCCACTTCAATCCGTGTAGATGAAGACAGGTTAAAGAGGGATTTTTAAGCTGTGAGACAATTGAGACATGGATTGTGTATGTGTGCCATTCAGAGGGTGAATGGGCAAGACACAATATTTAAGTGCCTTTGAAAGAGGTATGGTAGTAGGTGCCAGATGCACCAGTCAATATTAGGAAGGTGTTCCTAATGTTTGGTTTACTCAGTGTAGATGATTTGAACATAAAGCGGGAAAATGCTAATATATGTAGCATTGACGATGTCATATCGTATCTATAAACTGTAGGCTATGAGGGGTGGCCAGTCCTCTTCTGGCTGTGCCGGGTGGAGATTATAACAGAACATGGCCAAGATGTTCAAATGTTCATAGATGACCAGCAGGGTCAACTTTGGAAAATGTGTTTAGTAAACCTAGGAATGTATGTTAGCAGAACTTTCCAGACCCAAAGTTGAGTAAACTAGGAATCGTATTGCAGCTGATTGCCTTGATTTTTTAAGTTGACTCAACTTCAAATGTCTCCCTATGCAACTCTGCTTCTGATGGGCCAACTCTTCATCAATACCTCAGAGTACAGAATAATTAAAAAACATTTGTTTCACAAAGTCCATCATAGGTAGTCTGTATTTAATTACAGGAAAAAAACACACAAAATGGAATAGCGGTAAGAGAAAATACAACATCCAATTTATGTCCCCGTCGTATGAAATTGTAGTAGCCATGCTTTCAACTAAAAGCCTGGGGAGAGAGTAACCAGTTAATATTTAATTATTTTTTATTAGTATGTAATTATTAGCTTTTCTCCCTTCCAAACATTGTTATTTTTCCTCTTTGTTTTCATTGGGGCACAACCCCGCAGTGATCTCCGACTACTCTTTAGTTAGATGTGGCTGACGTCCCACCACTATAAAATCATACAGATTTTTTATAGTGTCCATTAGAATACGTCAAGTACTACATATCTCACTGTATATGTATAAAAAAACATCCAGTATGCTATGCAGGGACTGTAGATTTGGATGGATTGATGGGGGGCTATTATAAAGAGTATTGTTTGGCCCCTAAGCAGCATTCCCCCTACTGTGAGGCTCCTAAAGTTGTGTAATCCTTTGTCCTTTGGCTTTACTTTTTTCTCCTAAAATGATACACTTTTTGTTTCTGATGCTCCCACTTATTTTTTTAACCTTTATTTAACTAGGCAAGTCAGTTAAGAACAAATTCTTATTTTACAATGACGCCCTACCCCAGCCAAACCCTCCCCTAATGACGCTGTGCCAATTGTGCGCCGCAATGTGGGACTCCCGATCACAGCCGGTTGTGATACAGCCCAGGATCGTACCAGGGTCTTTAGGGATGCTTCTAGCACTGAGATGCAGTGCCTTAGACCGCTGCGCCACTCAGGAGCCCTAATTTTAATTGCAGCAATGTGAATACTGTAGCTTGTTATATGACTCAGCCTCAATGTGTATATCAGAGTAATACAGTTATCATCAGTGTTATTATTTGTCTCAGCGGGAGATTCTAGTTTGAGGACTGTTTCTAATAAAAAAACTATTACGTTTCCCTCGTTATACAAAACAGCCCTTAACAAATGATGAGAGTGTGTGGAAAATAAAACTAAAGGCATAGTAAGGCAGAGCTTTGAACCAATGCATAAAAAGCAACTTAATTAACATTTTAAATGTCTTACAATTGATCTAGGACTTAATAATCGCCCATAACTGACACACAGTTACAAACACCGTAAGCCACGTAACAGTCATTTTAATGACGCACTTCTTGAATAGATCTGAAAATAATTCATTCTCAAGTGATACGCTCAGTGAGAGATTTATCGTTTTGAAACATTCACTGCACATGGGTCAGAAGAAACTAAGTGTTGAGGCCAAAAAAAGGTAATAAAATGCTGTTGTATTTTCGATCCATGAAATTGAAGGGGTAGCACACAAAACTATTTTAACAACCTTGGGAAACATTTATAACGCTATAACATCCATGGTTATCTTATTTGGCCAACCATATTATCAATCTTGACACCTGAGTACTTACATTTTTACGCATTCCCATTTTCACATACATCACACATTTTTCATGGTGGTGGTAATGCTTACATTCATGTACAGGTGCGTGTGTGTTTGTGTGTGTACAGTATGTGTGGGTGGTTGCGCACGTTTTGGCACAGGGTTAGGGTTAGGGGTTTGTCTCCTCTGTGGAGATGTGAATGGCATACAATAAGAGATGGGACTGGCAGAACCTCATCATAGGTGGTCTGGCATTATACACAGCATGAAATCAGACCTGTCCTGTTGTCCATCGCTATTCACTTACAAATAAAATCAAAGTTTATTGGTTGTCACGTCCTGGCCATAGATAGCCCTCTGGGTTTTCTATGGTGGTTTTGGTCAGGACGTGACTAGAGGGATTATGGTTTCTATTTGTTGTATTTCTATGTGTTGTTGTGTGTATGGTTCCCAATTACAGGCAGCTGATTGTTGTTGCCTCTAATTGGGGATCATACTTAAGTTGTTTCTTTTTCCACCTGTGTTTGTGGGTTATTGTTGTTTGTTAGTGCCTGTGTGCGCGCTACACGTATGTGACGATCAGTTGTCTTCTTTAAAAAAAAAAATTTAAGTTTCACTTGGAATACATTATGTAGAACTCTACGCACGCTGCGCCTTCGTCCGTTCTTCCTGACGATCGTGACATTGGTCCTGTACACAGATTTGCAGATGTTGTCACAGGTGCAGCGAAATGCTTGTGCTTCTAGCTCCAACAGTGCAGTAATACCTAGCAATTCAAAACAATACACACATAATTCCAAAAGTAAAAAGAAAGAAATTAAGAAATATTTGAACGAACAATGTCAGAGTCCGGAATATAAATATGTACAGTATATACAGTTGAAATAGGAAGTTTACATACACCTTGGCCAAATATATTTAAACTCAGTTTTTCACAATTCCTGACATTTAATCCAAGTAAAAATGCCCTGTCTTAGGTCAGTTAAATGTGCAACCAGAGGGAAAAAAACTCTAGACCACCTTTACTCCACACACAGAGAGGCGTACAAAGCTCTCACTCGCTCTCCATTTGACAAATCTAACCATAATTCTATCCTCCTGATTCCTGCTTACAAACAAAAACTAAAGAAGGAAGCACCAGTGACTAGGTCAAACTGTCTCTAACCCAAATAGAAAGAGGAGTGGGAGGCCCCGGTGCACAACTGAGGCAGAGTTACAAAGAAAAAGCCATATCTCAGACTGGCAAATAAAAATAAAAGATAAAGATGGGCAAAAGAACACAGACTTCTGGACAGAGGAACTCTGCCCAGAAGGCAAGCATCCCAGAGTCGCCTCTTCACTGTTGATGTTGTGACTGGTGTTTTGCGGATACTATTTAATGAAGCTGCCAATTGAGGACTTGTGAGGCGTCTGTTTCTCAAACTAGACACTCAATGTACTTGTTCTCTTATTCAGTTGTGCACTGGGGCCTCCCACTCCTCTTTCTATTCTGGTTAGAGCCAGTTTGCGCTGTTTTGTGAAGGGAGTAGTACACAGCGTTGTACGAGATATTCAGTTTCTTTGCAATTTGTCGCATGGAATAGCCTTCGTTTCTCAGAACAAGAATAGACTGACGGGTTTCATAAGAAAGTTCTTTGTTTCTAGCCATTTTCAGCCTGTAATCGAACGCACAATTGCTGATGCTCCAGATACTCACTAGTCTAAAGAAGGTGTCATGATTATCTCCTCTTGGGACAGACCAATGCGCAGCGACGTAACCAGAATACATATTTATTAACAAACGGGACGAGACGGAACAAAACAATAAACGAAGAACATGACGTGAACACAAAAGCTAAACCCTAAACTGGACACTGGGACGTAAACCTAACTAAACACGATGGCATGAATCCTAACTAGACACGAGGGCATGAATCCTAACTAGACACGAGGGCATGAATCCTAACTAGACACGAGGGCATGAATCCTAACTAGACACGATAACCAAAACATTAGCAGTAACCCACAAAACTAAAGTGCAAACCCCAAACATATATATGGTTCCCAATTAGAGGTAACGAGACTCAGCTGCCTCTAATTGGGAACCATTACCCCAACATAGAAATACACACCATAGAACAAACAAAACCCTACACCAAAGCAAAACTAAACACTCCAGCCTGACGCTCAGGCCTGGACGTTACAGAAGGCCAGTTTTATTGCTGCTGTGTGTGCTAACATAATTGCAAAAGGGTTTTCTAAGGATCAATTAGCCATTTAAAATTAAACACTTGGATTAGCTAAAACAACGTGCCATTGGAACACAGGAGTGATGGTTGCTGATAATGGGCCTCTGTATGCCTATGTAGATATTCCATAATAGTCATTAACAACATTAACAATGTCTTAACCCTATTTCTGATCAATTAAATGTTATTTTAATGGACAAAAAATTTGCTTTTCTTTAAAAAACAAGGACATTTCTAAGTGACCCCAAACATTTGAACGGTAGTGAATGTGAGAATTCTATTCAATGACTACAGCTCAGCGTTCAACACCATAGTGCCCTCAAAGCTAATCACTAAGCTAAGGACCCTGGGACTAAACACCTCCCTCTGCAACTGGATCCTGGACCTCAACACGGGGGCCCCTCAGGGGTGCGTGCTCAATCCCCTCCTGTACTCCCTATTCACTCATGACTGCATTACCAGGCACGACTCCAACACAATCATTAAGTTTGCCGATGACACAACAGTGGTAGGCCTGATCACCGACAACAACGAGACAGACTATAGGGAGAGCTTCAAATTCCTTGGTGTCACCACCAACAAACTAACATGGTCCAAGCACACCAAGACATTCGTGAAGAGGGCACGACAAAATCTATTCCCCCTCAGGACACTGAAAAGATTTGGCCTGGGTCCTCAGATCCTCAAAAGATTCTACAGCCGCACCATCGAGAGCATCCTGACTGGTTGCATCACTGCCTGGTATTGCAACTGCTCGGCCTCCGATCGCACGGCACTACAGAGGGTAGTGCGTACAGCCCAGTACATAACTGGGGCCAAACTTTCTGCCATCCAGGACCTCTATACCAGGCGGTGTCAGAGGAAGGTCCTAAGAATTGTCAAAGACTCCAGCCACCCTAGTCATAGACTGTTCTCTCTGCTACCGCACGGCAAGCGGTACCAGAGCGCCAAGTCTAGGTCCAAGAGGCTTCTAAACAGCTTCTACCCCCAAGCCATAAGACTCCTGAACATCTAATCAAATGGCTAACCAGACTATTTGCATTGCCCCTGGCCCTTTTTACGCTGCTGCTACTCTCTGTTTATTATCTATGCATAGTCACTTTAATAACTCTACCTACATGTACATATTACCTCAATTACCTCGACTAACCGGTGTCCCCGCCCATTGACTTTGTACCGGTACCCCTTGTATATAGCCTCGCTATTGTTATTTTACTGCTGCTCTTTAATTTTTTGTTTTGTTACTTTTTGTTTTGTTACTTTTATTTATATACAGTATATATATATATATATATATATATATATATATATATATATATATATATATATAATTTTTTTTATTATTTACTTTTATTCATTTATTTTTGGCATTTTTTTCTTAAAGGCTTGTAAGTAAGCATTTCAATGTAAGGTCTACTCCTGTTGTATTTGGCGCATGTGACAAATACAATTTGATTGATTTAAAGTGCGGACTGGCAAAAAAAGAACATCTAAGTAAGAAGAATGTCCAATATCAGTAGAACGAAGGAGATGACTTCATTAGTACAGTGTCCATATTAGGACAGCCTAATCTTCAGACATGGAATCCTCCTCTATTCTTGTTGGCTCTCAATCAAGAAGATTGTGGAATACTCTTTAATGTCGGTTGGCTTCATATCAAATGTGTAACTCTTTATAGCTAGTCTATAAGACAGGGGATTCCCCAAGTATTATTACACAATTTGAATAATGCACACTCTGATCCTAATATAATTTGCTAATTGACTGACTGATTTAATTTATTTGACAAATCTAAAAAATCTAAAAAAATCTATATACAGCCAGTAGAAAAAACTAAAACAATAACACAATAACTAAAGTTACAGACTTATTTATCCTGTGGTCCTTGCTATGTTCCAATATCCATACTAGCACACCACAGAATGAAGCAATGTATTGGGGATGCATAACTGGTACTGTATGCTAATATGGACATTGGTGCTTGACACAGTTCATGTGATAATAATCATACAACTGGTGGCAATGATTGGAATTACATCATTATACACTACACAGAAAGACATAAGCCACAAGCTGTTATCTGAACACAAGTTTGTCAAAATGGCAGTACTTTGTCCCAAAGATCTTATAAAACTCGAGCACATGGATGCAACTGGTAACTGGTTGCATATTAAAATAACTATAGTGGAGTTGATATGGCATCCCTGGTTCAATGTAATATTATACTAGCCATAGTTGCTAAATGCCTGCTTATTTTCATTCTATTGCAAAGCACGTGGAATAGCTCATACAATGAAGAGTAAGTAATTTTCTTTAACAAAGAAAACAGACATGTTTTCAGTGTCCCGCTTGACAACTCGTTGTAATTAGAAGTCTACCACAAGACCTAGACAGTGTCAGAGCTTTTTTCAATAAAATTACTTCTCTGTCTTCCCAATAGCCTTTTTTTTCCTTTTGGGAAGGTTTTCGAGGCCCAGGCCTTGTCATTTCACAAAGGCAGCTGTGAAAAATGAGAGAGATAATGTGTATTAAGCATGTCCAGTTCTTTGGAAAATTGTTTAAAGTAGCCTAACAGGATAGACCGTGTCCCTGCTCTTTATCAAGGCTATTCCTTCTGCAATGAGCCTTGTCACAGTGGCTATAAAAAAAAAAAAAATCTCCCTGCCTTCCGCTGGTGTTCTCTTTCTTTCTCTCTGTGTGTGTGCATGCGTGTTTTTCTCTGTGTCGCTCTCATTAGAACTTTATTTAACCGGCGCCGACAGAGATGGCAGCCTCGCTTCACGTTCTCAGGAAATCATGCAGTATTTTGTTTTTTTATGTATTACTTTTTACATTGTTACCCCGGGAAATATTAAGTTTTATTACATACAACCGGGAGGAACTATTGGATATAAGAGCAACGTCAACTTACCAACATTACGACCAGGAATACGACTTTCCCGAAGAGGATTCTCTGTTTCTTACTCCAACTAGGACAATAGACTGGATCGCACCCGGCGAATCAAAACAACGGCGGCGCCGGAGAAGAGGGAAACGCGCCGGTCTTTTGGTCAAGCTACGTCGACGGGCGCATCGTGCACCTCTCCCGAGTNCACAGTGGCTATAAAAAAAAAAAAAATCTCCCTGCCTTCCGCTGGTGTTCTCTTTCTTTCTCTCTGTGTGTGTGCATGCGTGTTTTTCTCTGTGTCGCTCTCATTAGAACATCACTCATTAACTTTTTTTCTGAAAGACAGTGATTGCTGAAGATTATTCCCTGTTAATTTTGTTTTCTGTTTTTCTTCACCAACATTTCTCAAAAGAAGGGTGAGGGGTTAAAAAAGTTAAGAGACAGAATGTGTCTTCTTTACATTTTCAATTGACCAATAATGAGAATCTAACATTTAAACAGAAGCCTTGTGCTAACATGCTTTCCTTTTCTTGATTTTGTCCACATTCTGATTGTGCCCACATTTTCTAAACATGGTATTAAAATGTATCTCTTATCTGTCCACTGTGTCCGCATTGTGAACAAATTTCCTGATTCCTTCCTGTAAGCAAATTATTTGACAGATATTCTTTCAAAACAATATGAATTTATTTATTTTAAGACACATTCATGCCAAGTCAATGCTGCAACCTGTAAATTATTTTAGAGGGCAGGATAATTATGATTTAAATGGTTTCACTGTTTAGATCCATCTACACTTGTAAGTTGTCCAGACACAATGTGTGCCTGAATACCTCCGGAGGTGATCAGGAAGATCTGATCACAACGCGTCTTTAATCTTCTACATCTGTCTAAAAATGTAGACACAATCAGAATGATGATCAGGACAAAGGACGCATGTTAGCACCATGTAAAAAATCCTGCTCAGTCTGAGGCTCTCCTAATATGGACACTGTTGCAGTGAAGTGACAATCCTCATTTTGAAAAGATGAACGAACATATTTTGAACAAAATAGTTATGCTGCATTCATGTGCTACTCAGAACTAGGAAAATTGGAAATATCCAACTGGTACAACCTGAGTTCCTCAGTCGTATTTACAAATTGGAAGCTCATTATGAACGATTTTGGAACATTCAAGTTATGATGCATCTGGACAGTTTATGGTAATTTTTTTGTCCAGAGTTTAAAATGATTCAAAGAAAATTCCATTACTTACCAAGGAGTAGTCTATATTTGTTTCACAACTTGCATTTCCCTCTCTATCTCTAACAAACCTATGTATAATGGTTGCCTTGACTTCAGCATGGTCTGTTTTACACCGTGGGTAAATCCCCTTGTCTTGGTACTTAAAGAGAACTTTCCCAACACTGCGATAACTTGACTCACCAGTCGCCAATAAACATAAAACGCTTAAATAGGCAGGAAATAGTTGTGGTAAAATCTGGACATTTTCATTGGAACCTCCATAGTGCCACTTGTGCAGACGTCAAACGAGATGGGTCACCTACAAAAGAAAAAGCCTGCACACACACACCTTCCACAGGAGACACATAAGGATGAGTTATAGGGGATGACAACATCCATGAATCCATGATCGCTAAACCATATCACGAGTTGTATCACGACACCTATAGACCGCATCGCGGCCCTATGAATCCCCTATGGTAAAAGTAGGGCATAAAGTCGATCAGAGGAGGATGGCATCTTGTAACGTGGACAGTAAAAGACCTCTCGGTGGGATTCATAGACACAAAGTGGGCCAAACTTTCCAGATGTCTCGCATTGCTCCTCCAATTTATAGGCAGGGTGGTGTGCGAGTAAGAGGCCTTAGGATGTCAAGATGTGCTGTGAGCAAGAGGGTCACTCATCGCCTAGTCCACATGATCAATCGGGGAAAATGGCCAATCTCCTGGATTTTCTTCGCCATATTGGAGGTACAAAAAAGTACTTTCAATGAAGAATCTCTATTGAGAATGCTTTTTGATACAATACTAGGCTTAATCTGGGTCCAGGAATAAATCATCATGTCAGGGAAAATCCAGTGATCCATATGGCATGATACATGTGGTTTGTTAGGAGATGGATAAGCAAATCAAGATTTCTGTGAAAAATTACAAGTATATCTAGTAAAGGCATTTCTGCCAACATGCTTATAAGACTAGGTGATCAAGAAAAGTGTGACCAAGTAATTTTCTAAAGCGTTTATCTTATAACATACATTTACTGCATGAGTACAATCATTTTTTAAAGATGACAAAAACTATGTGCTATAAAAGTATGTAACGGTGGGAAAAAGCTAGGATTTAAAATCTATCAACACCTTTTATATTTCACACTTTTCACACTGTACTTACACTGTCCTTAGGGTCAAATATTGTGTGAACTATCACCACACACATACCCCCTCTACCACAACTCAGCAATGTCAGGGAGGCAGGAACAACAAATGTTTCACAATGGGGATATGGTTGCTATCAAAGGCATGACCCCCGGACAACTGACCTGTTTCATATTTGACCAGAGGAGCAAACCGATTACTCAGTGAATGTGTGGATGGATGCGCTCCAGGGGAGATAAAGGTTCCCGCAACCGACTGACACAGGATTCAATCCATACTATTGAAACACAAGTGTCGACATTTTGTGGTGGTACGGGTTTGATTTCTAGTGCTCTCATAGTGTTGGAAGGGTGTTGTCTCCTTTTCGGAATTAATTTACACAATAGTATTGGTCGACTTGGGCTGTAACATATTTGGGGCTCGTCCAGGATGAGAACATCTTGGGGCAAAGTAATCCGGTTACAGCTCACACTGCAACGGCCCGGGTAACTACCTTACCTACATAATTACCTTATAACAAGAGGATAATGACCCCAACTTTGTGTGGGATGTGCAAGAACGGACCCCACTATTACTTTCTTAACTTTCTCTTGGGCAAGGCTTTCTGGCTCCCAGATAATAGAGAGATCAGATTACGACCTTTCTGACATTGTTGGGTCATAGAATATCTGTTGGCGTAAATCATCATCATCATCATCATCACCAATACATCCATCGTATCCTGTGGGAGTTGTAATACATTTCTCCGGAGACGTAACCTATACTGCCCAAGATATTTGACCTCATCTCAGTCACTCCTCCCTGGAAAGTCTAGTCCCACTTTACAAGCATCCATAATACCTTTGTAGTTACATAGGTATAGAAGAGTGTAATTAATGTGAAGGAACATAGCACTTGCAGTACTTTTCTAATTGTCAAAAAACAACGTTATTTCAATCAAAATCCACAGACACGGGCAGGAGGTGGACAGTCAGCATCTACGGTTCTTTAATATCTTTATTTTCTCTGTTCTTTGTATTAAATGTCGTCATGGTTCCACCTGTCACCAGAGGGCGGCAGAGACCATCCAAGAGACATTAATGACACTCAGGTGTGTCCTATTTACTCGTTATGATTTCCCTGTTAAAAGAGGTGTGTTTTCTGTTGTCCGTTGCAGAATCTTGAATTGTTTACCGTGTGCGGTCGTTTCCTGAGTGAGTTTTCTAGACTTAGTGTTTGTTGTTTTTCAAGTGTACGGCTACCAATTCTCAGTAAAGTATTATGTTTATCCTTAACCACTGATTCCTCGTCTGGTCTCTTCTCTGCACCTGGGTCCAACCACATCACAGCAAGCTTCTGCCTCAACATGGACCCAGCAGAGATCACCCAGATCCAGAATACTATAACCTACCAAGGAGCACTACTGGGGCAGCAGCAAGAACAACTCTCCCAAATATCAGAGACCCTCCGGGCACATACAGATTCCCTCCAACCACGGCCCAACCCCAACCCAGGAGGAGCCAATGCCCAAGTCTCATCGCCCAGTGCTACAGGCGTTGCCGTAGTTCCTCCAGGGAACCTGCACGGGGAACCCAAGATCCCAGCCCCCGAGCGATATAACGGCCACCCGGGAGGATGCAAGGGGTTCCTCACTCAGTGCTCTCTGGTGTTCGAGCTACAGTCCTCCTCGTTCCACACCATGATCGCCTACATCATCTCTCGACTCTCGGGCAAGGCCCTGGTGTGGGCAACGGTGATATGGGAACAGCAGCCACCATCCTGCAGCTCCATATTAGCCTTCACTGCCGAGCTGCGACAAGTCTTCAACCACCTAGTCAGCAGACAAGAAGCGGCAAGCCGACTGTTCAACCTCCATCAAGGGGCCAGACCAGTGGCTGACTTTGCCATTGAGTTACGCACCGTCAGCACCACATTCCAGCCTTCATGGACTCCGGGGCCGCAGATAATTTCATTGACCAAGACTTACAAAAATTCCTGCAGGATGGGACATTCTACTGCAGGTTGGGGTGAACCACTCAGAGACTCTTAGTTTTCTTTTGATCACTGCTCCCGAGAACCCCCTTATCCTAGGGTACCCCTGGCTAGTGCTACATAACCCACTATTCTCCTGGTCCACAGAACATTTGGGGAGCTAAAGGGACGTTTCACCTCCGGACCCATCCTCGTCCATCCTGATCCTACCCGTCCCTTCATGGTAGAGGTGTACACCTCGCACACTGGTGCAGGGACGGTCCTTTCACAGCAGAACGAGGGGGACAAGAAACTTCACCCATGTGCTTTTCTCTCCAAGCGGTTCTCGCCAGTGGAACGCAACTAGGATCTTGGCAATTAAGTGGGCCCTTGAGGGGTGGAGAAACTGGTTGGAGGGAGCACCTCAACCTTTCGTGATCTGGACGGACGATAAGAACTTGGTCGCCATTCAAGAAGCCAAGAGGTTGAACTCTCGCCAGGCTTGGTGGGCTCTGTTCTTTAACAGGTTCAACTTCACACTATCCTATCGCCGGGGATCTAAGAATCAGAAAGCAGACACCCTGTTTCGCCAACACGATGTCTCTAACGAGGAGAGGGACTTCGACCCCATCATCTCCAGCTCCCGCATTGTGGCCCCCGTGATATGGAGTATTGAGAACAAGGTGGGCATCCAGGGGTTAATCAGACACTGGAGTTCCTGAGGTGGAGATTCTGGTGGCCCAACATGATTGAGGATGTGAGATCCTCCATTACGCCGAGGCGTTCATTCGACAATGTCACCGCACCGGATCAGAGCGCGATCCTCCTTGCTCCGCTCCTCTGCCCGACACCAACACCTGGCAAACCGGCACAGAAGGCCTCTTCAGCTCCTCCGACTGGGTCAATGGGTGTGGCCGTCCACCCGTGATCTTTTCTTAAAGGTTTGCACGCGGATGCTCGCTCCACGCTACATAGGACCATTCAAGATCCTGAGTCGCATTAACCCGGTCACCTATCGTCTCCAGCTTCCCAGGTCTATGAGGGTCTGTCCATCCTTCCTTGTCTCCCGTCTCAAGCTGGTAAGGACCAGTCCCTTCTCTCCCCCCACTCCTGCCCCTCCGCCCCCTCGACTTGTTGATGGTCATCCGGGCCTACACTGTCTGGCGTCTGTTGGAGGCTCATCGGTTCTGAGGCACCATGCAGTACCTGGTGGATTGGGAGGGCTACGGTCCCAAGGGGCGGGCGTGGGTGCCTGCCTGGGACATCCTGGATCCAGGACTTCAACCAACTACGTGGTGGTTGCCTTGGTTCCGCGGCTGGAGCTGCTCCTAGAAGGGGGGGTACTGTCATGGTTCCACCTGTCACCAGAGGGCAGCAGAGACCGTCCTTGAGATTTCCCTGTTAAAAAGGTGTTTTCTGTTGTCCTTTGCAGAAGCTTGAATTGTTTACCATGTGCGTTCGTTTCCTGATTGAGTTTCCAAGTTTTTCAAGTGTACTGCGATCCTGCGGCTACTGTTTCTCAGTAAAATATTAGGTTTATCCTTAACCACTGATTCCTCGTCGGGTCTCTTCTCTGCACCTGGGTCCAACCTCACCACCTCACAATAAAAACAGGGTTACAGGATAAAAGCAACACAGAACACAAAACAAGAACAGGCCTAGGCACATACACCAGATACACGCTAGAGTCCATCATTGTTTGGCATGGAGCATTCATCACCTCGGCGTAGGCATCATGGGGTTCCGATGCGGTAGTCGCAGGCTCGGCAGTCTTGTTGTAACAAAGACCCAACTTCATCCAGAGCAGGGTCGTTCCGTTTGGCTCTTCCCGAGCAGAGTCACACTCATCCGGTCCCCTCTCCCCAGATGCGGCGGTAGTGGTGTGGCTGAGCGCAGGCTATGGCACCTGTCCTCTCCCGTTGCTGGCTTGAATCTGCTGAACAATGTCTGAGAGATGCCTTTGTAGAGGGACAGCTCCTTAGCCCAAATGCTCCTCAGGTGTGGGGAACACTCATTCCCACAACGAGACAAACACTCGAAAAGAAGTTAACCAATTCAAAGTAAAGGAAGTCACTCAAATAATTAAATAAGAAATAAACCAAAACACAGCACACAATAAGATAAATATTTAAAGCACATCTAGGTTAATACATTCAAAATATAACGCACGAGTGAATAAATAAAGACTAAATAGAGCAAAAGGCTAATCTGACACAATGATGACATGCATTACATTTGTAAACCAACTAAAATTAATTGCAGCTACACTTCTCTCTACCTAGAAGTATTTTTATGCTGCAAACAGTTATAGTTGTTCATACTGTTTTACACTATACTGCATAATGACTGATGTTCAGGGCCCATATTCATAAAACATCTTAAACCAGAAGAGGAAATGACCTATTTTAATGAATGACAGTATTTCCCACGTGTAGCCTACTATTGAAGAATGTTCCTGACATCATAGTTGCCATGGAGGGGATAGGGGAAGGCGAAAAAGTTGCACATCCTCCGGTCACTGTAGGTTTTTCATCCCCACATTAGGTTACCACTCCAGTATAAACCAAGGGTTTATGTTCCTGCATATGTACAGTTATCGTGCGGGCTCACTGTCTCTGTTTGACTTTGCACACTGCGTAAAAGGTCCCCTCGCTATATTTCAAAATGCCTCTTGCTGCAATAAAACTCGCTACACTGTTTCACCCAAGACATTCCATGTGCTGCTTTTCTTTGGCTGAGCGGCTCCGCTCTTAAAAGCTCCCCAGTTGTTTTTTATTTCATTTTATTGGGCTCCTGGATGCTCTTCGGCAGTGGAGCAGCATTTGAAGAACTGTGCCCGGGAAACTTCTGGAGTGTTCCCAACGCACCTGTGTTTTCACTGCCGCCTATTTTTTTCTCTCTCTTCTCCTCAAGGGCCTGTGAGGTCATAACCTAAGACACATTTGCATCATAAACAAACACAGAGACATATTCAACTAATTAGAGGGACAGGAATGGAAGAACTGAAACCCCTTATTCATTAGGGTGTGTGTGTGCGTCTGTGTGTTTTGAGACAGGGCGGTTAGATAGAATGTGTGTGTAGGGGAGTGCTCTAATCAGATTTTTGCCCCTTCAAAGCAGCATGCTAAACACAACATTTTGTTTTGCATTCATTAGTAGTTTATACACTGTCAAAGCCATAGTCAAAACTAATTAGTAAGACTCGTGCCACCGTTAACTTGCATAAAGATTAACTTTACTCGACTTTGTCTCATTGCTCCTGCAGCCAGATTCACGTCACTAACGGTTACATTGCTCGTGTCCTCATGTCACCTTCCTTCACTTGAAATTACTGACGTCAGGTTTCTCCTCTGTCTAAGGACGCCTTCAAACCAGACAAAGGGATGCGAAAATATACAACAACTGTGAAAGGTCTGGGTGTAGCTGGTGCAGAGGAGTCAGGCGCAGGACAGCAGAGATGAGTACCACAAGTAATTTTACTCAAAACAAACTCATTACAATAAGAATAACCAAGCCCACAATACGGACCAAAAACACAAAAACAATCACGCACAAAAACATGGGGAAAACAGAGGGTTAAATAATGAACATATAATTGGGGAATTGAAATCAGGTGTGTACAACAAGACAAAACAAATGGAACATGAAAAGTGGATCGGCGATGGATAGAAGATCAGTGACGTCGACCGCCGAACGCCGCCCGAGCAAGGAGAGGGACCGACTTCGGCGGAAGTCGTGACAACTCAATGGTTTGTATTGCACTGTCCATCAAAAAAGTAGCAAAGACAAATCCATCAACCAACTGAAAACGTAGAATAGTGTTTATAACGAATCATTTTTCTCCACCCCACCCACTGCGTCGGACATGGGTTTCATGCCATAGCCATGGGAAGATGTTTGGGGGTGCTGCGATTATTTTCGCCGATGGGTGCTACAACATGCGCTACAGACGACAATATAGTTCTGCTAATGCAGGACTAGTAAAGGCCCAGTGCATTACTTTTGTGCAAAAGAAAAAAGGAGCAACCAGCAACCTCAGCACCCCTACTTCCCGCGGCTATGTTTCATGTGTATTGTTTTGAAGGCACCCTCTCCGAATATGTAAATAGGCCAGTTTACAAATAATATTACACTTAAGTTGCATGACATGATTACCTGCTTTGTTATTTAATCTCTTTCACATGGACAAGAAAAATCTATAATGGCTAAGCCGTTACGATGGTTCATAATGATGGATAATGACAAGAAAAATATTGAACTTTTCCAGGGAAAATTCTCAACACAATCTCCACGAACTCAGAAATCAGACACCTAATTTTGGATACCTCCAAAACAGTGAGTATAAGTGATTGATATCCTTGCTTACACTCCTTTGAGAATTCCCATGGATTTGTCCAAAATCCCCTCCAGCCCGATGGGAAAAACATAACAACCCTACAGATGGACTCATCTGAGTCGAATACAACCTCACAGCTCTATAATGGGCCCTGGAATTAAACAAATTGGACATTCCTATTTTCTTTGTGGGTTTTCTTGCATTTCGATTCAGATTTATGTTGCATCCTAGGGCGGTCGGTCGACATTTCCATGGCTATATGCAGACCTAAGTAATAACACAGATAAACCACCAAGACAAACATACACCTTTGAGGTCATTGTTGCTGTTGGATTGTGTTTCGTGTCAGAAATGGTTTAGGGGGATTATTAAGTGGTCCATAGAGTGAGAGGGGTGGCTTTGGGTTGTCTTGGTTGAGCTTAATTTATCATTGTGTGACCGTGCCCTATGCATCTAGAGCTAGAAAGCGATCTACAAGTTAGGGTTCCCTCTCATTTGGAGTGATAGGGTGGAAAAGCAATGCGGTAGGCCATAAATATTGTGTACTATATGGACTATGTCAGACCCTGTTTTAGCGGCATAACTTTTGAAACCATTGTGGGATAAGCTACATCTAAATTAAATAAGACGTGAGGGACATGACAGATCCGATTATCTACCAAATTTAGGATAAAGATCAAATGGCGTTACCAGGGTTTTTCTCTGTAAACTGCCACTGTCCACTGATATGGTATTTCACTTGTTGATTTTTGTTTAGACAAATAACCCTCTACCCTCTCTCTACCAAAATCCACAGTACAACCGACGACAGAACCATGAAAGGAGAAAACAATCAAGAAAGTCGATGAGGGCAGCCTGTTGGAATGGATGTTACATTTTTCTGTGTGTATCTGTAAAAGAGGAAGAAGGGGGACAAGCAAGTTGTATTCTAGTGGCTTATGGGATATGAAGTGGTCTACTAAGTGGTTTAGCAAGACAATTGAAAGTGCTATTTAAAACAAGGAGTATGTATAGGCTTTATGTGCGTCTGGGAGACCAGCCCTAAAGGTTCAAGACAAGGCTGCGGCCTACGGGGCGATGAGTTTCCATTGGAGGGTAGAACAACATAAGAGAATAATGGGTTGGGGGGAGGGGGGGGTTGATGATCACACAGAGAATGATGAAGACTTGAGTGAGGTGATGGGAATGAACATAGAGAGTGGGGCCTTTTCACTCTGACTCAGGGGTCTTGGGTTATGAAATCTTGTCTGTAAGAAACTGCAGATATGCACTAATGGGCAGTGATGTAAAGTACTTAAGTAGTTTTTCTGGGTATCTGTACTTTAGTATTTATATTTTTCACAACTTTTACTTTTACTCCACAACATTCCCAAAGAAAATATTGACTTTTTACTCCAATACATTTTCCCTGACATCCAAAAGTACACGTTGCATTTTAAATGCTCAGGCAGGACAGCAATATTGTCCAATTCACGCACATATAATGCGTTGTCATGCCTACTGCTTCTGATTTGGCGGACACACTTAACAGAAATAAGGCATTTTTTTATTATGTCTGAGTGTTGGAGTGTGCCCGTCTGCCCGTAAATTTACAAAAACAAGAAAATAATGCAGTCTGGTTGCTTAATATAAGGAATTTTGTAAGGTGGTGTATTTATTTTCTTAGTCAACCTTGTGTTCTGTTTCGTTGTGTTCTTGAACGTAGCCCTGTTTCTTTGTGTTCTTGAACACTTCATTTTTCGTCATTGATTTCACCTGTGTTAGTTACTCACCTGGTCTCATCAGCTTCTTATTTAGTTCAGTTCGTTCTGTGTGCCTTTGTGAGGTATTGTTCGTTATGACTCTACTAAGCCTTTTCCTAGCTCGTTTGAACCAGTTATAGCCTTCAGTCCTAGTTTTGATTCACCTGCCTGTTTGCCTACCTGTGTATTACCATTACCATTGCCTGCCTGTGACCACGATTCCTGCCTTCTGTGAAGGCGAAATAAACACCCGCTGCGCTCTGCTTGTGAATCTACACCTTTTTCTCCCTGAGTATTCATTACAAATTTGATGTATATTTTATTTTTGTCAAGTATGACAATTGAGTACTTTTTCCACCACTGCTAATGGGTATCAATAAGTAAATGAGGTTAGGTGAGTGGTCAGCTGAATCACTTGGGGTGAGAGCTGGGGATGCCAGCATTCTCTTTCCAGAATAACTAGAGTCTGTCTGAACGTTTGATACTAGGGATGTTGCAGAAATGACCCTGGGTGTATCTCAATGGTCTAAAGTGTTTTCCCGTCCTCCCCTTTATCTGCAGCGAAAGAGCTGGACAGGTGAGCAAATTCCCTGACAGTCTCCCTATTGCTGTCACAGCACTAACATCATTATAGATCAAGGAGAAGGAATGAAAAGGCTCCGGTCATATTTTTACTAGCAATACAATCATTTCTTAAAATGCAGGGATGACACGGGAACATTATATCAGCTGAGGAACAAGGTAAACCAGCAGAATGTCTCACTCTCTATGATGGTGCAGTTGTATAACTTTTTGAGGATCTGAGGGCCCATGCTGAATCTTTTCAGTCTCCTGATGGGGAAAAGGTGTTGTGCCCTCTTCACGACTGTGTTGGTGTGTGTGTGTGGACCATGATAATTCCTGAGAAACTTGAAGCTCCTGACCTGCTCCACTACAACCCTATTGATGTGGATGGGGGCATGTACAGCCCTTTTCTTGTAGTCCACAATCAGCTCCTTTGTCTTGCTCACATTGAGGGAGAGGTTGTTGTTCTGGCACCACATTGCCACGTCTCTGACCTCTTCCCTGGAGGCTGTTTTATCGTTGTTGGTGAACAGGCCTATCACCGTTGTGTTGTCAAACTTATGGTGTTGGAGTCGTTCACGGCCACGCAATCGTGGGTGAACAGGGAGTACAGGAGAGGACTAAGCACAAACCCCTGAGGAAATGGCTAACTCAGTGTTGAGTCGGGGGAACATGCTGCACCATAAAGACATCGAGAAGATGGTTAGTGTTCTTTGTGGGCAATAGGAGTTCAGTCATTAGCCTGGCATGTCATACAACAGCTTTCCCGGTCACAATGCTAACCCTCTAGACTGTAAAAAGGAGCTTATCACATGGATAAATGTCCATGAATGGAAGACTCATGACCGGCAGACTGTGAAGAGATAAGCAGCACAGGCTGAGCCAAGACAATGTTATCAAATGGGTAAGTGTCCATAAAGAGAAGACTCAGCAACAGCAGACCCTAAAGAAAAAAGTAGCAAAGTGTATTCTACATCAGCACTGTTTACTTTGCTTAGACATCCTTAGCATGGGTGCAGTTTTGGCTTCCTGGTGACATCACCAGGTGATGTAAGTTGAAGGCCCAGTGCAGTCAAAATCATTATTTTTCTGTGTTTTAAATAAATTTCCACAGTATTTGCAATAATACTGTGAAATTGTGAAAATTATGATAATGCACTTTTGGCTTAAGAGCTGTTTCAAAAGAACCCCTGAAATTTCAGCCTGTTTTGGTGGGATGGAGTTTTGGCCTGCATGGTGACATCACCAGGTGGTAAATTAGTTAACCAATGAGAAAGAGTTCCAAACCTCTCTGCCAATAAAAGCTAGTTTTAAGTTTTCCCCTCTCCACAGACAACTCCTAGCAAAGTTTTTGCTTGAGAAATTGCTTTTTGATACGAAGCAAATTTTGTTTCTTTTGACAATTTTATTTGAAAACAATCACAATAAGGTACTTAATTGTTAACCATAAATTATTTGATAGAGATAAAAACGGCTGCATTGGACCTTTAAATAATTCTCAATTTCTTCTAAAAAACCTTTGTCCTCCACACCATGTTACTGGATTTTCAACATTGCAGAAGCACATTTATTTGTTGTAACTTAAGTTTATCATTTTAATTTAGAAAGTAAAGACAAATGGCATGGACAAGACGATTGGCAACCCGGAGAAAGTACTTGGTTGCACAGTCTTTGGCCAAGATAAATGCAGACAAATGTTTCTTGTAACCATCAAAGAACTTGCTGCACCTTTCTACTGGCAATTTGGCCCACTCTTAAGCAGCAAACTGCTGTTTTCGACTCTTCGCCAGCCATTCTAAACAGTCCAGCGTTTCTTCCTGAACCATTTCTGGGTGATTTTTTATGTGTGTTTGGAGTCATTGTCCTGCTGGAAGACCCACTGAGACCCAGTTTTTGGACACTTCCACATAAAATAATAAGTCAGTTTACTATAGAATACTACAGTACTTACTGTATAATTCTGTAGTAAACTGTAGTATACTGTAGAATACTATACTACACACCGTAGTATCCCTCGATCATGTGTAGTACTTAGAATTGTATAGTATACTCTAGAATGCTATAGTAAATACTACAGTATTATCCACACACAAAAAACACTAGTAAATACTACAGAAATGTCAGCAACCACATTTTTTTTTTACTATAGTAAATAATACAGTATTTAATTTGCATATACCCTGCCCATTCCACTCCCCATATCCCCATTTTTGCCACCATATTGTGTTCCCTACAGGTTATAGAAGTGAGCAGAAGCTCTAAACGCTCCGTTCAGAACCCATTCCTACCTACCTTTTACTATTTCTCCAGTAGGTTTCCTCAAAGAAAAAGCCCCCCACTTCTATATCAAAGACAATAAAACAAAAACACTTCAGTAAATACTACAGTATACCATACTACAGTCCGCAAAATCACTACAGTAAATATAACAGTCCGCAAAAACACTACAGTTATTAATATAGTATATACTACTCTTTCTTTACTGCAGTATTTATACTATATATAAATACTATAGTATTTTTCATGTGGGCTGGGTTGAACATTGGGCTCCAAAACACCTGATAATCTGCTTATTTCATGAAGCCTTGCACATGTTCAAAACCCCCAGTACCAGAGGCAGCAGAGCAGCCCCCCAGCATTATCAAACCTCTCCCCATATTTGTGTCACGACGTCACCGGTCTTCTAGCAATCACCGATCCACTTTTAATTTTCCATTTGTTTTGTCTTGTTTCCCCACACACCTGGTTGTCATTCCCTCATTACTTGTCATGTATTTAGCCCTCTATTTTCCCCCATGTCTGTGCGTATAATTGTTTGTCAGTGGCACGTTTCCGGCTGGTTTGCGCCAGATTGGTATTTTGTACTTTGTGCTGCCGCACCTTTTCCTGTAGGCATTTGTTTTTGTAACGCTATTTGCGTTCAGTGTTTATACTGTGCCACAGTAAAGTGCTTTCTTTCACTATCTCTGCTCTCCTGCACCTGACTCTCATGCACCAGCTACACACACGGATCCTGACAATTTAATTGTAGGGATGGTGTTCTTTTCATTAAATGCTTAATTTGGCCATCGTTAACACAACCCTGACCTGTATTGCGAAAGCTCTCTAAAATTTGTTCCATTGGTCCACAGAACATTTTTGCCAGGATTCAGGCTTGTTTAGGTGGGTTCAATCAGGCTTTCTTGTGTCTCCTTCAGCAGTGGGATCTTCCTATGTTGACCATGACCAAATTAAGCATTCAAAGAAAATATCACCCTCCTTACAATCAAACATGGGGAGGTTTGATAATGCTGTGGGGTTACTTTGCTCGTTTGCTGCCTTTAGTACTGGGGGGCTTGAACGTGTGCAAGACACCATGAAATCAGCAGATTATCAGTGGACTGCAATGTTCAACCCAGTGTTCATAAACTGTGTCTCTGTTGAAGGTTGTAGGTCTTTCAGCATGACAACAACCACAAACACTTAAAAGCAACAAAAAGTGGTGAAATTGCCAGTAGAAAGGTGCAGCAAGGTCATTGATGGCTACAAAAAGTATTTGTGGCAGTTATCAAATCAAATCAAATTTTATTTGTCACATACACATGGTTAGCAGATGTTAATGCGAGTGTAGCGAAATGCTTGTGCTTCTAGTTCCGACCATGCAGTAGTATCTAACAAGTAATCTAACAAATTCACAACAACTACCTTATACACACAAGAGTAAAGGAATGAATACGAGTATGTACATATAAATATATGGATGAGCGATGGCTGACCGGCATAGGCAAGATGCAG